>CM077824.1:39049648-39439175 GCA_039720395.1 Liquidambar formosana | reverse complement strand
TTTATTTTTATGAAAACGGTCAATAAACTATTTTATTTTTATATTTTGCATCTTTTAGTTATTTTACTTGATAGGAGCCAAAAGTTTAAGACTAATGTCATGTCTATCATTGTATTAACTTGTTATTAACATAATAAGATTCTTTTATTTTTATTTTTATTTTTTGAAAATGGATCAAAATATATATTTTTTATTATTATCATTATTTTCTTTTTTGCCAACAAGAGTATCCAAAACCTTCAACTCAATTAATTCTTTGAATACAAATAAGGTTACCACCTGCTTTGCATCAATTAAAGATAAACCTTACAAGAAGTTGTCCTCTAAGGAGTGAGAAGTGACTTTGAGTTCTTGAGGCGGAAGTTTCAAGAACCATTAGTTCGCCCCATAGGCTATAATGGATCAAAAGATTGAACTCCTTTCTTTATTTTTATTAGAATCAAAAATTGATTACTCAAACACGAGATCCCTCCTTAAAAGGAGAGAAGTGCCAATCAACCTATGAGGTCATTGGCCATAACAAGATTGTTATCTTATAGCTGCTCTAACGAGAGTTTCTTGAAATAAACTGTTCCTCCTTTTTATAATTCGATACAACTGCTGTCTTAGTGGGACTTATAAATTATCAATATCCCTTATCATTCCCCTGCTGTGGTGGGGTTGGAGTTCAACAAACATAAAAAAAAATATATATAGTGTGTGTGTGCATTTACTAATAAGAACAGACATGGTCAGCCATTCACTTAGCAACAAATGGGAGTTGAAGACAAAATTTGGCACAATTTTTTACCGTCTAGATGTAAGCCTAGTGATTGAAATCGAATTTAAATACAAACAACTACCTTGCATAATTGCAGAATTGAAAATCATATCCATAGCAGGTCAAATACTAGAGTAGATATAATTAAAAATGGCATGGCACCCACAACAGTGACATTGCACCCAAACTTCACTGATATAACACTGCACATTGCATACCATTCAAATGGAAACCAAATGTCACCCTTTTGAATCCTTGTTTGACACCCTCCCTTTCGGTCATGTGACAGAATGAGCAAGTGCTCTGCAGTTTTACCATAATCAATTAGCTTGAAAAGCAAAGAAACCAGACGCGACAAATCTGATTCAAAGCAAGAATGAATTACTACCAACTGGACAAGGAAATAGCATCAACTAGATTAGAAGCTTTATTTTCCTGTTGTTTCTTTTATTTATCCTCTTTTCTTTTTTTTCTTTTTTTTTTCCTTAATGTTTAGACTGAGTTCTGTACAGTTTTTATACAATAACCATGGCAGTGAGTTGGAATCCCATCTGCTTTAAAGCTATGCATTACAACGAAAAGAAAATCGTCATGATTTACACACTACCAAACCTGAGCTGTGAGTCCCTCAGCCGCAAGAACCCAAAACAGGACCATCGTACCAGTTGGTCAAATCAGAGAGACAGTCGTCCAAGCAACGGAGGAAATGGAGGAACTCTCTCCTTCTTACCCTTCTTTCAGACTCAATGATTACATGATCCGTGCCTGCAGAATCTGCCTTCATTTTAGATTTGGGATGCTCAAATTTCCAACAGCTTGGGTGGTGTTGTCTGTGTTGAGCACAAGTTATGGTGGAAGTTTGCCAGAGAGTCTGTGATTTCCATGAATCTGGTCTGCGTCCTGGATCCTCTTGCCCAGCAGGATTGCAAGAGGGGGACAATTTCTTTTGGAAGGTTCTCCACACTTGGGCCTTAGGTTCTGGGAGTAGATCAGTACGTAAAAGCCAATCCAAATTTAGTAATTGAAGTCGGCCAACTATTAGACAAGTTTTTTTTTTTAGTTTGACAAATATTCCCAATAACGAGTTTTAAATATTTTCAGGTTAAGTTTGGAACAGAAGCGACCAGTAGAAGTAAACTTTCACTTTCAATGTCAACTTGATTTTTGCAAGGTGTTCAGAGTTCAACTATGATCAAATTTAAAAAAACTCCAGACATTGAATTTTAAAGAATGCTGCATTAATTTAAGAAAACAATGACACGACAATGCACAGAGCAATAGAGCATACATAATGATGTATAGTTTCCAGTATTAGTGCTGATAGTTTCAAAGGACGTACTTTAGCTGCAGCATATGCTACCATTATGTTGTTCCTCCCCTTGAATGGAGTCCTGTTTGTCAGCAACTCCCAGAGAACCATCGAGAAGCTATACACATCCACCTTATGATCATAATGTTTTTTTGCTCCTCTTTGAAGTGTCTCAATGCTGAACAACTGACTTAGATAATAGGAATCAATTAGACGTAGCGAGAAAATTTATGGCAATGTAAATTTCTTAAACCAAAAAATTACCTCAGGAGCCATCCATCGATAAGTACCAGCCTCAGTACTCATTTCATCTGCCGCCTCTTCTCTAGCTAGCCCAAAGTTGGCCAGCTTAATTTGCTTCTTGTCTTCTGTGAGAAGTAAATTGCCTGTGATAAACATAAAGATTTGCAACCAAAAGGTTTTCAACCATATCGACAAGCACTCAAGGATTAACATTTCAGGGGTTCATCCCAAAATAAAAGGAGACAAAATGAACTATAGAGTTTATGCTGTTAGATCTTCAAAATGGGCCCTAGTTAAATCTGTATGGAAATCTAAGCATAAGCTCATTTCTGTGAAGAAAACTTGCAAAATTATCCTCTCCTTCACAATTATGCAATTCGTTTGGCTCACCCTCATGGATGGACATGCCTGTAATATGTCAGCAAAGAGTTACGATATTTTAATAATCAAATTTTTTTCCTTTTCCTTTTCCTTTTTCTTTTCTTTCTTTGTTTTTTCCCCCCCCCCCCCCCCCCCCCCCTTTTTTTTTTTTTTTTTTTTTTTTTCCCCCCGGTTAACCATTGAGCATGTTTTAACATGTTATGGCACTGTGATGTGAACCAAACAACCTATAAGATCATGAGCCAAAGAGGATACATACTCTAAGCCAAAATTGCTTTCCATGCCCAAACAACATACATGTCCACATGCCTAGCCAGTTGACTGCTCAACAGAATGTATCAAAACTACAAATATGAAGGAGAGAAGAAATTACTGGGCTTCAAGTCACGGTGAATGATGCCCATTGCATGCAGGTACTCCATAGCTCGAGAGATATCCAGTGCAAAACTTATAGACAGCTTCAGATCTGGACATTTTGGACGGATGCTCCACAAGTACTTCTGAAGGGTACCACCTCTCATAAGCTCTGTAATTATCATCATAGCCGGTTCCATAGAGGCGCCAATAAACTGTTACAGCATGAGGCTAATCTCAGCATCTGAGTCGGAGCATAGATATATATATATTTTTTAATGAAGTAGGAGCATCGATAATTTTAATCAAGATATTTCCTTGAATCAATTTCGAAATTACATTAGAGAGAAAAACAGTGGCAATATGAGTACATGATAAGCAAGTAACGTTCATTTAAGTGTAGAACAAGTATAATGCATTTAGATAAATATAACAGGTTAAGAAACACTAAATACATATTATTGAAGATTCGAAGTAATTGTAAACATGAATTTTTTCAAGATAATTCCTATGAAGTTGTCGTGATCACCAAAAGCGTTCAAACCCCATCCCAATTATTTTGGGGTTGGCTGTACAGATCTTGTCCTTCTGATCCTTAAACGAAGGCCTAAAATCCATGATATTTTGTCAATCCATATCTTCTATTAGTACAAGTTAAGAATCAAAATTGTCCTGGGATTAGGGGTTAGGGAATCGCTACTTCAAGAGAATGTCAAGGAGCTGAGTGCATTTTTGTTATCAATGCGAAAAGGATATCTTTGATAAGCATATACAATTTAGTAAATTGTAAGGATAGTATTCCAAGATGAGGTCATCTGCCAAACACCTTTGTGCTCATCATTCGAGGAGCTAATTCATGTTGCCGATCATGCATAACCCAAAACCAACAATATGTACAGATCATGCTAAATGGTAACCCAAAGTAGCATCAATGACAGAGACACAATGATGACATGTCAGGCCTCTAAAATCCTATTAGCTGCATAGTATATTAATAAAATTAGTGGTCCATGAGTTTACATGAACAATCAAATTTTTAATATCTTGGTGTAGATGTGCTTAGTTGTATAATGCTATAATATTCAGAATAATCAATACAAATTAGTAGAATTTGATTCAGTGATAACTAGAGATACTATCCATATAATCTCTTGGAGACACATTTATGAGCTGATATGATCACCATACAGCCTAATCCAGATTACAATCCAGAACAACTATGGTGTTTGTTGATAGGTAGGTTCTTGTAGGACAGCAAAGGGTGAACTATTCTAGCTAATGACATCCTTGTTGATGAGATAGCAAGAGGATGCTGTAGAGAGGGAAAGCAACGTAACCAAGGGGTAGACTTTCGAGGTGTGGCATTAAAGAGAATTCAGAGAGTGGGAATGATCTTGGTCCTTGTAAATCCAAAATTGTATATGAAAATCCTTGTAATGGTCTTTTTATAGGAATTCAAGGTCCCTTGAATGGCAAAATTCTGTTGGTTGAATTGTCTTGCCAATGGTGAGCCCTTCCCACTCATGTCGCTTACGAGCTTTAATAGCTACAAGCTGATGAGTGAGTCCACTGAATGAGCCCAAACTGAGTGTGGCTTATGTCTAATGGATAATATGGACCTTGTTCCCACCTGGTTACCAAGGCCGAAGGCATGTTGCCCTGATTGGAGTGAGTGTCTAGCTTGGTGAGCACTTACTCTAGCCATCAAGCTAAAACCCTGGAGCAATTCTAAAAGAATGGGATGAGGTAGCATGGTTCAGTGCCCCAACCCACACCGAGCCCCAAATAGGCCTCCCTGGGTCTTGCCATCAGCCCAGGTAGGCTTGTGAGCATCAAGGTGAAAAGAAAATATAAGGGATGGCCTTTGAGATATCGAATTACCTTATACACTTGTTGCCCTGATAATTAATAACTCCAATTAAGGAGAGGCCTTAAGCCTAGATAATCTCCTCTTGAAGGGGAGAGGCCTTATGCCCAAATAAACTTCTATTGAAGGAGACGTGCTAGTTAAATTAAGATACCAGCTGTTAGCTCCTTATCGAATATTTATTCCATGTAAACAGTGTTATACCAATGTAAGCATAGATAAGTTATATGCATGACATAAATCAATACATTTTGTCACTGAGATTGATGATTCCTGTGCTCTCCCTCACAAGACAGCTAAATAAGATAAACTACAAATACATTTGGATGGTAACGTAAGCATTTGGACAAGGTAAGATATGTGAGAGTTTACATTGGAATTATCCAATATCAGATTTAAGACAAAAGAAGCTTTTTTTTCTTCTTCTTCCTTTCTTTTTTTTTTTTTTTTTTTTTTTTTTGTGGCAGTACTTATCTAATCCCAAATCGAATTGCATGAAAAATTATTAAAATACTTTTTGTGATTGATTTATTAAATTAACCTATGACATCTAAATCAGTTAATGGTTCTTTTGATTGCAAAGATGTTGTGGCCTGTGGGAATGGAAAAGAAAACAATAACCACTTCAAACCCAACTTAATTGAAACTCCAAAGTTTCATTTTTTACCAATGTAATCTGGAAACTCAAAAGGAGCATAAATGACAAAAAACAAAAAAGAAGAGAAAATTATTCCATGAGGAATATGAACAAAATGTATTCATAAATACATTTTTAAGCAAACTCTGTAAAATACCTTGATAATATTTCCATGTTTCACCTTAGATAACATTGTAACCTCCCTCTGAAATTTCTCTTTGCGTTCAGGACTCACAGCTGATGTTTTGTTTGGTTGTATTTCCTTTATAGCAACAGGCTTGGAATTATACCTAGAAAACATAGCAGGAATGCAGTTCTTCAATGCGGCACAGATGCTCACAAATATTAGTATAATGACCACAAAAACATGTATGGGAATATTGGCAATACACACACAAACACATAGCTTCCTTTAAATATTAGCATAAAAGTAAACATGTTGTCAGATGACAAGCAGGTTCAGAACATAATGTTGAGTAAGAAACAAGAAGGGACACCAGAAGTGTAAGTTTGTAACAAAGAGTCGTGTTTGTTCCAAAAGCACGAATGATTGTTTGCTTGAGTAGTAGAACATCAAATCAGAATTTATGAGAAGAAAAAATGGAAAAAAGAAAACAATCAACTCAATAAGGACCAACCCGGGCAAACCCTATTTCGCCACTCTGCTCTTCATAGGTCCATATACAATTGCAGACCACCATAATCCTACCATTATTTGCTATTGTTTTCATTGACCCTTGTTGCACATAACCAAATCATCTTAATCCAATTTTCTTTCATCTTGTCCTCTGGTGATACTTCCTATGACTTATCAAAATTGCAGTCATATCCAGTATATAGCCCTCTCTTGCCCTGCCTCTTATCTGTTTTACCATCCTCATTCTAGCTATTCTCGTATTTTGGAATATTATTTCTTGATTGCCTAGCATTTGGTACCATAAAGCAGGACCTTATTATAATTGTCTCATAAATTTTTCACTTTAATAAGATAGGTTTACATCAATCATATAGCATCCTGTAAACACTTCTCTATTTCATTCATTCTGTCATGGATGGTTGCTGAAAGAGGACTAAGTGGCCACTTTTGGGAACTAATTCAACGACAATCTTCAGTAATATTTACAGCATATATTTACCGTGTATCATTGTATAGTTTCCTACATAAGTTCTGCATAGTGATTTGTTTTGATCAAACAGAATGAGACGTAGAATTGATCATTTTGATATTTCTAAGTAGTTCTTGTATTTAGGTGAAATTCAAGGGGTAGGATCTCTCACTATGTTGTTAATGACAAATAAGTCAATCACATTATGCCACTAATATCTGCATCGTAGTTGCATTCTAGTGAATTAATTGTTTGGCAGAACATACAGATACATGCACCGAACCATGGAGAAAGCTTGCAATTAAAATAATGGGAAAAACTACTATTGCATAAAACTTGTGCATTGCTGGTTTTCAAGAAACATAGAAATCCTTGCCACCAGTGACTAATAACAATCAATCTTGTTCCCACAGGCGATGAAAGTGTCAACTCCCTCCTAATCTAAGAACAAATGGAACCCTAAAATGCACTTATTGGTTTTGGGAGTGATTGCCCAATATGCTTAAAAGCATCATGAATTCCTTCCATTAGGTAATTATGATTAAAAATAAAAAAAATAAAAAAAATGTTCTTTCTTCATATGCAAATATGCAACTCGTCGTGCACGTGGAAAAATTTAAACCAAAGCCACAACAGCACATTAATGTCATAAGACATGTGTACACCTAGTGTAAGAATCAATCTTATCCATGTTAAATGGAAGCCCAAAAGAAGCAATCAATTGTATGAAAACCTAGGAAAAGTAGCACAACATTTTCTTCTCTATATGATGCCATCAACCCCAAATGTGTTAATACCAAGAATCAGAACACAATTCATTGCATATCTCCCTGCTCATTGTTTGAAGAAACAAAGGCAAACCCACAAAACACACAATTTTATTCTTGTAAATAAATTGCACTAGAAACGACATTTCTTATCCCACACACCAAAACCTCTAATATACAAAAAAGCATCATGAATTCCTTCCACTAGGTAATTCTGATTAAAAAAAAATGTTTATTCTTTATATGCAAATATGCAACTCGTCATGCACGTGTAAAAATTCAAGCCAGAGCCAAAATAGCACATTAATGCCATACGACAACACGTGTACACCTAGTGTAAGAATCAATCTTATCCATGTCAAATGGAAGCCTAAAAGAAGCAATCAATTGTATGAAAACCTAGGACAAGTAGCACAACATTTTCTTCTCTATATGATACCACCAACCCTAAAATTGTGTGTTAATACTTAATACCAAGAATCAGAACACAAGTCATTGCATATTTACCTGCTCAGTTTTTGAAGAAACAGAGGGAAACTCACAAAACACATAACTTTATTCTTGTAAATAAATTGCACAAGAAACGACATTTCTCATCCCACACACCAAAACCTCAAAGAACCCACAAATCATATCAAAACAACAAAAGGGTTTATCATTTCATAAGCCCCAAAATCTTTCAAGATTCAAGTAAAAGCAATACACGGGTAAAATACAAAAGCATGAGAATTCAAGAACATGCAAACAATGTGAGCAAACAAATTCCAAATAAATAAATAAATATTCAAGAAAAATAGCTAACAAGACAAGTTTTTGAGTAAGAAAAGAGGACTCACAATCCTTCATAGACCATAGAGTAAGGGCCTTCGCTGATCATGGGACCAATGGATAGACGGCTATGATCGATCAGCAAGCTGTCATCGATCTTGACAACAAAAGGGTCGCTGCCTAAATCTTCGTACTTGAGTCCACCAACACTAGTTCCAGCATTTTCCACGGAGTAGGTGAGAGGGAGTTCGAAGAGCTCGTCGTCGGAGAGCTCGTGTTCCGCCATTGCTGGAGCTTCTGTTGCATCACATTAAGGACAAGGGTATATATATTTATCTATTTAGATGAAGATTATTATTATATTATTTGTACGAGAAAGGGTGTAATGGAATGATATGTGTTTGAGGGATGTTTAAAACGGGGGAGTGTGAAGGGAACGAGAGGGAAAAAGAGGAATCTTTCTTATATTTTTGGAAAAGTGTTAATTAATTTTGTTAATCCCGTAATTAATTGATTTTTGAGTTTGTATCTAGTGCATCGATGGTGGATGCACAGGCAACCCTTGGAATGTTGCCACGTTTAAGAGGGTAGAGAAGAACAATATGATATTGTAAACTTTCCCCTGTGGCTGCTTTCTATTGTATTCTTGATCTCATTGTATGGGAGATCGGATAGCGTCACATCGTGGCATTACAACAGTATATTATCATAACAGTTAATATAGCATTATCATGTCACCCAATAGATAAGCATTTAAAAAGAGCTTGTAAAAATAATGGTAGAAGTGACATTTTATGTTTCTAATGAAAAAGATGGTGTTGTATTTTAGATGGATCACCATGGGATGTAATTTTTTTTATTGTCTCTTTTTTGGTTAATTACAAATATATCATTCACATCCGATAAACCAAATTGGTATACAAAATCAGTGGTTTAAGCATTTTCCAATGGGAAAAGGTTTTCCTATCTCAAAAATCTTCCAACTTCTACAAACATCCCACCTTTAGGAAGAAAAAGAGGTGAGGGTGGGGGCAGGAAGGAGGTTTCATTCAATCCAATCATTTATTAATGGTCTTATACTCTTGGATGTGAAGTCCGGGATGAGAGATTTTATATATATAGAGGGGTCAAGACAATTGCAGTGTAAAAAATTTAAAAAATAAACAATAAACTATAGACCAGTTTTACAAAGATCCCATTAACTTCAAAATTCTTCTTCTTCCTTTTTCTTTTTTTTTTTTTGGTCTAAAAGATAGAAATAAACTTCAAAATACCTCGAACAACTAAATTCTGAAGGCTCAACTTTATCCATACGTTTGTTGTTAGAAAATTTGATGCAATTTGATCCGTGAGCATCACGTGATATTACTAAACTAATTTAATTTGTTAACTAACCTTTTATAATTAGATTACGTATTAAATTTGAGAAAAATATATCACAAAATTCGATAAAAATTAATGAAAATTTAATAGATAGGATAGTGCGTCACAATCAAAGAATTTAATGGGTCATTTATTCGGTCTTAAATTTCAAAGAGTTTAATGAAATTGACTTATACCACAGGTTTCGCGCAATTTATTTTTATATTTTAAGATAGGCAATCAAAGATATTATGGTAATTACATGAATTTTTTTTTATGTTACCAAAAGAATAGTACATGATATTTTTTGCCCGTCACCATTTTTCTTGGCTAAGTGGACCATTGGAGGAGTGAGTCTTTCATTTAATTGTGATACAATGACGTGATGTTACAGATCAATAAAAAGTAAACAAAATAAAATTATAAAGTCAAAAAATATTTTGATAATCCCATTTTATTTGATTTTTATTAACTATGACACCATATCGAGACTGTGACGGCTGCATTCAAGTTTTTCTTCCATGGGAAGTGATTCATATCTGCCACACAGTGGAAAGAATCTCAGGGTAGTACAATTTTTGCCGTCTGCGCCCACGGAATATTGAAAGCAAAAGGACTATTGCCAAGGCAATGAAACGGCGACGTTTAACAATATTTCTAACTTGACATCGTTTAATATGCAATCATAGCAGGCCACCTTATCCAATGAGATTCTAGGAAGAGAAAAGGTTTTGGAAAGAGTCGCGTTGACTTTTGAGTGGATAAATGGGGTTCTAATTTTATACCCTTTAAAGAGTTCAAAATATCGTTATTGCCATTTTAGTCATGATTGGATGAAGATCACCCATGTGCTTGCCTAGTTCAAAGGGGAGCAAGTCCAGTTATGCAAAGGGCCAAAATAGAACCGAACCGACTTAGGTTGGTCAGTTTTGTCAAACTTGAACCAAAATCGAATTGATACTAGGATAAAACCAAACCAAACCGTATCAAATTAAGGGTAATTCGGTTCGGTTCAATTCAAGGTTTTATAACATTGCTTAAATTTACTTCCAAACAAGAAGTATTTTTGCAAGAAAAATGATAATAAAAATAAAATTGAAGCACTATATTGAAAGTTTTGATCCTATAAGAACGTGTTGATGTAATTGTACTTATGTATGATTTGATATGAGATCATAGATTTGGTTGATTTATAAAAATAAAAAAAAAGTGTTATCATCGATCATTTGCGATGATGGATCTTCACTCTGTGAACATTGAATACGACATGTGTTCACTTTTAAAAAATATATTTTTTTATTTTGTGAAGACCTCACATTTTTATAAAATGGACATGTGGTCAAAATATGGCACATGTTGTTTTATATGAAGAGTAGGGCCGTACGAGTGGTGGTAGCACTCCTCAAAATGAATAGGAGTTTGGTCGATCTCAACCCATTCTCTAGTAATAGGTTTAGGCTGGCCCAAATTAAAGGGACGGAGGGAGCGTCTGGGGAGTTGTGATTTCAACTCCTCCCAATGCGTGTGTTGAGAAGGGAAGGGTTCTTGAAAGGAAGAGGCTGTGGGCTACCTCCCTTCTATGACCCAAGAGTCCATTGGGCTCTCCTTTTTTTGGATAGAGAGAGAAAATAAATAAATAAATACGAACGAACAAACAAACATAAATTTAATAGACATGTCACATTTCCAAGGGAACGGCTATTGCCCTCCACCCCCATTTTGATCATCCCCTACCCAATCTTAGGTTTTTAAGATTTTATGTAAAATATAAAAGGTTTTTACGAAAATCGGTATTGTTGTCTACTAGAAAACATTACTTTAAATAATTTTGCAGAATAAAGTTTTTCAAAATTTATTGTTTATGCAGAATTTTTGACAAAAAAATGAAATAGAGACTATAAGTAGCTATAAAGTCTACTTAAACGATAAATTTTTAAAAACCTTTTTTCTGTAAAGTTGTTCAAAATGATATTTTTTACTAGACATCGCAACCGGTTTTCTTAGAAACTTTTTATATTTTGCATAAAACCTTAAAAATCTAAAGCAAGTGGGGTGGCTGATCAAAATGGGGGGCAATAGCCGGGCCCCATTTCCAAACAATGATGAGAACTGGAGACCAAAAAATTATACAGCTTGGGTGAAGACTGAAGACTTTGGACTGAGTTAATTTTGGGCTAAGCAACACATTTAAGCTCAGCCCAAACTCAATTTTAACTTGGGTGAAGACTTCGACTAGGCTCAGCCAAGCCCAAACTCAATTCTTTTTAAAAAAATTTTCCCCCACTAAACATGTTTTTTGCCAAAACTAAGGAGTAAAATGAGTTCCTATACCAGCAAATCATGGAAAATAAATTTGTGTTCAATTTCGTATCCTCAATACGACAACATTTGGGAAGAAAAAGACATCAAGAGAAGAAGCTGCCGAAAGTCAAATTGAACAATAATTCCATTGTCCTTTTTGTCGTTACTGTTGGTGTTATTGTTTTTCTTTCAAGGCAAAATAACTTTATTTTGGCCGTGGCGTGCACTGTAGTTGACGGGCTCGGAGCCTTGGCCACCTATGGTCAGTGGGGCTAATAAGACTTCATGCAGGGCTGCTAGGGGAAATGGGTTTTGCGTTCAAGAAGAGAACCATTTTGAAGATACGCCATGGCTGTATTGATAAGCTCTTTCCCTACTACTATATACGAGGGATATTGCAGGAATCTTGGGACACACGTCCTAATGCTAGATAGAAGACTCCCCAAACTCCAAAGGTCACATATACAAAATTTTATTTAAAAAATGTCATGGGCTTTGTTAGCATAAGATGATCAAAGTTCATGTTCCCTTATCCAACTAATAATTTGATCGAACTCTTTGTCAACTTTGACTTGCACATGTATATGGAATCATGTTACTATAATTTTGATTAAACTTTAACCGATAGGATAGACTTAATGCGGCAGATTTGATGATGTGGCATATGTGTCTTGAATTGTACACTCGAAATAGCTTAAAAAATGGAAAGCTTGTGGCAAAAATGATGAGGGCACCCCACACCCTCTTCCTTGTTCAAAAATGCAGCAAAAAAAAAGGGGGGGGGGGGGGGGGGGGGGGGGGAAGGAAAGGAAGTTAATTGATGGAAACACCGGCTTACAGGCTGTAATCCATTTTCTAAAACTTCACCCAATCACCTAGCTTACATTTTTTATCTTTTGGTTACAAAATTTGGTATTATTAATGTTTAGAAAAGGCATTTATAAATGGTTTTATCATAGTTTCTATGGGGTTTAGAGGGGTCAAGTTTATATTTTGAATGGGCTATTTCTTACCATACACATCCTACAGTATGATTAGAAAAATTAATAGACCCTCATTTTTGTTTATGGAGTAATGTTAAAATAGTCTTTAAAAAGATAAAAGTTTTTATATTTTTTATATTTATTTTATTTACACTTTAAAGAGTACATGCTACGTCAACTAATAAATGAATCCGATAAGAAGAACAGGCGGGCCGTTACAAGCAGCTCAATGCCTTAATTCCACGTGTTTTATAGATTTTTCTTCATTTAAACTTTCGTACACGTGATAGGGAAAGGCCAAACCACTCTGATCAGTTCACCCTCACCAGTCGTTTATCATCCGTTGCAACTGTCCAAATCACTACATATCCTATTCATTCGGGCTGGGAATTAGCCTCCTCAGTCAATATTGGCAGGTACACGCAGGACCATTTTCCCTAATTCAAGTAACCGCGATTAGCGTATGGAATTAAGCTGGACAACATTGTCACATGACAAAGAAACTAGCTAACTGGTGGAGTCAAGTACCATCAAACCTACTACAACCTAGTAAAAAAGGCGAGTAATTAAGTTAATCCCAAGCTCATATTCTAGTCATTAACACTGAAAGCTAGACACTAAACATAATTAACAATAATTAAGCAGAGATTTACATTAGGTGGTCACTACCTATCTACACTACTAATTACATATATAGATTAACCCATTCCATGCCGGGAATAGAACTGCTTTCGGGCACGTAAAACACATTGTCGAACCCTTCCATCCCGAATCCCCCAAGAAAAGGCGGGTCCATAGCCTCCATAGAGAGAGATGAAGTCGGACTATTGCTTGAAACCCCATCAACACGTTCCGATAAGCGATGTATTTCATTCTCTGCTTCAGTGAGCTGGTCCTTGAGCTTCAATACCTGTAAATGAAATTTATCAATAAATTTGCTGTTAAGGAATAATGGTGTGGATATAGATTCTTCTAATGGATATATCTATAAGATTAAGCTTGATGTTTAGGTTATTAGTCATATTGATGTGTGGCTTTTATCCGTCGCTATCTTACATAGAAAAATATATATATTTTAAAAGCAGCTTGATGTCTAGGTGAACTGTATGTATGCGAATTATCAAAAATGGTCCATGAAGAGGGCAATTTCCCACGTTGGGAGAAGTGCCAAGTGCCACACCACCAAGTGAACTTAGAGGCCCATCAACAGCTGAGCAGTGAGCAGCCACCTTAAAAAATAAAGAACTTCGTACGGACCAATGTTGATTGGAACAGGTGGGGACCTTTTGCAGTCTAATGGGGTGGCAGTGTTGGCTATTCTGTTGAGCTTGCCAAAATTTTCTCCGTTTATCATCATTTATTATTGCTATTATTTTATAGGTTAGTACAACAAAATGGTGTGCCTTTCTTCGAGCCTAGAGCTCATGCACGTTCGATATGGTGGGTCATGACCTCGTCCTTTTTTCTTTTCTTTTTTTTTTCAAAGATAAGAAGCTTTAGCTCAATGTAATTTTCTGGAAACAACTACAAACAAAAATAATCATAAAATGAGGAAATAATCTACAGCAAAGAGATATTTTGAGTACACAAATAGTAAAAAATTATCAATAGAGGGAAAATAATAATATGTCAAAAAGGAAAGATGAAGGAAACATAGTTATCCAAAATGGCAATTAATAATGATGTTGATGTTATTATGAGAGAGAATGGCATGGTATCCTATTAGTCTCCGTTTGGTTGCCGAGAATCCGGGAGGAAAATGAAAAGAAATATTGGAGTGCTTTAAAGTATGGACACACCAATTAATTTTTTTTTCCCCTTTTTTGGTTACTTATTTCACTGAGTTATTTTTCCATTTTCCTTGCAAATTAAACCATACAGAGGAGAATGAATGACAGAATGAGTCCTCCTAAATACTTTTCATTTTCATGGCAAACGAAGAAAGAACTTTCATGAAACAACTGAAAACCAGTGAGTGAGAGAGAGAGAGAGAGAGAGAGAGAGCGAGGGTGGACCTCTGTTTCAAGTTGGCATTTCTCAACGACGACGTTTTCATGTACAGTCTTCAACTTGGAGTACTCCTCCTCCAGTTTCTTGCTCTTCCAACGAGCCCTCCGGTTTTGAAACCAAACAGCAACTTGGCGAGGATCCAGCCCCAGCTCAGAAGCCAACCGGTCCTTCCTCTCAGACTCCAATTTATGTTCATTCCCAAAATTCAGCTCAAGCATATTCACTTGTTCTGTGCTGAGCTTCCTCTTTTGAGCCACCGTGCCGCTGCTTTCGCCTTTGCTCTTCTTCCTCCTACGCCGCGCTTTGGTCTCTCCTAAAAAAATCAGAAGAAGAAGAAATTCCCATGTCAATTTTACATGATCAAATTAAACTGCATGCGTGGAGGAGAAAAGAGTTCTAGTGTTTTTATTGGGCTGACCTTGTTCTGGTACTTGGGTGTATACACCAGGATACAACTGAGAGATGAGAACCATTTGATCTTCAATCTGACCTCTGATCATCTTGGTTGTCTCTCTCTCTCTCTCTCTCTCTCTCTCTCTCGGTATTGTTCTCTGTTAAAGGACTGGGTGTGTTAGGGGACTGGAGGGCTCTGTGTTGCCTTAGACTTTGAAGAATACAGTGGAGCTAGACTCTTTTTATAAAGCTTGGGTCACAAAGTGGGACACGTTGTTTTGAAAAATATCGATAATGCCATTTCGTGAGTTATTTTTTATGACCATTTGGGAAAACCGTCAATTCTATCTTTATTACCTAATTGTCTGTTTTGGTGAGACGTGATCAAGCTAATATGGTAGGCATGCATGTGGGGATTTCTTACACAGCTCAAGCAACCTGTTTTGTCGGAAAAAACCCGATCGCGGCAACTGATTTGCCATTTGTGGGACCCTTTAAGATTAATACATGATGATAAGGATTACAATAATGCAATGAACTTTACTTATCCTAACTAAAGGAGAGATCAATTGATTATATATGGTATTGTTGACGATCGTGACATACACAAATCATATTTAAATATGATAATCTTATCATTCGTTTAGCGAATTTCAAAATATAATTATCTTTATTTGATAGTAAATTGTTTATGGTCATTATAAAACAAATGACGTGTGTTCAAATCTATTTATGTAAAAAAAAAAAAAAAAAAAAACCAAACAAACATACGCTCACATATGACGACTTTATGTCATATCCTATAACATCAAGAACTTAGTTCATTCTTTTATCACATTTGAGTTGAGGACACTAAAAAGCACAAACAACCTCTAATGTAAGCAAAAGGGAGTGAAAATTTTCCTTTCGCAAAGACAATGAGGGATATATATATATATATATATTGATAATGGGAGAATCATCCCACAACAGGGCCTTTGGACCCCTCCATAGAACCTAAACTCTTGGGAAAACTAGCACAGTAATCTATCATCATGGCCTTTCACTTAAATCTTGATTTGTCCTAGTGGGAAATCAAATCTGTGACCGTACGTCTAATCACACAATCACAAGTTTGTTTTTACCAACTGGGCTACCCAAAAGTAGGTGAGGGATATATATTTGGGTCATTGAACACAATGAGGGGACATTTGAGGAATAGATTAGAATATGGTGGAGAGGCAACGTAGTGCGTCATCAGTGATGTAAATATGCATGATATTGAAGGTTTTCATGGCCACGAACCAAGTATAAAATAATAAACAGAAAGACAATATATTTTTGTCCCCATTTTTTATTTTTGTTTTTAGTAAATAATCCACTCTAGGGAAGTAAGGTAGGGTTTGGGTTTTCCTAATGAGGTAATTAATACGGAAAGAGAGGGGTGATTTAGGAGTGAATATTAACCCACACACTAGTGTGTGGCTTGTAGGGTTGGGATCCCAAACCTGACCACCTCGAAGTCATTAAACAATGTGGTACGGAGTAGCCTCTGGATTTGGACTTGTAAGTCACTTTTGTTGTCCAATTGGGTGGTACTCTCCTCTTTCTATGTCCATTACAGCCAAGCCATACCCACTTTAGCTTAGCTACGGCTTCACACTAGCCTATGCGTGGCTCGAGATTGGGTAAAAAGGTCAAAAACGCATACTTTGTGTTTCGTTAATGAGACTAATTAGCCCCTCCCCCACCCCACACACAAAATAAAAAAATGGT
Source organism: Liquidambar formosana (assembly GCA_039720395.1). NCBI lineage: Eukaryota > Viridiplantae > Streptophyta > Magnoliopsida > Saxifragales > Altingiaceae > Liquidambar > Liquidambar formosana. The sequence continues at coordinate 39,422,179 of CM077824.1, read as the reverse complement.
AATGAGAGAAGGTGTTTAGTTAACGAGAAATATTACAGCACAAAACAACCCCAGCCTCCTAAATTTTGGAAACATGCTTTTCCAAACCCACAAAAAAAAAAAAAAAAAAAAAAAAACAACCACACACATTAAATTGATCGCATTTGGGATGATCCAATCGTCCAAACTTGTTCACCTCTCCATATATATATATCTATGGAAAGAGAGATAATATCATAAATCCTAAGTTGCACAAGACCGTGACCGTCAAATACTAACTTAATCAGAGTTTGAATATGCAATGTATATGAACATATCTCTAACATATGAGTCATATGTTTTTTTATCAGACGCGTGTCAAAGTTTACAAAATGATGTTTTCCTTTTGGTTGCAATCCGTTCAGCCATTTTTCTACTAAAAGTGATGTAACATAAAAAAGAAGAAACAATGAATTATTAGGGAGTGGAATTGAGAGATAGTATCATAAATCCTAAGTTGCACAAAATTGTGACTGTCAAACACTAACTTATTTAGAATTTGAATATGCAATGTATATAGACATACCTCCAACATATGAGTCATATGTTTTTTTGCCAGACGCGTGTCAAAGTTTACAAAATGATGTTTTCCTTTTGGTTGCAATCCGTTCAGCCATTTTTCTACTAAAAGTGATGTAACATAAAAAAGAAGAAACGATGAATTATTAGGGAGTTGAATTTTGTTGAAGTGGTGTATGCTTTCTGGGTCTAGAGGTAATGGTTGAAGTAGGAAGGGACAAGGGTATAAAAATATCTACCTGTTTTCATTCTCTCTCTCTCTCTCTCTCTCTCTCTCCCTTTGATTGAAATTAATTTACAAGGGCAATGTTTGTTTACAATTTTTCTTCCCGATTTTATGTGAAACCAAACAGCACAAGTCGCTTTCTACCCTTTTCTTCGTTGGTTCTGCAACTAGATGCCAAGGTGAGCTCTGAACGGGCACATGAAATGGGATTACGTGGCCTGGCTTGACCGACTTTCCGGGAGTGTATTTTTTTAAAAGTATTGATCGGCAAGAAAGACATGGCCACTTTGTCTGTCCTTTGAAAAGTTTTTGGTGGTCATTAGAATGAACCAATGGGAGAAGGGTAAAAAATCAAGCATAAGGGAAGATAGAAAAAGGTTTCTTGATGATTTGGACAATAGGGCCCTGCCCTCCAATCACGTCTCAAAGGGTGTACTCGATCTTGGTGGAGACAGGCTTGGGTTCTAGCCTGAGAAAGCTATACGGTGCAAAACCGTTAAGACCACAGAAATTTAATGTTCGACTAGGTCCACAAAAGCCTTCAGCCGGCTACACCATGGTACGAAGGGTATCAAAGGACGACCTCCATCACTTCAACTGGCCTAGCACCATCATAACAGAAAGCACCCAAAACCCACCCCAGGGAGGTAAGCAAATGTAGAATTAATGGGTTGGCTTTGATCATGTGCAGAATTTATTATTATTATTTTTGGGAGTACTAATAGTATCTCAAAATTTATTAGTACAAAAATTATACCAATGCGTATGAAGATCATGCAAATCCATAAAAATAAATGACCTCATGCTATTGGGGAGAGGGGGAGAGGAAGGCGTCCTATAAATTCTGAGTTACTTGGTACAATTCTTATTACCTAATGAAACAAATAAATAAATAAAGAGTTTAGATAAGCTATCCAACCACACACGTGAGATAGGACTTATCTTATGTTTTGAGATAAATCACACCTGATATGTCTAATTGACGAGTAAAGATCTTTTCATTAACTTAATGATTCAGTAAAATGTAGATGATTCATATTTGATGGATTTAGGAATGATCCAAATTTTTATTAACCATCTTGTGTGGGAATATTTATGAACCGAGAATCCAACTCGGGCTAAGGAGTTCAAATCATAATTATTGATACGTGACAAAGGCAACTCGACCAGATCCGTTGCAACACACGTGATCTCCTAACTCGGGGCGTTATACTCAGATCGGGACAACTGTCCCATTACTCACATTACAATCCAAATCGCTACTACAGTCCAAAACTGTTACTACAGTTGTAATTCCTGACACAGCGGTTACAGGAAATTATAGTCCTTTACCCAATCATGATCAATAAACCATGATCAGAGGGTTATTGGCAAACCATGATCAGATTTGACCTAACCAAGGCAATTACCTGACCTCACATGGTCAGTCCGTACAGGTGGGTATAAATAGAATACGATACAGTCAAATAAGGTAAGCTACAGTATCCTAATTCTCTGGAAAATTTATCTTCTTCCTTGCCTTTACCTCCATAAACAGCGTCTGACTTAAACTTTGGAGACGGCTTGGCCAAAACCCATCTTGGCCTACCCTCTAACTTTATTTCTAAGCTAGTGAGTGCAGGTCTGCGCGTGAGAATTAGCTTCTTCATCATCAACAGTTCTCGGGGAGCAAAAATTACCTCGCACACATCTAATAAATGGAGAGGAGTTTCACCCCTAATTGAATATCCCATTTGTGGACTATCTAGAAAATCTCATAAATAATTCCAGGGCACCAAATTTTTCCCTTTTTCATTTTTCGTTATCAACTTGCATCTTAACTCATCCATCTTAATTTCTACGAGTAACAAGATCAAGAGATTGAGGTCACCAGTAGCCTATAGGCCTAAGGCACTTCTCCCCCTCTTGAAAGGGGAGGTCTTGATTTTTAGTTTTAATAAAATAAATTTAAACCCAAATATCCTCTTTTAAGAGGAAGTACCACTTCTTAGCTAAAAAGGAAAAAAAAATATATAAAAAAGTACCACATGGAATATAAAGCTCGTGACCAAATGTACCAAAGCATTTGCCCCGATTATTTGTCCAAACTCTTTGGACTTTTTGAGAATGCTATGAAGCTTGAACAAGCAATGTGATTGCCATGCCCTGACTTAGGAAACTCTCTTCATTGGCTGCAGTAGTCGCTCTTCGATCAAAGCCGGAGCCCAAAGTTGGATATGGCTCAAACCCAAAGCCGACTCCCTCCCAAATGGTCTCTGCAACACAAAAACTATAAAAATGCTTTCTACTAAAAAGAGTGACAGAGACAACTTCCATGCCAAGGAAAGGCACATGGGCTGCAACCAAAACCTCTTTACACGCGTCACAACCCCACAGCTACAGAGAGGGACCACTGTTCCTATCCATCCACGTGTAGACTTTCCAATAGATGTTGACAGATTCAGACCTGTGAGCCAATCAAAACCCATGGGGTGGGTTCACGCTAAATTAACGGTCGGTCGGTAGCCGCAATTCTTTACCCCTCACGGCCACACCAAGCCATATTTGTATGGAGCCCTCTGGTACAAGATAACCCTATGGGTTTCGTCATAGGCTATTATTTATGGTAAAAAAGCAGTTAAAACAGAGATAAGGTGGCAGATGAACACATTGTCCTTGCATGCTATTTATGGGGTAATTGGATAATTATTTTCTTTAATTCTTGGGAAATTTTTTTTCCTCTGTAAGTTTGGGGTCTTCCTTCATGGAATCACCTTTCTCAATTTCCTCTTACATGCATGGCTTATCTTGTCAAATTTATATTTCCGTATATACATTTTTAGAAGCCATTGCAAAAGAGAGGGAAAAAAAATTTGTACCCCATCTTTAGAGCACATTCAACGAATGTAGCTATTGCGCATGCATAATCGCTACTCATTTCAACGAGGCCATTTTAAGTTCCTTCATGGGAGTAAAGGGAAGACAGCTATGCAAACTCTTTGTCCAAAAGGGTATAGCCTATCGCGACACGTGGAACGTTGTCGATAGTTGATACGGACCCGGTTGATGGAATAACACGCGGTGTGTTGTCAGAGGATAAGAGACGGGTGATGACTGATGAGACGATCGTCAGAGGTGCATGCCGAGAGCAGCGGCCAGCATTGATTGGGTTTTGATTTTTGAGCATCAAATATATTTCGATTTAAGCTTTCAATGAATAATTTAATTGAGTGCTTCAATTACCATGGACTTCAAGAGACAGATTTTGCTATATAGCCAATAGAATGGTTGATATTTCTGGCTTTGTTACATTCTCTAGGTGAAGGGGTTTACCTACAAGAGTGGGTTATTTCTAAATCCAGTGGGTGTTTTTTTAAGCAAAAAAGCTAAGCCAAGAGGGCTTCTTTAGTTTACTATGGTTAAGTGGATTAAAGCAACGACCAAAGGTGGTAAGAAAGGATAAGGATGAGAGGAGAGAGAGAGTGAAGGAGAGAGAGATTCTCCTAAGCTGGCAGCTTAGGTTGATTGTGTCCTACTCTTTCATAATTATTGTATAATCAAGAAACGGCAAAGATGAGTTGAAGTAGATGCGCATGGCGTGGAAGGGATTCCCTTTCGTACGCTTTTGAGTTGTTTATGAGGTTAATGAGCTTTCTTTGACCCCTAAATAAATTCAATTAAAGGGCTTAAACAAGTGGGTGTCATGTTTGTCCCGACACTTCCAACCCTTGTTTCCCATCTTCCAACTTTCTCCAGCAAATGGTTGATTTGGCCATCTCCTTAATCTAAGTTGGCAAATGCCTAAACACCTAGGCACATCCGGAACCCTGCATCTTGTTCATCATGTGGTAAGCAAAATCTAAACAATGATTTCAATATTTTATTTTATTTCTTTAAAGGAAATATAATGTGGTCCTTCTACCTTTTTGGGTTTTCGCCGGCCAGCCCGAAAACAATGGGAGCATATATAATTTCACTGCGTTCATCCATTCGCTCTCTACCTCGTAGTGTAATTCACAATCACTCTGATTGGGTGACGCGCTTAATTCTTTTGAAATGAAGGGACACCAACCATTCGCTCTCTACCTTATAGTGTAGTTCACTTATATCAGCATTTCTAGTATATCTAGCTTTAAATCCCAATTCCCAAATCTTTTTTCTTTTGGCCAAACAAGGGGTATCTAATTTAATTGGCCTCCTCCCGCCAATGTTTGAGTCTAGACTAACACTTCATGATACACAAATGCCTCCGCAAGTCCATGCATTTGATAACGAGAGAGCAAAAACTTGAACTCTAAATTTAAGATTCATGAGCAGTGGTCTTTTGTTGTCTACGCTATCCTCGTGCGCATGTTTATTGGATATCCCAATTAGAAGGACTTATCTGCACTAATTTTGTTAGCATTAATGATCTAATTCTAGATGATATTTGGGCAACTTTCCGATCAAGCTAAGACACTTAGGCACCCACCAGGCCACCAATTGATTTTATGTACGTGATTAATGTGTTCTTGGGACCTTATGCACCATGTATGATGTAACGGTAAGATCTTGGACCTCAATATTGCGAGGCCCCGTCTTTTACAAACCCATTTTCATGGATTTCATCTTATATGATAATTAATTAGAGTAGGTCCTAAGCCCTTCATCTCTATTTAGCTAGAAAGCTGCTTTGAATAGATAGGGATGTGTGTGCCTCTAGATTCCTATAGATGATCAATGTCACCTAGGGTCTCTTCTTTAAGTCAATTTTGTTTGTGTTGTATATGCCACACACAGTACCTTTCCATGTTTCCCTCCTACCATACTAATCCACCACGCTCTCTCTCTCTCTCTCTCCTTTGAGTTCGTGCCCAATTTTTTAGACCACCACATTCTAACTCACGCATGGTGGTGCAACCTACACAAGAAAACCATTTTCTTTTTATAACTTTGATTTCAACAAACCCTTAAATTACGCCTTAATTTGAGCCATTAGAGGTGGGGGTTATGACTTAAATGTACTTAGCTCCAATTTCAAGGCGTAGATACTAACCACCACGCGCCTCGTGCCCCACGAGCCAATCACCGGACGACGCATGAACCGACGAGGGCTCGTAGACGACACAATCGTACGCGTGTGTGGCGTGGGTTTAGTGGGAAATGGGAGATTAATTAATTAACCCAACCCATGGCCACATGTTGCCTATTGGTGAAAAAGTAGACGGTCAAATACTTGAAAAGAAATCTTTAAAGAGATAGCCTTTCATCTTTGCTATTGGAAAGCAAACTCTTAGATCGTCACTTTCATTAAAGCTAAAGTCCACACAACACACATACATACACAAAAAACCATAAAGTAGGATTATTCCCCATACTTGAAAGCAAAAAATCTCCCCTACCAGCTAAGTAATATCTTTGGTGATTTAAATATAATCAAATGATTCTAAACATTAAAAAAAAAAAAAAAAAACTCTTAATTAATTCATAATTTATGATTAAATTACAAAACCCGTACGAGACGTGGATGGTTGACACTCGGGTATGTGGCATTTTATCAGCCCATCGTTCAATTTCCTTCATATTCTTTTTACGGATTCCAAGCTGTGTTTCTCTTTGATCTTGCTTTAGCACATGGTTAGCACTTAATTTTTTTGTTTTTTGTTTTTAAATTTAATTAACCCTCCCCACGTCGATAATCTTAAGATGATTTTGATGAACACTTGTCCTATAATTGGCATGGCCGTGTGTCGTCGACTTAGGGATTGTCGCAGCATTAAAGTGTTCCTCTAGATTGCTCTCTCAGGTGTCCTAGATCCGAAGACAATGGTAAATGGAAGCTTTTTGTGTTCGGCCGTGCATTTCATGTTGGTCCGTATGGCATTACAAAGATGCACATATGGTTTGATTATTTTTAAATTTCTGTCCAAATGTCTTCTGTTGTGCTTGGGATCAGGCTTTTAGCAACATTTATACGGAATGAAATTTCTTACATTAAGTGTCTCTATTCAACCAATCAAGACCAGTTACTTCAAAATCTTGTTACACGGATCCTAAGGCATGAAGAGGCTAGTAAAATAGGAAACTCATTGCCGATGGAGCTGTGGTCGTCTTGTTGAAATGGGCATGTTTCTACCTTTAAGAGAGGGTTTGGGGAAGATTGCGGTTTCAACTCCTCTTATGTGCGTGTGTAAGGAGGAAAGGGGGCCCCAAAGACCCATTGGACTCTCATTTGAACCAAAAAAAGGGGGGATTAGTGGAAATGATAAACTTATAAGTGATAAGGGGAGGCAGTAAAAAAGGTATTATGTAGCATTGCTCAGTAAAATATGCTCTTAGTCTATGCAATGGGATAATTATGTCTACTACATGTTTCAATACTTGTTACTTCTTAAAATTATTTTCCTAATTATAAAATAATCAACCCGAATTGTTCCTTGAATTTAAGTCTCAAAAAGAGAAAGGTGCTAAGTTCAACTTCTCACTTCTTCTTAGGGACAATCCAAGGTCTCATCAAGGAACCAAGGGATCAGGTATAAAAGAGAGGAGATGATCCTAGTGAGAATACATTGTAAAATGAAATACAGAGAATTACAAATTTTAAAAGCCCAACCTGCTCAGCCCAAATCATATTCCGACAAGCCTGGGCTTATTGTAGTGTTTTTTTTTTTTTTTGGGTGCCCACATCACCTATGATGAAATTTTGACTGAGGTTAGAGTTAGGGAACGGCTATTTCAACTCCCATTCTTATCACCCACCCCATCCTTTAGGTTTTTAAGGTTTTATGCAAAATATTAAAGGTTTTTATGAAAACCGGCCGTGATATCAACTAGAAAACATCATTTTGAATAACTTTGTAGAAGAAAGTTTTTCCTAAATCTATCATTTAAATATACTTTTTAGCCATTTATAGCTTTTATTTCAGTTTTTGCCAAAAAGTTTACCTAAACGATAGATTTTGAAAAACTTTCTTCTACAAAATTGTTCAAAATAATGTTTTCTAGTGGACTAAGTGACTGGTTTTTATAAAAACCTTTTATATTTTTTATGAAATCTTAAAAACCAAAAGAAAATGAGTGGGTTGATAAAAATGGGGGTTGCAATAGCCGTTCCGTTAGTTAATTTCAGGCCAGCTTTCGCCACACCAGATCTGGCCCATTTATGTTGTAAGTAGCAGTGGATCACAAACAATATGTCCTTTAGGGCAACGCCGTACAGGGCTTCTGCCCGACCAGGTCTGGCCCAGTTATGTCGTAAGTAGCATAAACATGGATGAGGATCGAGGATCCTCATTCCTTTCCCTTGTTTTTTTCCGTCTTTGTTTTTCTTTATTTTTTCAACACTTACTAGACCGAGTGAGAATTCCAAAATTGCAATGGATGGTAAGTGGAATTTAAACAGTTTAAACTATGTTGGTCTCATTTAGTATAAAAAACTAAGTGATTAAAGTTTAGAAAATGGAAAGAATCTATTTTCCAACTAGACCTATTAAGAGCATCTCGAGCGGTAAGCTATAACCTGTGCTGTTCCTATATTATAGCATTTAGCATAAGTTAGGTTGCTCCAACGGTGTGCTAAAAACTTGTGCAAAAAATAGCAATAGCTCACCCTTGTGTCAGTTCTCCCTTTATTTGTCAACAATCAAACACACCTGCAATTGTGAAAAATACAATATTTCTCTTTCAAAATTTTCTCAATAACCAAACAGCCCATAAATATATACAATATTTTCAAAAATAATATTGAAATCTTATATAAATAAAAAAAATAAAAATAAAAAGTTGCACACGAGCAAATCTAATTAGTATCATAACTAGATTCTAAAAAAAGTCGCACATAGGCAAATATAGTTAGCATCATAATTTTATAGTAGGAACAATGGCGGTTGGAAAATGGTAGCTAATAGTTTATAAAAAATGAAGGGAATAGAGGTTGTGGCAAAAAATAGCACACTATGTCATTTACACCATTGGAGTACCTTATGCCAAATTATAGCATTTGACACTGTAGCATGTGATAAAATAACAATAGTATAGGTAATTGAGCTCATATGATTAGAGATGCTCTAATAACCCCTCAAAGAATAAGAAGAACATAATTAAAAACTGGATCAAATTATTTTATTTTATTATATTTATAATGAACCGGATTAAATGATCATTCCAGAGGTATCCAACTTTTGAAATGATTATCATCATCAATAGAACTATATGTGGTAGGGTTGGTTTCAACCTTGAAAAAAGATATGGGCCCAGGCTTTAGCTCTTTTTAGGAGCCTGAACAATGGACTAGACTAGATTTAGTCCATTGTCTGGCAATAAGCTATTTCTGGCTATTAACAATTTTTGTTTTTAAGATATTTTTCTTTATAATTAATGTGAGATATGAGATATATGCAGATGAATTAGCAGAGAAGAGCCAAATTATGGTGAACTTAAAAATTATCGCATTTTGAATCTTGCACTTTGAATTATCTAACATCAAAATAATGAGAAGAAGACGTATTCAAAAAATTCGTTAGGAGCCCGAACGATATAGTAGGGTTGGTTTCAACCTTGAAAAAAGATTATCATCATCAATAGAACTATATGTGGTAGGGTTGGTTTCAACCTTGAAAAAAAGATATGGGCCCAGGCTTTAGCTCTTTTTAGGAGCCCGAACGGTGAACTAGACTAGATTTAGTGCCTGTTTGGATGAGATTCTGGGAGGTCCAAAATCTCTTCTGATGGCTCATAATCACTTTTAAAAGTGTTTGGATAAAAAATGAGAAAAGTGATTGTAAATCCAAAATAGATTTTGAGGCCAATTTGCTCAAGCTGCCTCCCTCCTGATTCTGATTCAGTTTCTGATTTAACTTCTGATTCTATTTCTGATTCTACTCTAAAGCTATCCCAAATAGGCACTTAGTCCATTGTCTGGCAAGAAGCTATTTCTGGCTATTAACAATTTTTGTTTTTAAGATATTTTTCTTTATAATTAATATGAGAAATGAGATATATGTAGATGAATTAGCAGAGAAGAGCCAAATTATGGTGAACTTAAAAATTATCGGATTTTGAATCTTGCACTTTGAATTATCTAACATCAAAATAATGAGAAGAAGATGTATTAAAAAAATTCGTTTTTTGAAGGAAAGTTTCAGATTCAAGTCTCAACCCTTTTGATTAGATTACTTTGGAATTGATTGGTACCTAATACCTATCCCTATCTATCACACTATCCCTGTTTATCCCCCCAAAAAAAGAAAAAGAAAGGGGAGAAAGTAAATGTTGATGTATAAAACGGTGCGTTTTGAGTGTAAGAAGATGCCACATAGACATTCGTGTCGTTTTCACTTTACACTCCCTGGCTTCCATCCAAGGACAGAGGACTCATCTCACCAACCGTCTCCCGCTTTTGAAGAGAACCCAACACGACGTCGTTGTCGTATTCCCGAATCAAACACTGCGAGGATCCAGCCTAGGATATACACGACCAGTCCCTACACTCGTAAGTCTGAACGCATGCGTGACTACGATTCCATCATTCGAATCCAAAAGCTCATAAAAACCCTAAAAATGTCAGCTCAATTCCGATCCACAATTCACAATCACACCCCCGTCTCACCCTTTAGGGCTTTGAACCCCACTCCATAGTCTTCACATTCACTCTATTCATTCATTTATATCTGAAATTTGATTCATTTTTGTGTACAGAATTGTGTGTGTATTTTTTGATGGGGAAAGGAGGTGGATGTGTTCCAAGCAAGAAGAAAATACCTGCCGCCGTCTCCGACGACGCTCCTCGTGGCGCCGGGTCGGCGCCGATTCCGATTGAGGACAAGAGCCTCGACGCCGACGCCGACGCCGACGCCATTGTGGTGTTGGATGGGGCCGTTTCGCAGCCGATTGTGAAATTGAGGTTATTCATTGTGTTTTACTCGATGTACGGGCACGTGGAGGAGCTGGCTAGGAGGATGAAGAGGGGGGTCGACGGGGTCGACGGGGTTGAAGGGGTGTTGTTTCGGGTGCCGGAGACGTTGCCGATTGAGGTGTTGGAGCAGATGAAGGCGCCGCCCAAGGACGATGGGATTCCGGAGATAATGGCGGGGGAGTTGGCGGCAGCGGATGGGATTTTGTTTGGGTTTCCGACGAGGTATGGGTGTATGGCGGCGCAAATGAAGGCGTTTTTCGATTCGACGGGGCAGTTGTGGAAGGAGCAGAAGCTGGCCGGGAAGCCGGCGGGTTTCTTTGTAAGTACAGGTACACAGGGAGGCGGCCAAGAAACCACAGCGTAAGTCCATCTTTTCTTATCATATTTTGTATGTGTTCTTTGGTGCATTTGACTATATTGAATGCAATAATTATGGATTAATTGCATGATTTCATTTGAGCATTATATTAGAGGTGGGTCATCAGGAAACTCAAAGTTTAAGAATTGTAGGCCGCTGAATGACATTTGATGGAATTATGAAATACTAATGGGCAATTATCTTTGCCTTGGTGGTCACTGGTATTTATTTAAATATCACCACATAATGTGGGCTAAATTTGTACTTAAATTGTGCTTGAATGATATGACATCTTTAAGTGTGATTTGTAAGATGTAATTTTGTGCAATTTGAGATGTTCGATACATTAATTTTGTCCTGTATAAATATTTTAGAAATGGAAAATATTTTGCTGTACCCACCCTTGGGTAGCCCATTTGGTAAGGGCGAACTCGTGATTGTGTGGTTAAGCGCACGGTCTTTGGTTCAATTACCCATTAGGACAACCTAAGATTTAAGTGGGGGCCGTGGCGGTGGGTTGCTACGCTAGTCTTTCCGGGGGTTTAGGTTCCATGAGTAGGTCCAAAGGGCCAGTGGGATGGTTTCACTGTTATTAAAAAAAAAAAGAAAAAAAAAAATTTTGCTTTGTCGTCAAATCTTGATTCTGTTGAGTTGCCAAATACAGCAAGCATAACCAATTAATGCAATACTACCAAGATTTGACTTGGGAATTAAAAGGGAAATAATACATTATGAGGGTTCTAAAAATTCCAGTAATGTAATTAGTGTGTTTCCTAAAATTTTCGTTACTATTAACTTGAGATTCCATTCAAACCAGCTCATGCTCTAAAGCTAAATTTTTTTTCCTTCTAGGGAAATGAACAGTGGTATATTATAAGATAGGGCCCGAAAGTAATACCTTTGCATGATAAAGTACATGTTCGAAGACACTTTAGGCTATGACAGATAAGTTAACTAATTGAATTTGAAAATAATGCAAAAAATTAATCTGAGTGTGTGTCACCAAATCCCGGGTCATACACTTGTAATCCGTACAAAAACGCTTTTATTTTGAGTTGAATCTTTAAACAATCTCTACTAATGTCTTCAACCCCTTAAAGTTGAGAGGGTTTCTTTCTTTGCTTATGATTCAAAGATAGCCAACAATTTGAATTACCAAAAAAAAAGAAGATACTCCTTCATAAAAAAAAAAAAAAAAAAAAAAAAAGAACAAAAAGGAAAAGAAAAATAAAGAAGATACCCAACAATTTGCCCCTTCACCCCCCATGCTGTGACAATTTTGGGAGAAAGAATATTGACTCTCTAAGAAGCATGGCCTAGGAACCTCCATATAGTGGGTGAAACTTGTAAAACAAGTGATCGATGGATTCGATGTCCCCACAAATGCAATAGGCAATAACTACCTCGAGAACAATTTTTGGAAACCAATGCTACTTCGGTTTGTGTAAGTTACTGTTGTTAACCAGATTCAATGTTTTTTTAACTACATTATTCTTAAAAAGGAATGCCACATTTATAGTAGATATCATCATGCCTATTGTTTGTTGATGGAGTAGTGTTGGTTAATGGGAATAGAAAGGGTCTGAATGCAAAACTATAGTTGCAGGTATTAGGAAAAGTTGTTAACTTAAGGTTGGTGGCTACGAGATTCTCCAAGTTGGCCTCTCCTATGACCTCCATGGATGGGGAAAACTGCTAGGCGCATGGATATATAAATATATATATATATATATATATACAAAAGCTAAAATAGTTCATATAGCTATCGTAGCCAAATAAGGGAAGTTTGTGATTTCAAAAAGATGAGAGATATGGGAGTGTTAAGGTTGAAGATGATACATTGGGACTTTGATTAATTGTTGTGTACTTATTTTGAAAGTAAAATCATATAATCTCAAATCCAAAGTAAGTGATGTTATCTTCCACAACTGTGGTGGTTCTGGGGTTCTGGAAGTAAATTTTCCATCCTTAGGTTGCGACATGTTTTTCTTTTCTTTTATTTTTGAATTTCCCTTTTGATTGTTGGTCAAAGTGGATATGTTTTCTCTTTGAGGTAATATAATTGTCTTCTTTTTTCTTTTCTTTTTTTGATAAAGATAATATAATTGTCTTCTATTGATCAAATTCATGGGAAATTGAAATATGTAGAAAACCAGGGTCTTTTTCCTTTTTTTTTTTTTTTTTTTTTTTTTGGGCACAGGGGTGGGGTGGGATGGGATTTCATTAACACTGTTCATTCACTTCCAATTATGGTCACTAACAGCACCAATGGAGTGTTTGTTATTTGTTTCAATTAAAGGCTAACAGATTTTAAGTATAATCTGCATCATGTTGCAGCTTTGTTGGATGTGTTATACCCATTAGGGTTGGGTATTATAAGCTGGGATTTCTGACCATAGTTGAAATTTTGTTTCTCAAATGCACACTTCCTAACCTAATTAGCTGCCCTTCATTTTAGAAATCAATATGGAGTTTTATGAATACAAGTTTGAATAACTTGTTTAGAATAAAAACAGTGTTAAGTGTGCTTGTTTTGGCTCCAGGTAGAGGACTCAATGTCAAAATGCATGGGTGAGGTGGGTTGGGTTGATAGCCTTACTGATCTCCTACACGCCTAGATGATTGCTCAATGTCATGCCATAATTAATATGCCAATTATAAAATGGTTCGTGTTGTTGAGAGAACCTTATAATAGGAAAAGTATACTTCATAAAAAAAAATAATAGGAAAAGTATAACCTAATTTTGACAGAAGCTCTTTGCAACTGTTACATACAGGACTTTGAAAAAAGAAAGCATTGTTTCTATTTGTAGGAATGAAGTGATGAAAATATAGTGTGAGTGTAGATATCTAACCAATTTAGGATGATAATAGAATCTATCAGCCTTGAAATTTTGTTTAGGCACTCAGGTGCTTGCCTAGTTAGATATTTGACTACACCTGGGGTATTGTATTATCCTCACAAAATCCCATGGCCAGGCCAAGGCAGTGCGTAGCCAGGCCATGGCCATCTTACTTCATTGGGGGGCCTTCCAATAGCCATAACTGTGGAGCCTTTCCCAGCTTCTAGCCAAGTAGCCAGAGAATTAATGTTCATTTAATTGGGATGCCGTTTGGACGAAGCGACTGTAGCCACCCTCTGCTATTTGAGGGCACACAGGCGCTTCATTTAGATTTTAGCCCTTACCCAACCGCTACTGTAAGACCCTTGAGCCATTCCAATGGTCAATGTTGGGGTTGTCACAGGCTTGGCCAGCTGCAATCAAGCACCAAGCTTGTTTGGAGCTTTTGTGCTATTGCTCTTAACCCAAGCAGGTATCAAAAATCTTGGCTCTGTGATCCTTTGCCAAGCCTTTGAGGATGACCCTGGGGTGTGACACCCTGAGCAAGCATTCACCATTTGATGAAGGCAGGCATATCCTTGGATGAACATATGTGTTACATGGACTTGATTCTTTAATCCGAGGTACCTCTGTCAAACAACACAGAGACTACACATGTACGGGTATAGGATCCGTGCCAGACACGACACTCTCATAGTCGGAAGAGGAGGAGGAGGAGGAAGAGGAGGAAGAGGAAGATGAAGAAGAAGAAGAAGAAGAAGAAGAAGAAGAGAGAGGGAGGGAGGGAGGGAGGGAGAGAGCCTGTTGGAGATGTTGCCAGAAGGAGGTCGGAGGTGCTGTTGTAGGAGGTAGCTGGATGTGATGTTGGAGGGGCAAGGGTTTAGTTTCTGTCAAATGAAACCTTTTCCACCTTTTTTTTTTTTTTTTTTTAAATTTTTAAATTTTTATTATAAATAAAAATAAAAATAATAAATTATATGTAATGAAGGTGAACATCCAATGTTAGGATGGAAGCTGCCCTTCAGGTGAGTGGCCAGTTTAAATGATCCATTGAGATGAAGATTCGATAAAAGGCTAGCATCATCCCCTCTAATAGTTCACATGGTATAATGAATGATTCATGTATCATATTGCATTGGTCCATGTAAAAAGGGTGATTTGGACCACCTATAATGCTAAAACTGAAAAGGGAACAAACCAGAAAATCATCTGAAAGTTTAGATGCATTTAAAATGCATAAGTTACTATGCATCTTTAAACTTTACCCTTGTGAACCATGATAGTACTTCACCCTGATCATACAGATAGATACCTCATAAATCCTCCTTAAAAAATGATTTCCCATTCTTGGCTTTTCATGTATTACATAACATCTCAGTTACTGAAGCTGAATAAATAGCCGTTCTCAATGTGTTTGACACTGCAATGAGCACTTGTATAATTCTTTCTTGAATTCTGTTTAAAATTTGACAATTTAATCATGTAGTGGTTGTAGAACTACTGAATTTTAGGACCACTTAGTTGGATGCATGCACAATTGTTTCAATCAGTGTCACCTTTAAAACACGACTGGCATATTTCTCACATGACGTATAAGCTGCAAAGTCCATCTTCTGGATGAGAAAATGGATTCTAGTTGTATGTCCATCCTACTCTGTTGCATTAATCCCTCTGTTGGCTTGCAGCTGAAATGTGTGTGCTGCAATGGTCTTCTGCCTTGTATTTGAAGTTCATCTATACGATCTCAATCTTCTTTCATATGGTTGTAGTGAAGGATGATTTGGCATTGATTTAGACTGAAAAACTAAAAACAGGGATACTAATTGCTTTTGTAAGAAAAAGATAATTTGTCTCCATCTCCATCCATTCAACAATATCCCTTGTTTTCAATTCTTGCAGTTGGACAGCAATCACCCAGTTAGCCCACCATGGAATGCTGTTTGTTCCCATTGGGTACACCTTTGGAGCCGGTATGTTCAAGATGGACACTGTTCGAGGTGGATCTCCTTATGGTGCTGGAGTTTTTGCTGGTGATGGCACAAGAGGACCAACTGAAACAGAGCTAGCACTCGCAGAGCATCAGGGCAAGTATATGGCCGCAGTTGTCAAGAGGCTCGCCCAAGCTTGATAACATCCTCATGATTTCATCTCTGTGGATCCCATTGATACCCAGATTTGTGATATTTTCTCTGTTTATCCATTCAAATATGTTTGTTTTGTGATTGGTCTTGGCATTTCACCTGTTTCAGTGAGACAACAAAGATACTACCTTTTGGTATCAGGTTTTTTGTTCATTCAATTATTTCGATTTCCATGCTTTCAAAAGCTGTAAAAAGTTTGAATTTATTTTGCCTGATTATATTAATAATGTGAATCTGTGATGAGTGTTTTTTTTTTTCTTTTTCTCCCCCCTATAGTCTTTTTCTGTTAATTATGAACCTTGGACGGCAACAGGGAACTTTGTCATAGCTGGGATTACATTAAATAGCAAGACCAAGAATCTGTAGACTGGAAAATAAAAAAAAAAAAAAAAGAAAGAAAGAAAAAAGAGGGGTTGGGGGGGGGGGGGGGGGGGATGGGGGTGGAAGAAAGGTAGGAGATTTTGAGAAATGGTGCTAATTATTATGCTTTATCTTCTTCTGCTGCCACTAACGTGTTATGAAATTTAGTTTTGAAACCCCAAGCCTAGAGGCATTTGGGCAAAGGGCTATATATACAGAATTGTTCCGGGCGCAGCCTTTGTTAGTGTGAATAGCTTTGGGAGGGTGGTGACAGAGGAAAGAAGGTCCATTTTTCCCAATTCTCTGTTGCATGCGGAGGAGGTGCATGCTTGCTATATTGTTTGCGACATCAATTTAGGGCTGTTGGCACTGAGATGAATTACAGATTCATTGCAGCTGATGCACATGCTCAGAAGAATGGAAGAGGGTCGTTCTGTTTTAGCCCGCCAGGCGTGCTAGAGATATCTAGCAGGACATTTTTAAAAAAAAAAAATTCTAGTTAGGATAGGAAAATCAGCACAACTGCAAATTAGACCTACCAAGGAACTTCCATGCAAATGGACTTGTTCGTTCTCGTCCCCTCCTCTCAAGAAGGATGGGAATAACGCAATTTCATCCATTTTGAAGAGGACAAGGAAGGTGAGACGGGATTCACAGAAAGATTAGCATTTTTTATATATAATATATATATTAAATATATAATAAAATAAATAAATAGGTGAGAAGCTTACTAGTAAAGCATAATTGACACCTATTGAAGTGACATCTAATTTACTTTTAGGATGGGATTAAAAAGTCGATTATAAATTATTCCTTTCATTGGCATATAGGGGCAGAGTTCACACTTCACAGCACAAGGGGCAGAATAAGTTTGGGGTTGGAGTTTTACTATTAATTAAAAGGGAAAAAGAAAAGAAAAAAGAAGAGTCCTAATTAATCAGTTTAAGAGTCTTAAAACAAGGTCTTATCCCCTCTATTTATTGGGGAATTTTAGATTGGGAAAATTATCACAGTTAGTAGTCATTCTTAATTAAGTTAGTAGTCATTTATTAGGAAGCTAGTAGGTTGCACTCTACTCTAATATTTTCCGATAGCCTGGACCAATATAAAATTCCCCCACTTTTCTCTATTTTTGGGAGAATTTTAGAATGGTTGGGTTATGGTTATGGAAAAATAATTACAATTAAATACAAATGACTACTAATTTACTTCAAAATGATTACTAATTATAATTATTTACCCACTATAATCCCGCCTCCCCTTTTTTTTTTTTTTTTTTCTTCGGTTTTTTCTCCATCTCTTCAAATCCGTCCATCCAACCAAGAGTAAAGACTAAAGAGTCTCATAGCTTCAGCTAATTTCTATAATAGTATCCATTTTTTGTTTTTATGGGTACAAGGTTCAAACCCCCAAATGGGACATAACAGTATCCGATTTTAATTAAATTAAATTAAAAAAAAAAAACTAAAAAGGGAAAAGGAAGTACATAACTACATATATTCTATATAGGCTTAGCGTTGGAGCAACGAACAGGAGGAATAAACGCAAAAAAATAAGGTGAAATCCAATCCGGTACCTTAAAAAGGAGTCCTTCTAGTTCAACGAATGCGACATCCTATTTCTCAGTTTTCCTCTCCAATAAAAACTCGCATACAACCTATTGACTCCCGTCTCTCTATAAACTCAAAATTCTCCCCTCTCAGACCTCGCAGATTGATACAGAGAAACCTAACATGGCAGACATCCTCTCCGCTTTGAGGTCTCTAATGGCTTCCCACTCCCCACCTCTCGACGCCTTGGTCGTACCTTCAGAAGATTATCATCAGGTTCCCTTCTCTCTCTCTCTCTTTCTCTCTACACACACATACTCTCTGGTTTCATTTGCTATTGCTGTTGTTTCGTTGAGGGTACTGTACCATTGCCAAATGTCCGCTTCAATCCCTAGTTTTCCTCTTGATCGCTCTTGTATCCGATTTCGTGATCTTCATAACTATAAATTTTATTTATTTCGGAGTATTATTTGTTTTTATTTTTATTGTACGATTTTTTGTTAAAAGATTTAACTTTATGTTTATTTGGATGCATGTTTTAGGATTGAGTGTCTGTTTGGTTGTTTCATGAAATTGAATGATTGCATTCGCATTCTGCATAGCATTGGAGGTAGAAATTTGTCGTCTTCAATTGAACCACCAAGAAAAGATGGAGCCTTGACCATAATTGATGGTATAGGGTCAATTTTGAGGAATTTGCGAAATGTTTCTGTTTTAGATTTTGTTGCTGTCATTTTTTTTTTTAATGAAGGCCGTCTTCCTCTTGGAGCTGCCCCATTCACTTTGATGGTTTTGTTCACAATATTATATGCAAAACAGGATGGGGCAATTCAATTTCTACTGGACATTCAAACGGGCCTTAACTTTCTATTTGTTTGGAGTTTGTGTTGATTTACTGAGTTGGAGTTGTTTTTCTATGTGGATATTGTTTGCAGAGCGAGTATGTGTCCGCACGCGACAAAAGGCGCGAGTTCGTGTCTGGATTCACAGGGAGTGCCGGTTAGTTCAAATTAATTAGCATTTTGATGCCATTTACTGCACATTGATGGTGTAATACCTTACATTTCTCAAGTTTAACATGAATGAAAGGCTCATGTCTTCATGATTGTGTGTTCAATTCGTTAACTGCGGTAGTTCAGTAAACAGCTTTGATAAGTGGGGGTTTCTCACAGGTAACAGCCTTTAGGTATGATCTAAGGATTCTATTATTGACAATTTATCCAATGACTTTTGGGCTGGTCTCGAACTTTCAGTTTCAGCTCAAATGCTTTACACTTTTAATAAGATATCTATTGGCAGTTTACTTTTACCTATAATTTTATGCCATATAAGATAGTGGAAGAAATTGAGCATAAGAGAAGAATTGGGATAAGGGTCAATATTGTTATATTTTCTGAGAGTGGCTTGAATTTGGGAGTTTTGTCGCTTCATGGAAGTAACCAATCGATTGGTTTCCAGACCGATAGATAAGAGAGAAGGCTGAGACTTTTGCTTGTTTGCAGGAGATGCATCGATCAAATGATTAGGTCAATTGTTCGAATGATCTAGCATGGATTTAGTTTTCTATTCTGTTTTAGGCCTTGAATTTGAGTTGGACACTCCTATTCTGTCTCTAGGTTTTGTTCTCTATATAAGGGGATTAAACCCAAGTTTCAAAGTGTGTACCAAGAAGGAGAAGAGTGGGTTTCCCTCTCAAGGGAGTGCGTCTTGGAGGAGGGCCCTTCAGTTTGGCTCTATTGTGATTTTCCAAGTAAAAATCATGATACTTCTGTAATTGCTGTAGTGCGATTTCCTTGTGCATATTCAAATTCCCATTAAGTTTTCTGGGTGTCTCTATATCACTTTTTAAAGTATCTCTGGCATGAATATTGTTCAGGGTTGGCACTCATAACAATGAATGAAGCACTGCTGTGGACCGATGGACGGTATTTCTTGCAGGCAATAAAAGAGCTTAGCGACCAGTGGAAGCTCATGCGTATTGGAGAAGATCCAGCTGTAGATGCATGGATGGCAGATGTGAGTCGCCATATTTTTGGAAAATCTTTTAAATTATCTTGAAGGTTAAGGGCTATGATAATGAAATTATGGCTCAACAATATTATAGTTTCCAAAGAGTTAACTTCAATATTGCTGTTTTATTTTTATTTATTTTTTATTTTTTGAAATATAAATGAATGCTTTTTGTTTTAAGTGGACCCTATGTCATGTTCCACTTTGCTAGTTTATTGACATGTCTCTTGCAATTTATTGATTTATCTCATATTCATGATATGATTTGAGAGTTCTTGTGAAATTCATCATTATGGTCTTCATTAAGTTCCTTTTTTCCCTTTAAACTTATTGCGTGTGGCAACATGTTTTTTGTTAAGTGACTTCAATTTATCTGAAGCAAAGCTTTAACTAAAGCATGCGATCTCAATTTAAAGAATAAAACCTATGTTCACATAAGTTCTACCCTTGCCTGAATAAATTTTGTTGCATGATGTTGTTTTCAGCTGTCTTTTCCAATCAATTGCATTCACTTAAATTCTTGTCTTCACTGATTTCTTCATATGATTTTGAACTTATTATTCATTAATAACCTCATGCTTTCTTAGTAATATTATTGGTATAGTTTTTTCATTTTTTTTCCACTTTCATTTTTAATGTTCTTATAGTTTTTTCAAGTTACCGGTTGTAAATGTTGATTCTGTGATTTGCTTTTATTAGAATCTGCCGAAAGATGCAGCCGTTGGCGTTGATCCTTGGTGTGTATCAATAGACACTGCTCAAAGATGGGAGCGTGCTTTTGCCAAAAAGCAACAAAAACTGGTTCAAACATGCACAAATTTGGTCGATGAAGTTTGGAAAAGTCGGCCACCCATGGAGATTAATCCTGTTATTGTACATCCTTTAGAATTTTCTGGTCGTTCTGTTGCAGACAAGTTGAAAGATTTGAGAGAAAAGCTCATACAGGAGAAGGCTCATGGTATTATAATAACAGGACTTGATGAGGTGAGTCTACTTCATCTTTTGTCTGATATGTTCACAGCTTGTAGTTTCTTGAGGTTGAGAATCTATTTTCTTGAGCCTCTGTTCAGTTTAGTCCACTTAATTTTGTCGTGCGATAAATTGATATAATTGCTAATATGCAGGTTGCTTGGTTGTATAATGTTCGTGGAAGTGATGTTTCCTACTGTCCAGTCGTTCATGCATTTGCTATAGTAACTTCAAACTCAGCTTTCTTTTATGTGGACAAGAGGAAGGTGTCTTTGGAGGTCAGGGTATATTATATTTTTATGATATGTTTAAATGTCAATCTTTTGACTCTTTGTTGGGTGATGAACTCATGGAGATGTTATTTGGTAGCTCCAATAGCTCCACAGAAAGACCAATGAGCTTTAGGTGGTTTGAGTGATAGACATGGACCAACATGATAGTTCATGCAGGGCATATTTAATAAATAAAAAATATGGAAGAATCCTTTTCTTTTATCCATATAATTCTACAGATCCGTGTTTTTCAGTTTCCTAGATTTTTTATGAATGATTTTATTAATTTTTATTTAGTGCATTATTGTTTCAGACCATATTCATTTTGTATCGGGGGTTCGCATATGCTAGTAATTAAAACTCTGGAGCAAATTTAAGTGTGGTTCATTTTTCAATTGTTATGTTCATGTCCATGTTAGAGGATAAGTGGGAGCACAGTAGGCTTAACTTTTAGACTTATCTGTCAATTTTTTGCTGCATGCAGGTAAACCATTATATGGAGGAGAATGGGATTGAAGTTAGGGAGTATAATGCAGTGATCTCAGATGTGGTCTTGCTTGCTTCTAATCAGCTCAACCTGTCCTCTGCAGCTAAAGGAATTCAAGCTGAAGTTCCTAAGGACATGGAACTTAATCCTAGTGACACTCATGTTCCAGGAAATGGTTTAAATGAAGCGGAAGAAAATAATTGTGACCTCATATGGGCTGACCCAGGTTCATGCTGCTATGCTTTGTATTCAAAACTGAATTCTGAAAAGGTTCTCTTGCAGCAGTCACCTTTGGCCCTTGCAAAAGCTATCAAGGTATTAATACACTTCCTATCTTTAATAAATCAATAGTACATACACTGGAGATATTGTTTGTGGTAGGACAGAGGGTGTTTAATGCTATCAATAAGCTAACGGGACTGGACCAGTGACACTAGTCTGTTTGAAAATTTTAAGTGATGTTAGAACTTGTGAGAAGTATTGATTAAAACCACCTCCATATAAATGTGGATAAATAAGTTTTTGGTTAAAACCACCTCCATATAAATATGAAACAAAATTGAATAAATGGTCCTATGCTGACGAAGTCCAAGTGTATAATGTTCTTGTTCAAGTTATACTGGTACTCTGTGTCTGTGGATCAATCATATCTCCATTGCTTTAATTAGGATTGTGATTATTATTTCTTGTGGAATTAGAGTTATATGCCTTTTTCCTTGTTGCTTTATTATATTTGGATGTCAGAAGCAATACATGCAGCCTTATTGCAATTTCTGGAACTTTGTCATAAAATTCCATGCCTTTTTTATTCTATTATTTCTGTTGCTATTAGGAATTTCATTATTTTCTGAGGGTAGAAATTGCAACAGAAATCAAACTTTATGACATTGGCCTTTAGAAGAGCCACCAAATCATCAGTGGCCTATTGTTGAATTAAGAAATGTCTGAAGGTGATGGAGGAATTTACGAGTCTCCTTTTCTTTTATAGGGAGGGGAATGAGTTCCTAGCAGCACATCTCATTGTGGTGACTACTTAGCTTATCAGAGATGGCGATAGAGATTTAATGTGCGATTTCTTTTGTTTCTGAGACAAAGATATCTAACATAAATGCCTAATACAACAAACTATGTTACTTGGACTCTTTGCTTCGCCTTGGAGTACTCTTTGTTGACATGATGTGACATGACATGGGTATGGATGTGCTACTGTGGACTTCACAATAATGGAAAATCTTTAGAAAGCAGACAATCCAATGCCTGGGCATGCACGCATTTCCTTTATTTCACCTTGGAATGCTTTAGTGTCATCTTTGTAGACCTATTCAGAGAGAACTACCCAATCCTGTTCAGTCGAGTAGAATTTTTTTCTCTGTTAAAGGATTATCTGAATATGAATAAAATTTATCTTTGGGATCTAGAACATGAGGTTATGTAACTTTTGTGCACTTTGTAATGCGAACATTTATGGATTCTTGGATCAAGTGATCAAGTCCAAACTTGATGGAATCTGAAGCAATGTCTGGAATAAAATAATCATATATATAAAACCATTTGAAGGTTTTTGGCTATACCCAACAAATCCTAGTAATTCCTGTTTGAGTTTATTTTGTTGATGGTTATATGTTCTGCAACAATTTTGTTATTATTATCCCCACCAAACGAATTTTTGTTTATTGACTGATTGTCTTACATTTCTAGAACCCTGTTGAGTTGGATGGGTTGAAAAATGCCCACATTCGGGATGGTGCAGCTGTTGTGCAATATCTTGCCTGGCTCGATAAGCAGGTAAACTGTGAGACCGTGATCTGAACTTTGTACCTTATATAGTTATATGGAAAATTTTTGAATACACTCTAAATGTCTAAGGATTTATCTTTTTTCTCATAGAATTTGTTGCAAAATTAACTTTTGAACATATGGAATGAAGTTGAAGGCTTGAAACATGATGGTCGAGAAATCTTCTGGTGGATATTGGGATCTGTATTCAATTGCATACGTTATAAACTGTTTTTCTTGGCCTTTATGAAGATTTGCTGCACAGTCTATCAATAAAGATTTTTTGCACTCCCTCTCTCTCTCTCTCTCTCTCTCTCTATAGCGGTGATAAGACTAATTGAATTTCTCTGATAGTAGCCTTGGTTGGTGAAATTCTATTCTGCTACACATGGAATAACTACGTTCTCTTAATACATGCACAACTGTCAACTGATAATAGAGTAATTTGAAATTGTGACTTTAATACCCTCTCTCCATCCCTCTCGTTTATTTATTTTTTAATTTTTTATTTTAAGATAACCTATGTTTTTACTGGCCTTGTGTATATAGTTATACACATTCTTATTTGAGGGATCCTTGTTATCTGAAGATTTCTTTCAGTACTTTTGTAGCGTTTTTTATTTTGTTAACCTTGTTATAAATTTGCAGATGCAGGATATTTATGGGGCTCCTGGTTACTTCTCAGAGGCGAAGGGAATGTGCAAGAAAGAGTGTTCGTAAGTTTTTTTTTCCTTGTTGATTTTGGTAGTTCTAGCTGTGATTTAAACTTTAAAGTACCAGCTGGTATCGGCAAGACCATACCAGATTTATCATCTTCTTCTTGTGTTTAGTATCTTCTTTTTTGCTTTGTATGATCAACTTCTATGTTTCCAAATGAAATTCATAACTGTTCTCAATCCTTTTTGTTTTTCCTCCCTGGTTGATGATAGTAGGCACAATACAAATAATCTATGCAGGTTCAACATCTCCTGGGTCAACTTAATTTACCAATGCCAGAAGATTATCCCTTTTCCAAATGGTGTCAGCTTGGTTCAAGAATTTTTAGTTTGGAGAGTTATTTTGGAAGTCATTTAATTATGAAAGTGAATTAATGAAAATTAACATGGGGACAAATTATCATGGGAATGAAATGCGTACACTTACATTTTGACTTAGAAGTATAGGAATGCCTTCTTAAAAGGGAAAAAATATGGCATATGCATACTTGACTTGGACTTTTTTTTTTCTTTTTTCTTTTTGGGGGGGGGGGGGGGGGGGGGTAAGTGAGAAACTTGACTTAGACTTAAATTTAGTCTACACAACTCATGCCGTATAGTGAGTGGACATGATGCTTCCACATCACACTAGCACATTGACAACTGCTCTGAATTTTAAATCATGGGCTCAATGGGATTGACTTTCTTCTTCTTGTTCTCTCTCTCTCTCTCACACATGCACGCACACACATCTAATACAAAGTACACTTATTCCCCAGCAAAATGGTCTGAGTTTGTTAGGTTACTGATCTATATTTTGGTATATTATCATAATAAACTATGGCAGGGAAACCATGAAATTGACGGAGGTGTCTGCAAGTGATAAGCTGGAGGGTTTCCGAGCATCAAAAGAGGTAAATGCTAGCTTTTTATTGACGTAAATTTTATTTGATAAAAAGATAGGGAAAATATCAAATGCAGTTGGTGAATCCTAAAACATATAGGATGGTGTCAAAACTTTGAACTAGGGAATTTGTTGGTTTCATTATCTGACTGCGTGGTTTTGTTCTAATAAAGAATTGGATAAGGAAGTTGAGAGGAGGTGCATTATAAAATTTTATTTGGAAGCATTATGAGAATGCTAATGGTAGTTGGTGCCTTGGTGGTGGACCAAATAATTTTTTGTTGGGGTTTCCAAGTAAATGGAATACCTCTCAGCAGGGTCTAGGAACTGTAAATCGCAAACATTTTTTTTCAAGCTTCCAAACTTTGCAGGCCATGGCCCCTTATGCTTGAAGTAATTTTAAATTAAACTTAATAAGTGCAATCCCACTAAATTGAAAATAAAGCTCAGAATACTTAATTGCTTTCTTAATTTGAAGCAGACTTAATGGCATTATAGCATGTCAAAAAAATGCATTGCCTATTTGCATCACAAGAAACTATGGTAAAAGAAAAAGCTTGCCTTTACTTAGTTGCAATAAAAAGGACTCTTTGGTACAGTTGTTGTTTTGATATATGTGTGTGTGTGTGTGTGCGTGTGCGTGTGCGTGTGCATGTGCACACATATATATTGTAATGATAATGATTAGTTAGTTGCCTGATTACAGTTGTTGCCTTCAGTATGTTACCAGAAAATGAACTATATCTGTGTGTTTATGTAGATTTATATATTTTTTTTTATTGTTGATCAGGTCCTTCTTACATGTTATATTTGCAGCATTTTAGAGGGTTGAGTTTTCCTACTATTTCATCAGTTGGTCCAAATGCGGCAATTATCCATTATTCACCACATGAAGAAACATGTGCCGAGTTCGATGTAGATAGCATCTATTTATTTGATTCGGGAGCACAGGTTTGTAAATAATCTTGAAGAGTTTTGGCATATAGCCATTAGTTGAAGCAACCAATACAATGCCATCTATTCTGTATTATAGCTTCGTTGTTTGTTTCCGATATTTAAAGTGCTTTATTGATAGTGGTGATTTTACCTTTGAAGTATTTAGATGGAACAACTGATATAACACGGACAGTTCATTTTGGAAAGCCTTCAGCTCATGAAAAAGCATCCTATACTTCGGTAGGTGGCCTCCATTTAATTTTTAAGAAAAAAATATGTTTTGCCTAACCTTGAACCTAGCCTATCCTTGATCATATCCAGGATATTTTAGTTGTTATTCTTGTTGTAAATATTATTTGCCCAACCACACTTATCAAGAAACCTCCAGCGAAGTCCTGTCGCTGTGATGAACATGATCACTATGCCACCACCCCCAGCAACTTGTCACTCGCACCACTGCCATCTGTAGCACCATGTGAAAGCGAGTACATTCCAATTTACCGCAATGAATCTGTTATCACCTTTGGCAAATGACCAACACCAACACCACCACCACAACCACAACCACTGCTGCATGAATGGTGACAGCCACTACCTACTCATGCAACAATTCTTCATCCTGAGTCCTAACAACCTGTACCAGCAGCAGAACCTGTAACAACCTCTTGGCCAATCATCATACTTGTCAGTTGTCACCACTACCATCACCAATCCTCTAATGATTTGTCAATAAGAATTTAGTCCTATGAAATGTTGGAAATTTAATGACGATCCCAATAGAGTTATTCAATTCCAAAACTTTCGAGTCTTTGAATTGGAAAGGAATTGAAGCCAAGTAGCCAGTATATGGTTTCATTGGGTCGTGGGGTGTTTGATGATGGAATTAAATTTTTAAAAAATAAAATATTATCTCTAATTTGTTCCTCTCTCTCTCTCTCTCTTTCTCTCTTTGCGCTTGATTTGCTGGATTTCATGCAGGTTCTCAAGGGTCATATTGCTTTGGGCAATGCTCATTTTCCTAATGGAACCAATGGTATTCCACGTTCTTTCATTTACAAGATAGTTGGAAAAGTGTTTATCTCCTTATAATAAATTTATTTCAACAAATGCTTTGGACAGGTCATTCTCTGGACATTCTTGCTCGAATTCCTTTGTGGAAGGATGGTCTTGATTATCGACATGGTACTGGCCATGGAATTGGGTCTTACCTAAATGTTCATGAAGTTAAGTGCACTAAAGTTGCTTGCTCCTTGTTTTATAACAACTTTGATGTTGTTAAATTTATGCATATTCATTTCATTTCTCTATATTGAGCAGGACCCCACATGATTAGTTTTAGACCGCAGGCTCGAAATGTGCCAATACAAGCTTCAATGACTGTGACAGATGGTTAGTATCATAGCTTCATCGCCTTTGGTTACCTTTTAGCACTAATTTTGTTTTCAAATTAACAAAGCCGAATATCTCACCACTTGGCGTCGGCACCTCCAATCAGTTCTTCCTCATTTGGTTCTATTTAGCCACTTAGGGCCAAATCCTTTGATGATCTAGGCAATGCCCAAGTGTAAGATCACCAATTTTGAGGATTCATGCTTACAAAGTTTGAATAGGATTTGCAGATTCAGTTGTGCTTGGTTTTTTAAAAAACATTAAAAAGTGATAATTCTAGAATGTAGAAATTGTGCTTGGTTTTTTAACAAAACCATTAAAAAGTGATAATTCTAGAAAGTAGAAACGTTGGACTTTTAATTTTAATTATTACATTTTATGTTGGAATTCCATTTTCCAGAACCTGGTTACTATGAAGATGGAAGCTTTGGCATAAGATTGGAGAATGTGCTTATAGTGAAGGAGGCTAATACAAAGTTTAATTTTGGTGACAAGGGTTACTTATCATTTGAGCACGTAACATGGGTAAGCTTGTAACCTGTGTTTAAATCTATCCATTCTCTTTCCTGGTGATTGTTGTGTGTTATGTGTTAATTTGTTACATGCTTTTCATTTCTTTATGATTAAATGGCTGACTGCATAAAGAACTTGGATTTTGAAACTGTGAAGGAAGTTCAGGCAAGATGAATTAGCTGAATCAGACAAATAAATTGAACATGTAAATAGAAAATCTCTTTTGGGTCCAAACGATATGTTGGACTCCCAACCTCTTACTCCCGAGGTCTAGTGCCGTTCAATACCAAGTGAACTACAGCTTCTTGTTATTAAAAACTAGTTTAAAATGTTGATTTGCTCTTGGAACTTGCACTTGGTTGAGCGGTAAACAGTCTGCCAGTTTTTAAATAACTTCAATGGTTCAGGAGTTTTGTTTTTGTTTTGTTTTTCTTTACAGCACCAAAGTTGTTGCTGTTGAGTAGTATATAATCATAGTATGATTTCCTTTGGGGTCACTCATGCAATTAGCAAGAAACTTAGTTTAGAGCTTGGAACTGGTGAGGCAGTATTCATAAAAGTTCAATATCAGTTCAGCCAGGAATATTCATTTCTAAAGTACTTGATTGCTTTTTTGTGCTTTATTCCGTGTACTGGCACATATTTTTTATTCTAATCACCATCATTCTACTCCACGCTGTATCTTTGCTTAGTAAATAGAATGGGAGGATCTCTTAACCTGGTGCAATATTTCTATGTTGATATTTGTTTAGTGACTCTAGAATGTAGGTAACAAGTATTTTACTTTTCCCCTAACTTATGATGCTTCATTGTTTATCCAGGCACCATACCAGAGAAAGTTGATGGACTTAAGCCTTCTAATACCTGAAGAGATTGATTGGTTGAACACCTATCATTCAAACTGTAGGGAAATTCTGGCTCCGTACTTGGATGATAGTGAGATGGCATGGCTGAAGAAAGCTACTGAACCTATCAGCGCGTGAGTAGTAGTTTCTCTGTTTGCCCCACCTCACCCTACACGCTTGCCGTGTGCAGGAGAAAAACAAAAATTAAGAAACTAGAGCTGCAGTTTATCACATTTATGCTGATTCCATATTATATATATATCTATATATATATTATGGATAGAAATTATCTAAGGTATCTTTAAATTTTTAGTATTCTCACATTCAATTTGATCTTTTTTACGATCTGCATATTATTTTACAACCTGGACACTTATAACTTGCTGGGAATTTAGTATTATTTGCCTTTTATGTGATCAGAAAATATGATGTCGGATAATAAATTAAAACCATTTATATGGAAGGTGGATTATTTTGTTCCAAGATTGTCATTGGTGCCAAACATAGATCTCCAACTGACGATTTGATCTGGGAGAGAAAAAAATGACGATTTGGTGGATCTAATTACTTGATTACATCAACCAAGCCTTGGGTATGATGCCCAGAGATTTTGTCAACCAAATTAATTGTCTTAACCTCAAATTGAATCAGAATGAAGTCTGCATATATATCTGTTTGATCAATGTTTTTGATCTAAATTATTCACCCAAGATAAAATCCCATTTGCCCGTCACCGTCCTTTTGAAGTTTAAAAACGCAGTTGATTTAAAATAAAATAAAAAGTTTCACCATCCCTTTAAGATTTAAAAATACGATTGACTTTTTTAAAAATAAGTTTCTAACAGCATACTGACTTGCTAAAAAAAACAATAAAAAAAAACCAAATAACATATACACTTGCATCATATCAGATGAGATTTTATATTAACTAACAGGTTTGCGCCAAATGAGAAGAGAATTTATCTTGGATGAATAACGACCAAAGAATTTACTAGGAAAAAGCCACGGCACCTAAAAAGTTCAGTTTTGGTCCCCTATTTGCGGAGAAATCAACGCAAAAAACTCGTGTACTCGTTTTTCCTATCAAAGACACTGCGTATTTAGAATGGAGCGTACAAAATAAGGCAACGAAGAGAAGTCGACACTCCCTTGGCGATGGTCCTATTATTCTCTATGAAACATTTGACGGTTTGTCGGTTTCAATGGGGCTAACACCAATTTGAAGCATGCACGCATGACCGTGTGCATGCGTCTCTTTTGGAGTCAACCTAACAGGAAAGGTCACTCTGGCTTCATTATGGTACGTTCGACTAGTCATGTTCAAAATAACAAACGCTGGACTTGTCAGCCCACTTGTCTTGATATTTGATGACTATTTGTGGCAGGTGGCACAGTTACCCACCCACTAGGGCATAGTTTAACTAAGACTTCTACAAATCTGACCGTCTTTATTGGGTAGAACATGTTAATGGTATGCTTTAGGGTCATTGACTAACAAGCAACCTCAATCGAATTGAATAAGAAACAGCTTGACACTCGACACTAGCGTGCACATATATATTTTAGAAATTTGGAAATAATTGGCTAAGAATTACGAAAGGTTTAGAGTAAATATATTTTCTTCATCATGATAAAAGTTCAAACTGAGTAGGTTTTAAAATTCAAGCATTAATATTTTACAGAATTCACTGGTTATGAAGAAGTTGGAATTAAAATTTGGTAATTTAAATGAAGTCGAGTTATTGTTTAAATATCTTTTGGAAAGTACTTGCCCAAAGTATCTTTTGGATTTGTTCCAATTGAGTCAATTAAGTGTCAATATTAGGTGGGGCTAGCCCCACCTAATATTGACATTTAAAGTTGAGTTCTTGTTTAAATATCTTTTGGAAAGTATTTGCCTAAAAGATAGTTATCGCTAGCCCCACCTAATATTGACATTTAAAGTTGAGTTCTTATTTAAATATTTTTTGGAAAGTACTTGCCCAAAATATTTTTTGGATTTGTTCAAGTTGAGTCAATTAAGTGTCAATATTATGTGGGGCTAGCGATAAGGGTTATCGCTAGCCCCACATAATATTGACACTTAATTGACTCAACTTGAGTGGGGCTAGCGATAACCCTTATCGCTAGCCCCACATAATATTGACACTTAATTGACTCAACTTGAGCAAATCCAAAGACATTTTTATTGGATGCTCAAGTTGATGCTGGATGTGTGCCACGTGGTGCATCCATTCTTTAATGGTTGAGATGAGAAGGAACCCAAGTTGGGGGAAGGTTAACGGCGTTACAGGCTGGGATGGAAACGAAAAAAAAAAAACAGTGCCATTTTGGAATGCAAAATCAAAACGAAAAGGAGAGAGGGAGCAGATTTGGTTTTCAAAATCGAGTCTCTCTCTTCCACTCTCTCTACTCTCCGCCGCCCGTTGCCCCTCGTCGGATGCTCCCTGGTCCTCGGCACTTTTTTCCCCCCTAATTTTTGTAAATCTATCTTGATCTTATTTTCACT
The DNA here is from genome assembly GCA_039720395.1 of Liquidambar formosana. Taxonomy (NCBI): domain Eukaryota; kingdom Viridiplantae; phylum Streptophyta; class Magnoliopsida; order Saxifragales; family Altingiaceae; genus Liquidambar; species Liquidambar formosana. The sequence continues at coordinate 39,390,988 of CM077824.1, read as the reverse complement.
CCAAAGGTCTCACCCTCTTCCTACTCTTTGTCTCTCTACAAATCTCAGTCTTTCCTTTTTATTTTCTCGTTTTCTCTTTTCCTTTCCCTTTTTTTCCTCTTTATTTTTTATTTTATTTTTTTATTTTTATTTTTTTAACTCCACTGCTCTGTTTAGACCCAAAATGAAAAGAAAGACAATTAATATGAAACAAAAAAAAAAAGAAAAATATGTCAAGCACTTATTCCACTGTCCACAGCAAAGACTGAATAATGACATTTTGCTATTTACATGCGTTCAATTAAGGGATGATAGAAAAATACTAGTAGCATTATTATGATAGATTATCATTAATTTTACAATGACGGACAAATTCGTAGGCAAACAGCTGGACATGGTAAAAATATTTCAGACCCACAAGGTACAGATTTTTTCCTCGGACCATGCATCTACATTCGCGTATATATTAGACCATTGTTCCGCATTATAAAGGATAATGCGGGTCTTGGTCTTTGCAGCAAAAAAAAGAAAAAGAAAAAAAAAGAGATGATGTGAGACCATCATGAACTAATTGGAATCTTCAAATCAGTACAAGCTATCCACCATTATTGACTCTATTGCTGACGGAACATCTAATAGTACTCCCAACTCTTTAATTTTCTTTCTCCTTTTCTGGGATTTCAGGCCTACTCATTTCAATGTCTTTGGCCACTTTAGACAGTGAGTTGAAAGAGGCTCCACCCTTGCTCAATGCTCCACTCATTTCACATAGATAGATGATCATTTTAGCTAGTTAATTACCTAGCATACGTAAGTGTTGAATAAGACATTGTTTTAACCCCTAATAAAAAAAATACAAAACAAAACAAAAACAAAAAACAAAAAAAGAAATTCATCCATTTACAAAAGAGAAATGACTTGAAGTGACAAAAATATCTTTTAAACTATTTCGTATCAATACAAAAGATCTATTATGATATTAATTGTTGTTTATATATATGGTGTATCAGACAAACCCTTTAAATATAGATAGGTTTATCCTTTTAATTTCCTCATACATTTTAGTTGATCCAAAGTTTGGATCATCGAGAGTTGAGCATGTATCTAGTCATCAATTGTGCAAAACGGATTTTGGATTTAATGCTGAGCTGCAAATCGTGCTGAAGTAATCTCAATCGTTTACCTTGGATTTTGACGATTCGGATTAAAAGATTAAAAAAAAAAAATACTCATACGGCATTTTGATCATTTCAACAGTATTTTTTGAATCTTTTAATTTGAATTGTCAAAATCTGAGATTTATGATTGAAATTACTTAGCACGTGTTGAGCTTTATGCCCAAAAGAGATTTTTTTTTTTTTTTTTTTTTTTTGTTGGGGGGGGGGGGGGGGGGGGGATAATGATAAATATATTTTCATTTTTTGGTGCAAAATCTATGATAAATCTTGTGCCAGCCCAAAGGATGCTTAAAATCAAAATAGCAGCCGTACCCATCTATGACTCTCTTTGCCTGTTTATTGGGCTACATGGCGGGGCCAAAAGGGCTAAGCGCCACAACTGCATTAACCAAATAACCTTGTGGGGCCATTACAGGAAAAACAAAGGCCAAGGGCCACAAGTCCACAACCATTTTAATTATTACTCCCTTCATCTCACGAAAATGACAAAACAAATAATTTTTAAAAAAAAATCATTTAATTGATAGAAAATGATAAGGTGGACCAGATGAGGGGGACGCCTAACGATTGGACGACTAACACCGTTTTTCATTCGTGATTTTTGAGTTCAATTCAAATTGTTTTTCCTTTATTAGATTTCGATTTTTAGGGGATTATGGTTGTCAAACGATTGGTTTATTCTTCACATGATTTTACCATTTTTATGCCACAGTTTTTAGGAATCACATCCATTGCGATTTTAAGCGTAACTGGTATAAGGATGTCGCCGTATTCTGGTGATATTGTCTAGACTCAAAGAAATATTGTTTTTACGTTTTGGCTTTGTATTCAGTTTTTTAAAAATCTTTCGACGTTAGAATCATAGCGATTGTAATGTTTATGTTTTTGGATCCATATTCAATTTATCTTGATGGCGATTGTAAAGGTTAGTTCATTTTAGTTGATTGTGTTTATATTTTTAGATCCATATTCAAGATGGCATGGTGTTTTTTTTTTTTTTTTTTTTTTTTTTTTTTTTTTTTTTTGCGCGGGGGGTTTGGGGAACTCCCCATTGTTATATGATAAAACTCCAAATTTATCTGATTTATCACATTTAATGTCATATTGTATTTAGTATTATCTTAAAAATATCATATTGTTATTTAAAAAAAAATCCCAATTTATCTTAATATTTATGGCACTAATCAGGGGAAAACAATGTAGGGGGAGAAAGAATTCCTATTGTTATCTTTAAAAATTAAAAAAAAAAAAATCACAAATTATCTGAATATTCATAATTTTAAAAACGTACCTATCTTTTTTCTTCTTTTTTTTTTGGTGGTGGGGGCAGGGGGGGAGGGTGGGGAACTTCCCATTGTTGTATGATAAAACTCCTAATTTATCTGATTTGTCATGATAATAATTGAGTTGTTGTATTATCTTAATGCATATTTTGTACGATGTGTCATGGTTAATTATCTGAATATTTTGCATTGATTAATTTGTAATTTTGTATGATATGTCATGGTTAATTATCTGAATATTTCGCTGAACTCAAATGCGGGAGGTATTTCGAAGCGTTGGTCAATGATTTTTTTTTGGAATCGCTAAAAGGAATGAGAAGATCATAGTAATTTTGAGGAAACCCCCTATAATCCTGTTTATCTAAATTTTGAGAGCATTTATCTGAACCAAGAATTGAGGGCTTCCAATATTAAATTTTTTTTAACTACTAACGGTGTTAATATGACTGAGCAATCAGATTCAATCAGGTCAGTGGTCTTATATTTTGATCCTCTAATAATGGTCCTATGTATCACTACTCTAATATATAATATGTATTATGTTATTTGGAGATTTTAACTAACTGTTTTCTTTTATTAAAAGTCAATCAAAATTACTGCATCTGTTTCACATTTACTATCATGTTTGAAAAAACATATTTTTTTAGGAATCTCTCTTAAATGTTCTCACGTTCACTTTTATACTCTAGCATTCCAATTTACCCTCAAGTAGATTTTAATCATTAATTGAATTTGTTTGTCCATGTCATGTAATTAATGTCATGGATATCAATATTTTGGAATATTGGTTAAAATGAAGTATGGACTTCTTGACTTGGACAATAATTTTGAAATGACTCAAAGTGAAAAAGAAGAGAATTAATATGAAACAGAAAGAAAAAAAAAAATGTCAACAACTTATTCTATTGTCCGCAGCAAAGACTGAATATTAATGACATTTTTCTATTTACATGCATTCAATTAAGGGATGATAGAAAAATACTAGCAGTATTATGATAGATTATCATAATTTTACAATGATGGACAAAATCGTAGGCAAACAGTTAGATATGCTAAAAATATTTCAGACCCATAAGGTACAGATTTTTTCATTGGACCACAACTACCTCCGTGTTATGAATATTAAAGATTGAGTGGACAATTGAGTGGATGTCCACACCCTCTCCACTTTGTGATAATGGGAACACCATCATAAGTGGGTTAGGTAATCCCATCATGAGGAATAAATTCAAACAAAGATAAAAGAGGAAGGGGAGAAAGAAGAGTTATGTATTTTTGGAGAGAATGAAGAGAGGATATGTATTTTTGGAGAGAATGAAGAGAGGATATGTATTTGGAGAGAAAGAAGAGAAAGAAGATGAATGAGAAATTTTATTCTCCTCACAACTTGTTCTAAATTCTTGGTTTTACAACACGTTATCAGCACGAATTGCTCAAGGAATTTGGGAGCAATATCATACTACCACCATCTTCTTTCTTAACCAATTTGGTTGCGGTAAGTTGGTAAGTTCTCAACCAATTTGATTGTGGTAAGTTGGTATGCTCTTAACCAATTTGGTTGTGGATTGGTTTTTACTCTAAATTATATACTTGAATGGATGAATCCATCTTCTCTTCCTGAAGCAAGAGAAGATTTAAAAATAAAACTTGAAGTTTTATAAATAAATAAAAGGAGTGATAATTCATCTTCTCTTCCTGAAGTAAGAGAAAGATTTGAAAACCAGAAGTTTTCTATATATATATAAAAAAAGAAGTTATTATTCATCTGTTCTCTTCCTGAAGTAAGAGACAAATTTCAAAACCTGAAGTTTTAGAAATAATGAATAAAGTCTTAATTTAATTGAATAAAGTGATGGTCAATAATGACCAAATTAAATTGAGTAATATATTTCTCTATTATGTGTTATGCAACTTCTTTAGATGCTTGTAAAATTTTGGTGAAAATTCGTGGGTGCATCTTAACTTTTGCTTTAGTTAGCATAGAAGAACACACAAAAATCTGCTCTTGTTTTACTACGAATTGACTGTCAACGTCACCTCTGTTGTCAGTCAACTTCTCTCAGATTTACTGGTAACTTCACTGTGTCAGCTTAAAGTATGTCATTTTATGATAAAAACCACCAGAAGTGGAATAATGGAATATCAAACCACCAGAAGTGGAATGAATATATTTGGTGTGGAAAAATAAAATACCAAACCACTAGAAGTGGAATACTAAACCACTAGAAGTGGAGTAATAAAATACCAAACCACTAGAAGTGGATTAATGAAATATCAAACCACCAGAAGTGGAATGAATATATTTGGTGTGGAAAAATAAAATACCAAACCACTAGAAGTGGAATACTAAACCACTAGAAGTGGAGTAATAAAATACCAAACCACTAGAAGTGGATTAATGAAATATCAAACCACCAGAAGTGGAATGAATATATTTGGTGTGGAGTAATAAAATACCAAGCCACTAGAAGTGGATTAATGAAATATCAAACCACTAGAAGTGGAATGAATATATTTGGTGTGGAGTAATAAAATACCAAACCACTAGAAGTGGAATACTAAACCACTAGAAGTGGAGTAATAAAATACCAAACCACTAGAAGTGGATTAATGAAATATCAAACCACCAGAAGTGGAATGAATATATTTGGTGTGAAGTAATAAAATACCAAACCACTAGAAGTGGATTAATGAAATATCAAACCACCAGAAGTGGAATGAATATATTTGGTGTGGAAAAATAAAATACCAAACCACTAGAAGTGGATTAATGAAATATCAAACCACTAGAAGTGGAATGAATATATTTGGTGTGGAGTAATAAAATACCAAACCACTAGAAGTGGAATACTAAACCACTAGAAGTGGAGTAATAAAATACCAAACCACTAGAAGTGGATTAATGAAATATCAAACCACCAGAAGTGGAATGAATATATTTGGTGTGGAGTAATAAAATACCAAACCACTAGAAGTGGATTAATGAAATATCAAACCACCAGAAGTGGAATGAATATATTTGGTGTGGAAAAATAAAATACCAAACCACTAGAAGTGGAATGACACTGAAGAAATAAGCATCGGTTTATAGAATAAACCTACGAGTTAAGTGTTTTAAGTAAATACTTGGTTGAGGTTTTGTGTGTTATACTGTGTTGACAGCACGAACCCATTTTACCATTTAATTCATAACTTTAGTTCTAGTTATGATTTTGAGATGAAACGAATTGGATTTTGTCACTGACTTGTTGGGCTAACATCCTACCAATTTTCGTGTCATTGGGTGACCATTTGATATTTTTTGCGTAATTATTTCGTGGTACACCTGAATCTGGGATTTCTGCTAGACAGCACTAACTTAATATTGAAAAATATTTTTGAATGGGTTTTGCTAGGTATTTCTCTACCAAATTTTGAGGTTACAAAGTACATTTGATATACTTTTAAGTGATATAAACCCCAAAGCCCATTTCTTTTTGGATTGAACATATAAAAATTCATTTAGACGCATCACAAATTGTTTTCACTAAAATTTCAGATTTGGTCATTGTACTTGGAGCAGATTACAGATTTTTTTTTGCTACTTATTAGTAGCATTTTGAGAACTAAAGAGACCAACTGGAGATTGTCTCTGCAGCCCATTAAGAATACTTCCCCTGTTGTAATAAAAAAAAAAAAATAGGACTTTTCAATAAATATCATGGCTATTTCTCCCCAAAACCCTTATCTCTGCAATGATGAATGGGTTTTTCACTTTCATGCTCCCATGGTATCTAGTTGTCATTCCACTCATCTTCTGGATAGTGGACTATTGTGTACATGAGGAGATTCCAATTATGCCAGTGGTCCCATTTCTGGTTTTTCTTGAAATTTTGCCATGTTATTTGTTGCTAGTGTACGTTTTGTATTTTTGATAATTATTATTTTTATTTTATTTTGATTCGTCTGTTTAGAAGTTGTGCTAAATATTCCAGTGTGTTATCTATTCATGAATAGTATTTTGTTGTGTTCATTCATTTTGTGTGCTATTTTATCTGTTTGTTCTTTGAGTTTAGTAAATAAAACCATCTTCATTCTAGTAGCAGCAACAAAAAAAAAAAAAAAACAAAAAAAAAGAAAGTGAGAGCTACTCAATAGTAGCATTTTGGGTAGAACTAGAAGGATCAGTTGGGGGTTGCCTTTGTGAGCCTTGGGTAGAACTGGAGGGATCAGCTGGAGATTGCCTCTGTGGGCTGCCCGGAACCCTTTCTTGATCAATGATTTGATCAGCGAGCCTCTCCAGTGCCTCGACCCTTGGTGTGAGTCTGTTAGAATAGGAGTCCACTATTCTTTGTAACTCTCTATTCTCCGCTCTCAAAGCCCTCATCCTTCGATAGGCTCCGTCGAGCAACCCCTGGAGACGAGTGACCTGGTCACTTAGACTTTGCATGTGCACATTCCTGGTGTGCAAACGCCGAGCCATGTTAGTAGTAAATGTTGTGGCCTGAGCGCTGAGAGCCATGGAGTCTCTTATTATGTCCAGGTCAGACCGTCCAACCAGTATTCTCTCATCACGAGGAGTGATGAGTCCCTCCGCTACTGCCGTTGCGTTCGCAAGATTGTAAATTACAGAATCCTCAACTGTAAGGGGTTGGTTGTGAACATTTAGGAACATTGGGTGCCAGACCTCTGGTTGTGTTGTTGGTGTTGTGTTTAAGTTAGGACGGTTTTGTGGGGCAGAGGAGGAAGAGGCCATGAGTTCGTAAGAGAGGATTTAGAAGAAGAGAGTTTTCTCTGAGGGTTGAATGGTTGGGGAAGAGTGTTTAAGCACCTATAATCAAACTCTAGTTTTTAAAGAAAAACCGCCCTCACTCAAGTCAAAAACAGATCGCAAAACCAATGCATTGTTGGGAATCCAATGCTATTAAGGATTAATTAATCCTCTCGAGATCTGCAACCGTCTACCAATAATGTTGCCTTTTAATAAAATACTGCTGCTTTTAATCACATCTCGATACTGTAATCCCCTCATCATGCTAATTGTGTCGGTTAGCAGATAAGGGTCTTGGGCTAATGGGTTAGGCGTGCCATGGCTTGGACATACTAGGTACTGGGCACTAGTGTGGGTTTGTTTGGATAGGCCCAACAAGTGTTATTAGGCAGAAAGTATACCAGCCCATTGTTCTCACACCAACAAGAACAGGAAACCCAAATGGTTTGAGCCCAGAAAAATATAATGTGAAATAAATGGTAATATCACAGTAAGGTAAGAATTCACACCCCCAAACTAACAAAGTGATGTTTTTACAGCAAGATTTGCAGATTGTCATTTTGATGAAACACTGTTCCCGTCGTTAGGAGGAGGAAATCCACTGATAGAAGAACGACGTGAACTTTCTTGGAATGTACCATCTTTGTCCCATCTTGATCCACGTACTGCTCAATGTGAAACTGAAGTACAGAGGATCACTCATCTTCAGAAGATTGCTAATAAAATGCCAGATGCATTTACAGACACAGCAAAAATAACTAAGTCTTATATACCGGCTGCAAACACACCAGCAAAGATCAATGTACCAATTGGTAAGTCTACTATTATTGCAGCAAATAAATCATCTACTACACGCCTGAAGCGTGGTAGACCCTTGGGATCAAAAGATTTAGTTCCCCGGAAGAGGAAAATAAAAGGGCAACAAAATATAGAAAATAGTACTCCGGAAGAGGCTATTGAACAAGAAATAAATATTCCCACAAATTCTGATTTAATAACTCCTGAAAAGGAAAATGTCCCTGAAGAGACAGAAAACAATAAAGAGGCATATGTACATGGAAATGAAGAAATTTCCATAAACTATACATGTACAAAAGAATTGTGGGATCGCTCAGAAGCGGTTATTAATGATGTATTTTCTTTCGCAGTAGCTACTGAAATTTCGAAAGATGATGATGATCTCGAACCACGCACTGTAGACGAATGTCACAGTAGACCTGATTGGTTAAAGTGGGAGAGAAGCAATCCAAGCAAAATTAGATTCGCTAAAAAAAAAAACAAAAAAACGTAAAGTATTTGGACCTGTAGTCCTAACACCCAATGATGTGAAACCCGTGAGTTACAGATGGGTGTTTGTAAGAAAGCATAATGATAAAAATGAGATCGTCAGATATAAAGCTCGTTTAGTAGCACAAGGTTTCCTGCAGAGACCTGAGATTGATTATGAAGAAACATATTCACCTGTAATGGATGCCATTACATTTCGATATTTAATTAGTCTGTCAGTCTCAGAAGGACTTGACATGCGTCTTATGGACGTAGTTACTGCATATTTATATGGAAAGTTAGATGCAGATATATATATAAAGATCCCTGAAGGATTCAAATTGCCTGAAGCAAATACATCACAACCACGAAATATGTACTCAATTAAACTGAGACGATCCTTGTATGGATTAAAACAATCTGGAAGAATGTAGTATAATCGTCTCAGTGAGTACTTAGTTAAAGAAGGATATATTAATAATCCTATATGCTCTTGTGTATTTATAAAGAAATCAGAATCTAGATTCGCCATCATTGCAGTCTATGTTGATGATATAAATTTAATTGGGACTCCTGAAGAGTTCATGAAAGCTGCTGAATATTTGAAAAAAGAATTTGAGATGAAAGATTTAGGGAGAACAAAATATTGTCTCGGTCTGCAGATCGAGCATAAATCAAATGGAATTCTTATCCATCAATCAGCTTATACCGAAAAGGTATTGAAACGTTTTAATATGGATAAAGCGCATCCACTAAGTTCTCCCATGGTGGTTCAATCTCTTGATATTAAGAAAGATCCATTTCGCCCCAAAGAAGATAATGAAATGCTACTTGGTCCTGAAGTACCATATCTTAGTGCAATAGGTGCTTTGTTATATTTAGCACAATGCACTAGGCCTGATATAGCATTTTCAGTCAACTTATTAGCAAGATTCAGTTCTGCTCCAACTCGACGACACTAGAATGGTATTAAACATATTTTACGCTACCTTCGTGGAAGTAGATATGGGTTTGTTTTACTCAAAGGAATTAGCCCATGGTCCTTGTTTAGAAGGATATGCAGATTCTGGATACCTTTCTGATCCTCACAAAGCTCGCTCACAAACAGGGTATGTATTTACATGTGGCAATACAGCGATCTCTTGGCGATCTACAAAGCAGACTTTAATTGCTACATCTTCTAATCACTCTGAGATACTTGCACTCCATGAAGCAAGTCGTGAATGTGTATGGTTAAGATCTGTAGTCCATCACATTCGAGACACATGTGGGTTACCTTTGATTAAAGGTATGCCAACAATAATTTATGAAGATAATGCTGCATGTATTGCACAAATTCAAGGAGGGTACATCAAAGGTGATAGAACCAAACACATTTCACCAAAGTTCTTCTACACTCATGAACTCCAGCAGAGGCATGAAATTGATGTGAAGCAAATACGTTCCACTGATAATCTTGCGGATTTATTCACCAAGGCCTTACTATCGTCAACATTCAAGAAATTGATATATGGCATTGGAATGCGTCGGGTTTGCGATCAGTTAAGTTGATACTTATCTTCTTATCAGGGGGAGTATTCATTTTTGGACATATGCACGCTGTACTCTTTTTCCTTCGCCTAGGTTTTGTCCCATTGGGTTTTCCTGGCAAGGTTTTAATGAGGCAGTTTCTTTAGTGCGTCCAACACCACTCTAAGATTTACAAAAATGTTGTACTCTTTTTCCTTCACTAGTTTTTTCCCACTGGGTTTTTCTAGTAAGGTTTTAACGAGGCACATTATCTTAGTGTGGTGGACATTCAAGGGGGAGTGTTATGAATATTAAAGATTGAGTGGACAATTGAGTGGATGTCCACACCCCCTCCACTTTGTGATAATGGGAACACCATCATAAGTGGGTTAGGTAATCCCATCATGAGGAATAAATTCAAACAAAGATAAAAGAGGAAGGGGAGAAAGAAGAGTTATGTATTTTTGGAGAGAATGAAGAGAGGATATGTATTTGGAGAGAAAGAAGAGAAAGAAGATGAATGAGAAATTTTATTCTCCTCACAACTTGTTCTAAATTCTTGGTTTTACAACACTCCGCGTATATATTAGACCATTGTTCCGCATTATAAAGGATAATGCGGGTCTTGCTCTTTGCAGCAAAAAAAAAAAAAAAAAAAAGAAAAGAAAAGAAAAGAAAAGAAAAGATGATGCGAGACCATCATGATCGAACTAATTGGAATCTTCAAATCAGTACAAACTACATCCACCATTATTGACTCTATTGCTGACGGAACATCTAATAGTACTCCCGACTCTTTAATTTTCTTTCTCCTTTTCTGGGATTTCAGGCCTACTCATTTCAATGTCTTTGGCCACTTTAGACAGTGAGTTGAGAGAGGCTCCACCCTTGCTCAATGCTCCACTCATTTCACATAAATAGATGATCATTTTAGCTAGTTAATTGCCTAGCCTACGTAAGTGTTGAATAAGACATTGTTTTAACCCCTAATAAAAAAAATACAAAACAAAACAAAAACAAAAAACAAAAAACAAAATAAGAAATTCATTCATTTACAAAAGAGAAATGACTTGAAGTGACAAAAATATCTTTTAAACTATTTCGTATCAATACAAAAGATCTATTATGATATTAATTGTTGTTTATATATATGGTGTATGAGATTGTCTAATAGAATAAGGATAACATTGTCTAATAAAATAAGGATAATGTTATACATACGTATACCATAATACAGTACTAATTACACTTAATGTGATAATAAACCTATTTTAAATTTAAGAGTGCCCCATATACACACACCTAAGGATGAATCACATTACCTTTCATTTACTATTTACTCCAATACCAGCCCACCAGTAAGATAGCTACACGAGAAGGTCCATTTGAAGAATCTTTTTGTTTCTTCTTAATCGACACATGGACGTATTTCATTGGCACTTAAAAGATAGAAACTCAATAAAAGCAACCTAATCACGTTGGCAAGCTTGGGTAGTGACATAATTTATGCCATTTTCCCACCTACCCCACCATTTTTCTTTCTTTCTTTCTTTCATTCTTTTTTTTCATTTTTTTCCCCCTTTTTCCCTTGGTTGCTTCTTTATGCATTTTTCGTCAATATTAAGGTTAAGATAGGGTGATACAATATTTACACTTAAATCTTTTTTCTTTTTTTCTTTTTGAATACTTCTTAAATCGTTGAATTTCATTAAATTAAAAAATCTTTAAAAGAGCTAAGTGAAAAAAAAAAAAAAACCTAATATAATAATGTGACTATTAAGATGTTTGAGATCTAATGTGTTAAAAATTATGCAAAAAATGAGTGTAAAAATAACACTATCCTATATTTTATCATCTTTGTTACAGAGTACTATCATAGCTGATAACCCTATTTGGCTCTTAAAGACGAGGTGTCCCCATCCTTTGGAGGCGTGCACCGCTAGGAGTCTGGGACTGGTCATCATAGCTAATGATTTGACTAATCTTTTCTTTTGGGGGAATTACCGATTGAGTTTATCATTCAGAAAGACGGTTTTAGAATTTTAAAAATCGTAATGATCATTCAGAATTGTAAAGGAAGTGTGTGGTTAAGTTCTAGTTTCCTATTTAACCCTTCTGCACAATGCAATACAACGCCCATATTCTCTCTCTCTTATCTCTTCCTCCCATCACCCGTCCAATCTTTCTCTTTCTCTCTGTCTCTCTCTGCCCTTCAAGTTCCTGCTTAGACATAACAAAGGGGATCCTTACATTTGCACATAGGATTCCCAGATTTTTTTTTTTAGTTAGCACTAAATTAACTCAAATTTATTTAGACATCAAAGCACATGGGATTCCCACGCTTACCCATTGTACATGGGATCCCCACACATGCACATAGGATCCCTAAATTTTCACATATAATCCCCAAATTTTTCTTTCCGCTTAGTATTAGATCAACTCATATTTAGGTAGGTATCAAATCACATTGGATCTCCATAATTTGAAGGAGAAAACAAAAATAAAGAACAAATAAATGCAAACGCTTACCCATTGCACATGGGATTCTCACACATGCACAAAGGATCTCCAGATTTTCACATATGATCCCTAGATTTTTCTCTTCACTTAGCACTAGATCAGTCCAAATTTAGTCAGGCATCAAATCACATAGGATTCCCATAATTTGAAGGTGAACGCAAAAAAAAAAAATCGGATAAATTCAAATCCTTACACATTGCACATTGGATTCCCACACTTGCACATAGGATCTCCAAATTTTCACATATGATCCCCAGATTTTTCTTTCCACTTAGCATTAGATCAATCTAAATTTAATCAAGCATCAAATCACATAGGATTCACATAATTTAAAGGCGAACGCAAAAAAAATTTAGAGAAATTCAAACTCTTACACATTGCACATTGGATCCCCACACTTGCACAGATTTTCACATATGATTCCCAAATTTTTATTTATTCCACTTAGATCAACCCAAATTTGCGTTTGCCTTCAAATCATGGGGATCCTATGTGATTTTTTGCCTGACTAAATTTGGGTTGATCTAGTGCTAAATGGAAAGAAAAATTTGGGGATCATATATGAAAATCTAGGGATCCTATGTGCAAGTGTGGGGATCCAATGTCCAATGTGTAAACATTTGAATTTATTCGAATTTTTTTTTTAGTTCGCCTTCAAATTATGGGGATCCTATGTGATTTGATGTCTGACTAAATTAGGGTTGATCTAGTGCTAAGTGGAAAGAAAAATCTAGGGATCATATGTGAAAATCTGGGGATCTTATGTGCATGTGTAGGGATCCCATGTGCAAAGGGTAAGCGTGGGGATCCCATGTGCTTTAATGCCTAAATAAATTTGGGTTAATTTAGTGTTAATTGGAAAGAAAAATCTGGGAATCCTATGTGCAAATGTGGGTATCCCGTTTGTAATGTGTAAGCGGGAGCTTGAAGGGAAGAGAGAGAGAGTGGGTATCCCGTTTGTAATGTGTAAGCGGGAGCTTGAAGGGAAGAGAGAGAGAGAGAGAGAGAGAGAGAGAGAGGGGGAGAGAAGGGCTGTGCATAATAAAATAGATTGAACGGATTGGACAGGTACTGAGAGGGCGGGGATAAGAGAGAGAGAAAAGATGGACATTGTATTGTATTGTGTAGAAGGATAAAATAGGGAATTGTAACTTAACCCCACACCCACCTTTAGTTCAATCCTGAATGGTCATTACTAATTTTACAATTTTGAGGCAATCCTTCTTAGGCAATTCCATGAAATCATAAACTCAATTGGTAATTTCCCTTTTTCATTTTTTCCTCCCTCTAATGGGGTCGAGAGGTTAATCTCACGTTAACCACGTACAGTCTACAATTAATTATGTTGGATAAGGCCTGTCTAGTTGAGCGATTATTCACAGATTTAAAGATGTTATCAATAAGGTGATCTGAAATCCCTAAAGCATTCTATTAATATAGTAGTAGATAGGGAAAGAAATCCCTAACGGTGTGTTTGGCAGCTATAAAAGGAAGGGAACGATTTCAATTAATAGAAGGAAACGGAGATACCTCCATAAGGAAATACCTCTTGAAGGATATGTGGAATGATGATTGATGAGGGATCATTCTAGGAAAAAATCTCATTTTTCTTTATAAATTAATGGACAAAAGGAGAAGTGATGGCTACATCATATAAAAATATAATATCTCAATGGAAAATGCTACTTAATTACATCAATTCATGTTACAAGTGAGGTGGTATTAACTACATGATTTATTGTATCAATTTTATGGATTAATGATACATATATTATTTTCTTTTGATGATAAATAAAAAATAAAAAAAATAAAAAATTGATATTTTTTTTTATTTTATTATAATGAAACCGCCAAATATCACCACATCACTGGGCACATGAGTTGACATAAAAAATTGATTCATATAGCACTACTTTTTTTTAATGCAACGGCTTAGGTGTCTACCTTTATGCACAAGATGATTGTATATTTATACGTGTGTCGATTTTTTGAGTCATTTGGCGGGCATGGGTGTACAATTGGGCGTCTGAGCTTTGTGTTCTGAGTTTTGATGGTTGGCCAGGTACGTAGCTATATATATGCTTCTGTTTGCTTGGCTCGGTTTTCTCTAACACGCCCTTCATTGTGGCCGAAAAAATAATTGCTAGCATAATCCCGCCATCGGCCACAGGCCCACAGCTTATCTTTTTATTTGTACTTATATTTTTAATTTCGAAATTCCTAATGGATTCCTTCTTATAATAGTAATTCTTCTTTCTTCTTCTCGTTTTCTACTTTCAATAATCAAGAGAGGAGATTTTTGTTGGAATTGTATGCGACTAAAACACAATTTCAAAAGGTGATCCAATCAAATGCTGGTTTAAATCATGGTTGGTGTATATGTTTTAGGGCTGCAATTTTAAATTTGAAAACTTAGGACCAGAGTCATACTAAAGGTACCAACATTAGATATATATATATATATACTGATCATGTGCGGGATATTTTAGAATATTCCGTTCAATCAAGATTATCCGTGAACATGAATGCGTGTGTATTATTATTATTATTATTTTTTAGGGCTCACATCTTCTATGCTTGAAAAGCATAGTAAGCTATCATTTGAAATTAATAAATAATTTTACCTAGCAGACACACACATGTATAGCAAGGTGCTGTTTACATTCGTAGGATGCAAAGGGTAGCCCCTTCTTTAAAGCAAAAGAGATTTTTTATTTTTTTTAAAATTATTAATTATTAATTTCCTCCCACTAACAAAACAAAGAGTAAGAATATGCAATAAACTGATAATTTTAGCATTTCCTCACAGAAATGAATGTATTGCGGGACTTGGGAATGTTGCTTATGTGTATATGTATGGGCTATTGAAACCTCTTTCGCGATCAAATGAAAGAAATTTTAAAAGCAAGCTATTAATTAAGCAACATTAGTGGTATTTATCCTAAATCATCCATATATCCAAATTCAATATTTCCAATGAGGTGCAGTGACATCTTGATATTGAATCTATTTTTGGTTTGCTATTCAAATTAAATTCAAACTTGCAAGTGGTTTTGTTCACATATTAATTTTAAGACTTTTCCATTAAGTCTATTAGGGTATGGATTAATGAGGAATCATTCGGTGAAGAGTCTATTATTTTCTCCATTTTAAATAAATAAAATGATAACGATCTAAATGAATTTCTAGCCCGATTTGTTAGTTGCCCTCGTGCAACAATGAGGATGGTCCATCTTGCGGGTCCGGGTCAAGAAGCCCTCTGCCAAGTAGCGCGATGGCCGATGGATCATCACGGTCGTTTCCCGTAGAGAAAAATGACCCAGAAGCATCGCTCTCGGTGGATTAATGCGGAATCATTCACTGAGATTCAAGTTCATATGATTATGGATTAATGCGGAACCATCTATACTACCTATAAAAGGTTGAATCTCAGAAAAACTTTTGAATGACCAATATACTTTTATTTTTTTAAAAAAATACATATCTACCATTTCTTTAATTACAATATATAATAAACATTTTTATCATTTGATAACAAAAGAAAGTTAGATTTTAACTCAAACTCTTAACAAATTAAAGTTAGATTCTTAATCAAATTCTTTTTCCTAGAACAATTATCAAATTGCATGATAATATTGTTTCTTCCAAAATTTTTATTATGGAAATTGGGTTGTGCGAGCGTGCCAGCCACAAAATTGTGACGAAATGTGGGTTCTACCTTGCCTTGAATGACCTCAAGGACTTTCATTGTAAAAAGTAACGAAATAAACAGGAGAATAATATAAATTAAAGAGAAATGCTTACCACGGCGGAAGCCATTTTCATTGATAACTTCTGAAATTACAAAGATACAAAATGGTACACACGCCTTTGACCAGAAAGAAGCATACGTTTTTGGGTTTGAAATCCTAGAATTCTAAAAGAAAATGAATAAGATAAAGTTCCTGAGAACTGGTTTGTTGATTGATGTTCGAGAGTCCTCCTCAAATGACTGGTCTTCCACTCTTATACATTCAAGTCACCGCCATTCCGCAGAATTCGCCCATCAACTGCCTACTTCGACAACTTGAAAGCCCCCATTATTACCACGTTTTTATAACCTCCCACGATCTATAATTGCCCCGCATATGTAGCTGGTAACGGTTTTATGGTGTAATAGAGATTCAATCTAAGAGGAAAACAAATTTCAACACAGCAAAGCTTAATCTGCCATTAATAACTGTCTGACCGATAGCTGCCTTTGTAAGGTATTCGGCCTTTTAAAAGAATCTTGTAAAAGACTTTATAATTTAAGCTGAATGCAAAATTTCCTAGGCCGATTTTTAAGGTGTAAACATTTATATGAATATAAACTCTTTAAATATTCTGTTTTATGAAGAAAAAAAATTCTGAATGTATATCTAAAGAGTTTTTAATCTTTTGTTGACAAGTTTGATTAAAATAAATATTAAAAAAAAAATGTACTTTTGAATTTTAAACTTTATCTTTTATGAAAAAATATAAAATCTTTATGTATTTATTATTTTGTGTAACTAATATTATTTAAAAATATTCACGTACAACGCACGTGTGCTACATCTAGTTCATTGAAAATTCCCTTCTTTTCACCATTTAAAATAAATCAGATGATCATTTCTAATACAACTTGTGTTAGTTGCCATCATATCATGCAGCAGTGAGATGGATTATTATATGGGATAACAACGTTTCGTGTAATCACTTCTGAGGAAATATTACTTGCATAGAGAGAAATTAGTAGTAGGTAAGCAGGCTGGGTTATTTGTTTCTTTATCATTACCATTTTTCTTATGAAATCTTTTTAATTAATTGAAGTATATATGTCTACATACACTCAATTATATATAAAAAAAATGCTTGTGTACTCATCATGTCATTTTCATCAGACGTAACATTTCTCATGACATCCTTCACGCTAATTTGTTGATTGATATGACATGTCTTATAGATTAACGTGGTAGTTCAAATAAGTTATCACATAAGATAGAAAAAGAGTCAAAATACTAATTAATCCATACAAGTGATCCTGTGTTTTTATATTAACCCAAATTATTTCATACCATTTATTGTCAAATACTCAAATGCATTCATATAAGGACACACATTGTGCTGGCTCCTCTTATGAATCTACTCTCCTCATACAATCACAGACTACACCTCAATCGAAATAATGGCTCATCGACCCTTAGTATTTAGGAGTCTTTGCTTTTTGGGATTGCATGCTTATTTCACAATCTTTGGCCACCTGAGACAATGAATTATACGAGGATCCACCGTCACTCAAAGCTTGTACTCCACTGAATTGTAGTTTTTTAACCCTCTCTCTCATTGCATTCCCCTCCCTCTCCATGATCCTCCTCACCATCACCTCAATCTCTTCCCTCCCCACCACTTTCTTCAACGGCAACACCTTCGGCCGGACTGCCACACCAAGTTGCTCCGTCAACATCGTCGCATTCAGCCGCTGCTCTGCATATAGTGGCCATGCAATCATTGGCACCCCATTCACAATACTCTCCTGCGTCGAATTCCACCCGCAATGTGATAAAAACCCTCCAACTGATGGATGGCTCAAAATCTCTACTTGTGGGGCCCACAACGGGACCACTTGTCCCATTTTGTGAGTCCGGGTCAAGAATCCATCTGGCAAGTAGCCCGATAGGTCATCAGAATCGTTTCCTGTCGAGAAAAAGGACGCAGACGCATCGTTTTCCGTGGGCGGACGTACCACCCAAATAAACCTCTGCTGGCTTAGCTCTAAGCCCCATGCCAGCTCAGTGGTTTGCTCAGCTGACAGCGTCCCACCACTCCCAAACGACACGTAAATCACAGACTCGGCAGGTTGCATGTCTAGCCAATCAAATAACTCGCTCCTCGTACCCACCAGTCCGACTGATCTCACCAATGGACCGATGGGATAAA
Source organism: Liquidambar formosana (assembly GCA_039720395.1). NCBI lineage: Eukaryota > Viridiplantae > Streptophyta > Magnoliopsida > Saxifragales > Altingiaceae > Liquidambar > Liquidambar formosana. The sequence continues at coordinate 39,372,563 of CM077824.1, read as the reverse complement.
TCGGTACCTTAACCACTTGGCTCAAGATTTCATCCTCCTTGAAGGCTCCAAGCGTTGTGGCTTCCAAATCTTTCCACGTGTTCAACAATATTCCATCGCCCATTGGGATCTCAACTCCTATACGTACATACTCATGATACTGCTGATTCGTCCGGTCCAGCATCGGGTCAACCACATCTTCTGGCTGAACCGGCTTACAACCTGGGATCTGCAACGCGTCTTTTTCATCAACGTACTCTCCTTCCACCACCTTATCTAGTGTTGGTGAGTATACCGTTAGCGCAAGGAACCATGTTGTAGAAGCTATATAAACGTACTTTGGTATCTCAAACTCATCTGCAACCCTCAAAGCTTCGGTTCCAAATAAGTCGACGATGAGTACAGTCGGGCGATACTTCATTGAAGATATTGCACTCCGCAGAGCTGGTCGAGCCTCACGCATCATTACTGCCAGCTTAGTAACGACTGTCGCGTCGGGCTCAACTACGCCAGAGATGTCTACATGAGGGAGTTGGACGATGTTCGGGAGATTGGTACTCGTGGTAGAATGGAAAAGCGATTCGACGGATGATGCCGGACATGCGATGACAAAGATGGTGACTTGGAAGCCATGGTGGGTGACGAGGCGTTTGCCGAGCTCGAGGACGGGGATGAGGTGGCCCATGCCAGGGCTGGAGAATATTGCGGCGTGAGGCTTTGAGTTGTCCATGGGTGAAACTAAGAAGACATAAAGAGTTGTAGATCCAAAACACAGAAAGTGAAGAGATGGGACTATGAGAGTATTGGAATGAAACCCAGCGTTGCGTTGTGCTTAAGAAGTTATAGTGGCGGAGCTTAAACAATTGCAGCGCCTGGTTGGCTAGTTGCTTTGCGTGCTCAAACGAGACTTGTAGTTAGACGTCCACGTACATAGCAAATAAACAAATAAAAAGTTACACGTCCACTTGCATACCAAAAATAAAGAAGGATCATGCTATTGCCACCACATAAAATACTTTAAGCCCCATTTAATTTATATTTTTTAAGTTTTATGAAAAATATAAAATAAATTTACTAAAACTAATTACATAGTTTACTAGAAAATATCATTCCGGACAATTTTGTAGAAAAATTTGTTTCCAAAATTTGACATTTAAGTACACTTTTTGACCATTTTTCATGGAAAATAAAATAAAGATTGTAAATGGCCAAAAAGTCTACTTAAGTGATAGATTTTGGAAAATTTTTTTTTTATAAAGTTGTTCAGAACAATGTTTTTTAGTGAACAATGTAACTAGTTTTTGTAAAAACTTTTTATATTTTTCATAAAATCTTAAAAAGTGTAAGCTAATAAAGAATTTTGAGTAATTTATGTGGTGACAATAACTCCTCAAAAAAGAAATAGAAAAAAAAAAAAATAGTGACATGCACGTCCACATGGATCTGACAAAAGATTAGGTAAAACTACGACCATGCTAGTCCTTGTTGGCAGTTTCGTCACATGTTGTGCCAAATCTTATGTGTATCATTTTGAGTCCCAAGGGTCGTGACTCGCGAGCAACCGTTGGACCACTGTGCCATTGTGGTCTTTGTTGTACTTGATTTTTTACTAGGGACCCTATCATCACTATTTTTATTTTATTTTTTTTCTCCAAATGAAAGTATCTCAAGCCTACTTCTGCAAAGATTTGAATTTAAGCTAATCATGTCTTAAGATGTTGCAGAATTCACCTGTATGTCCATTTATCAGATATATATAGGTTAATAGGAACAGTAGCATTATTTACTAAAGGTTGATCTTATCTGCAAGGAACTAATTCCGAATGCTAATTATTTTATCACTCAAATCATTAGACATGTAGCAAGTTGGGTGATAAAATAATTAGCATTCGAAACTAGTTCCTTGCAAACGAGATCAACCTTTACTAAATAATGCTGATGTTCCTATCAACCTATCTCTTTCCTTGTCCTCCTTTTCTAAAAAATTGCATTTGTATTAGATGTAGGACAAAAAACCCGAGTAAATTTAATTTTTATTATTAATTTTGTAATTTTTGTTTTTATTTAGTTTAGGGTTTTATTTACTTGTTTTTAGTAGTTTTTTTTTTTTAAAGGTTTAATTAGGTAAAATTGAGTCCTCATAGGTTACTATATTAGTTGGGGTCAATTTTAGAAGGTTTCCAAGTGTCTTGGGAGTTTTATAAAGCCTTTAAAAGGCTACAAAGTCAAAAGACAGGATTTGTCAGTTTTAGTAATTTTTGGCAATTCCTCATTCTGTTATTTCTTGTTTTGCAAGAACTACATTTTCTATAAATTAGGTTGTAGGCCTCTTGGCCAAAAAAATTGAACTTTTTATTAATAAAATTTTTTTTTTTCTGAGAATTATTTCTCTTTACTTGTGAATTCCAATGTGTTACTCTTTGACTTGTGGATTCAAGCGATTTCCAAAAAACAGGCGGTGCCTTTCTTCTTGATTAAGTCTTTTGCTACGTTAGTATCGATAGTGTAGGCAACCATACAAATATTTTAATCAACATAATAAAAAAGAAAAACATTTCTTCGTAGAGATTTTTAAGTCAGCACGTGTTGTATGAGGTATAATTATTCAATGCATAATACTGAACAATATAACAACACGTGTTCCCTTAATGTTTTTACATACACCCCATATTAGTCTTTAGAACTTAAGATGCGCGCTATGAAGATGTGTTTCCAGTAAGCCTGATATATATTCATAGTTGGTGTGCTAATTGCCCTTAAAATTAGTCCAAATAAAGATGGTACTGGCCATGTTACCCCCTTTTTTTTTTTTTGGGGGGGGGGGGGGGGGTGGTGGGGGAGGGGTTGATTTAAAAGAGATTCTAATGGGTCCATCGAATTTTTTCACACAATTGTAAATTATTTCAAATGATTCACACAATTACTAAAATTTCTTACCTAGATAATGGCTCAATCAGTAATTAAAATTTCTTACCTATCCATGTGTTTGTAGGCCTACTCATGGGCTAGCCCAGTTCATGTTCCAAGACGTGGATAGAGAAAGAAGGGCCCACCAGTTCAGTACCAGCCCAAGTCAGTCGATGCACGTGAAGAAGGGAGCGGCTAATGCAACCCCCCTAAAGGTTAGGTTGCCCCCCTTTGTTATCCCCACCCCCCAAAAATATATACCCACCCCTCTCAAAGACCTCACTACTCCTCATTCTCACCTACCCCTCTCACTCACCCTACACTGTGATGACCTGAATTATTTATATATATATATAGAGGGATCATTAGCTGAACCCACCACTTCAATTTGCTTTGGATATATATATATGTTAGAGGGATCATTAGCCGCACCCATAGCCGCACCCACCACTTCCATTTGCTTTGGATATATATATAAGTATAGAGGAATCATTAGCTGCACCTACCACTGGCATCTGCTTTGGTTATATTTATATGTATAGAGGGATCGAGACAGAGAGTTAGAGAAAGAGCAACAGAGAGAGAGAAATTGAGGAAGAACAGAGGAGAAAAAAACAGAGTGGTCTGGTAGAGGTTTTTGGCTGAGTTCGTGGAGCTCTCTTAGTGAGGTAAAATCCTCACCTCCTCTATCGTTGATTTCATATATATATATATATATATATATATATATAAATATCACGTACTGTGTATATATATATATATATATGTATATGCAATTTTATTTTCTTATGTTATTCTTAGAAAGGATGATCATATTTTATGTTTTTGGGACCAAGGAACACCATGGTAGTGTCAAATTTTAGAGAAATTGACTGTAGGTTGAAGTTTTAGAAATTTTAGAATTTTGGATCATGAAAACCCGAAACTTTAGGCTTAAAAACGAATATGATTTTATAGGATTCTGAATGAACAATTTATAGTCGCACGTAGTACTCCGCATGAGCTTCGATTCGACACTTGAATCACTGAAAACGGTTAAGAAACAAGAGAGATATTAATCGTCGAAGTTGGCCCGTTGAACACACGGTGTAACCCGGTTACACAATTCAACCCGCGGGAGGTTGAAGATGACCCCATAGGTCTATGATCCTGTGTGGGTGCATCTGTGTACCTTATCGTGTTCTCACGCATTTAAAAGCCATACGATAATCATATGAACCCCAAATTTGACCGTTGGACTCGTCTTGGAAGGCCCTACCATGTGGGACCCTTAGTTTATCATTTTGACCAAGTTTGACTGTAGTTTGACTTTTTGGCCAAATTAATATTTATTAAAAATTCCAGAAAATATCAGAAAATTCCAAAAATTACAGAAAATTCCCAGAAATTATAGAGAGTGTTTTAAAAATTATTTTGATGATTTTGGGACCATAGTTTACTGTTAGAAGGCCAATAGTAATTTTTGAGTGTGTTATATTTATTTTGAAATTTACCTAAAGATTTCGTATGCATAATTATCAGATTTTATCGGTCCTCGGGAGGACCCTAGGGAGCATTAACGCTGCATTCGCATTGTCAGTGTCTATCACGTGGTTTTGGGTTGGTATTGCTCGCAATTGAGGTAGGAAATGTGGCTTCTTTACATTTAATATGGTGTTGTTCTATAAATGTGATTTTAAATGCTTTAATGATATTTTTGGATTTTCCCACTGATTTATAACAAAATATTTTTATTACTTGTTCAAAATTTAGGGAATCTTTCAATATATCATTTGATACGACTGTTTTATATTGTTCCTTAAAGATACATGGTTATATACTCGTTTAAATGTTATTGTGAAATATCTGTTAAATGTGTGGAATTTTCATGATACTTGGATCTTGGAAAAATGCTTTATAAATGTTGTTTACTTGGAAATGCTTTAGAAATGTTACTGAAATTCTAGAAATTTATCAAACATGTTTATGGATACTTTCGGACACTCGGATATTTATTTGAAGGATGGAAAATGTTTTGGATATATGGACCTTGGGTCTTGGTATGCATCAAACGGGTGGGGGCATCACAATGAAGTGGTGTCCTGCGTTGAGAATACTCCGCGAATAGCAAGCAGGGTAAAGTGCCCTTGGGTGAAAGACCCTGAAACCCTCGAGGAAGAACGCCGCGTAGGTGTTGGTTATTTTCGTGCTTGGCTGAGCCGGGGGTTGACGTGACGACGTAACCTGTGATTAGCGACGGTTGATGCATGGTTTGATCCCATAGTCTTGGGAATTGGAGACACTATGAGAATTTTGGGAAATTAACTCAAAACCCACATAAAGTATTGATTTGTGACTGATATTTGATTTTGAGTTATTAAATAATTTTAATTCATATACCATGTATCTGCACATATATTAATTGTATAGAATCCACACATATTTCCTATTGGGCTTTGCAGCTCATCCTATTATTATTTCAGATGATCAGGTGATGAGTGAGGGTTTGCCGATGACGGATGCCTAGTGGCAAAATCTGAGGTTGGAACTTGAAGGTGGCATACTAACATAGTCATGGATGAGGATAGATGCACGTGCATTACATAGAGACTATGTTATTTTGATGTATGGACATTTCTATTATTATTATTGTTATTACCATTATTACTTAATGAACCTTGAATAGTTTGAATCCAACCTATGTGCCAGGGATGTTGGCATTATTTTGGGACCATATATTATTATGGGCATGATGTGTGAGCATAACATTTCATATTAATTATTTGGGTATTATTGATGAGCTGGCACCATTATTATTAAAAATATTAATAAAAAAAAAATACACGTGGATTTGACTAAGTCTTCCGCAACTTTTATACTCTGACTTATCCACGTGTACACCTTTTTACTTTGACTTTTATCCACGTGTCGACTCTCCGAGTCGGGGCGTGACAATTTTTGGTATCAGAGCTCATTAGTAGATCCGAATTGGGATTACATGCACTTCATATGTGTCAGTTAGGTGAGTTAGAAGTGTCTCATGCATCATACATATGCTTGTGGGTAGACATCAAGAAATTTGAGGAATATTACGATTTTATTAACATTTTGACGTGATTTTTGTAACTTACACAATCCCAGTTGTTTTTTTTTAACGTGAGTATTTGATAGATAGTTTCGAATATTTACTAAATGATTTTTATAGGATGCCACGTGCTCGAGATAGATCTTCTCCTGAGCCTTCTCACACCTCACAAGCTAGAACTAGAGGTGGAGTTTCCGCTCCTCATACTGAAGAAAGGGGCGATATGACTGATGCTATACGGGAGTTGACTACCCTATTGCAACGTCAGAACGAGATACTTCAGCAGCCTACTCTTAGAGCTGCAGTTCCTGACACACAATTAACCAAGGCTACACATTTTCAGAATTTTCGGCGGATGGATCCTCCTACTTTTCGTGGTGAGAGCTACTCAATAGTAGCATTTTGGGTAGAACTAGAAGGGTCAGTTGGGGGTTGCCTTTGTGGGGCTTGGGTAGAACTGGAGGGATCAGCTGGAAGTTGCCTCTGTGGGCTGCCCGGAACCCTTTCTCGATCAATGATTTGATCAGTGAGCCTCTCTAGTGCCTCGACCCTTGGTGTGAGTCTGTTAGAATAGGAGTCCACCATTCTTTGTAACTCTCTATTCTCCGTTCTCAAAGCCCTCATCCTTCGATAGGCTCCGTCGAGCAACCCCTGGAGACGGGTGACCTGGTCACATAGACTTTGCATGTGCACATTTCTGGTGTGCAAACGCCGAGCCATGTTAGCAGTAAACGTTGTGGCCTGAGCACTGAGAGCCATGGAGTCTCTTATTACGTCCAGGTCGGACCGTCCACCCAGTATTCTCTCATCACGAGGAGTGATGAGTCCCTCCGCTACTGCCGTTGCGTTCGCAAGGTTGTAAATCACAGAATCGTCAACTGTAAGGGGTTGGTTTTGAACATTTAGGAACCTTGGGTGCCAGACCTCTGGTTGTGTTGTTGGTGTTGTGTTTAAGTCAGGACGGTTTTGTGGGGCAGAGGAGGAAGAGGCCATGAGTTTGTAAGAGAGGATTTAGAGGAAGAGAGTTTTCTCTGAGGGTTGAATGGTTGGGGAAGAGTGTTTAAGCACCTATAATCAAACTCTGGTTTTTAAAGAAAAACCGCCCTCACTCAAGCCAAGAACAGATCGCAAAAACCAATGCACTGTGGGGATCCGATGCGATTTGGGGTCTATAATGGTCTGCAACAGCACTATTGCTTTGTTGACAACGGGGATCCGATGCGATTTAGGTCTGCAACAACACTGTTGCTTTATTGATTACGCCCAGATCTCGATATTGCGAACTGTCGGTCATGCTGCCCCTGTCGGTGAGAGAAAATAGGCTTCTGGGTTTGGGCTTAACAGTTTGGATATGCCAAAGTCTTGGACGTCCATGTGTTATTGGGCCACTAGCCCAATACTCATCTGTCAACAGGAATGGGAAACCCGAGTGGATTAAATAGATTTCTTAGCAAGTCTAAGACCTATTGCAAGATTGAAACAAATAATTGGGTCTTAAAACGAAGAGTTTAAACAATAGTATGGCCTATTTTGAACCAACCGACCCACTCGGCATGTGGATTTGGACTTAACCATTAGAGTTGATATGGGTAATAAAATCAAAGCCCAGTGTTGTTTAAATTTAAGCCCTATTAGTTGTGTAATGGACCCAAGCCCAAAAAAAAAAAAAAAAAAAAAAAAAAAAAAAAAAAAAAAAGGAGAAAGAAATATCTCGTTCATGCTACAGAGATTCGCAGTTTTCTGGGATTAGCTGGTTATTATCGTCGTTTCGTCGATAATTTCTCTCGCATTGCTGCACTGTTGACGAAATTGACAAAGAAGGGCAAGCTAGCACCGAGATATGTTGGTCCTTTCGAGATTATTGATAAAAAGGGTGAAGTGGCCTACCAGTTGGCTTTACCTTCACAGTTGGGGAATGTACATGATGTTTTTCATGTCTCAATGCTTAGGAAATACGAGCCAGATCCATCTCATGTTCTATCTATACCAGATATCCAGCTCCAAGAAAATGTTACATATGAAGAGCGACCAATTCAGATTTTGGACGTCAAGGAACAAGTGTTGAGGAATAAAGTCATCTCTCTCGTAAAGGTTCTTTGGCAACATCACGGCATCGAGGAAGCAACTTGGGAATTAGAGTCAAATGTTCGAGGAAAATATCCGCATCTTTTCGATTCGGGAGGTTAGTACAAATTTCGAGGACGAAATTTCTTTTTAGAGGGGTAGAATGTGATGACCTGAATTATTTATATATATATATAGAGGGATCATTAGCTGAACCCACCACTTCAATTTGCTTTGGATATATATATATGTTAGAGGGATCATTAGCCGCACCCATAGCCGCACCCACCACTTCCATTTGCTTTGGATATATATATAAGTATAGAGGAATCATTAGCTGCACCTACCACTGGCATCTGCTTTGGTTATATTTATATGTATAGAGGGATCGAGACAGAGAGTTAGAGAAAGAGCAACAGAGAGAGAGAAATTGAGGAAGAACAGAGGAGAAAAAAACAGAGTGGTCTGGTAGAGGTTTTTGGCTGAGTTCGTGGAGCTCTCTTAGTGAGGTAAAATCCTCACCTCCTCTATCGTTGATTTCATATATATATATATATATATATATATATATATATATATATATATATATAAATATCACGTACTGTGTATATATATATATATATATGTATATGCAATTTTATTTTCTTATGTTATTCTTAGAAAGGATGATCATATTTTATGTTTTTGGGACCAAGGAACACCATGGTAGTGTCAAATTTTAGAGAAATTGACTGTAGGTTGAAGTTTTAGAAATTTTAGAATTTTGGATCATGAAAACCCGAAACTTTAGGCTTAAAAACGAATATGATTTTATAGGATTCTGAATGAACAATTTATAGTCGCACGTAGTACTCCGCATGAGCTTCGATTCGACACTTGAATCACTGAAAACGGTTAAGAAACAAGAGAGATATTAATCGTCGAAGTTGGCCCGTTGAACACACGGTGTAACCCGGTTACACAATTCAACCCGCGGGAGGTTGAAGATGACCCCATAGGTCTATGATCCTGTGTGGGTGCATCTGTGTACCTTATCGTGTTCTCACGCATTTAAAAGCCATACGATAATCATATGAACCCCAAATTTGACCGTTGGACTCGTCTTGGAAGGCCCTACCATGTGGGACCCTTAGTTTATCATTTTGACCAAGTTTGACTGTAGTTTGACTTTTTGGCCAAATTAATATTTATTAAAAATTCCAGAAAATATCAGAAAATTCCAAAAATTACAGAAAATTCCCAGAAATTATAGAGAGTGTTTTAAAAATTATTTTGATGATTTTGGGACCATAGTTTACTGTTAGAAGGCCAATAGTAATTTTTGAGTGTGTTATATTTATTTTGAAATTTACCTAAAGATTTCGTATGCATAATTATCAGATTTTATCGGTCCTCGGGAGGACCCTAGGGAGCATTAACGCTGCATTCGCATTGTCAGTGTCTATCACGTGGTTTTGGGTTGGTATTGCTCGCAATTGAGGTAGGAAATGTGGCTTCTTTACATTTAATATGGTGTTGTTCTATAAATGTGATTTTAAATGCTTTAATGATATTTTTGGATTTTCCCACTGATTTATAACAAAATATTTTTATTACTTGTTCAAAATTTAGGGAATCTTTCAATATATCATTTGATACGACTGTTTTATATTGTTCCTTAAAGATACATGGTTATATACTCGTTTAAATGTTATTGTGAAATATCTGTTAAATGTGTGGAATTTTCATGATACTTGGATCTTGGAAAAATGCTTTATAAATGTTGTTTACTTGGAAATGCTTTAGAAATGTTACTGAAATTCTAGAAATTTATCAAACATGTTTATGGATACTTTCGGACACTCGGATATTTATTTGAAGGATGGAAAATGTTTTGGATATATGGACCTTGGGTCTTGGTATGCATCAAACGGGTGGGGGCATCACAATGAAGTGGTGTCCTGCGTTGAGAATACTCCGCGAATAGCAAGCAGGGTAAAGTGCCCTTGGGTGAAAGACCCTGAAACCCTCGAGGAAGAACGCCGCGTAGGTGTTGGTTATTTTCGTGCTTGGCTGAGCCGGGGGTTGACGTGACGACGTAACCTGTGATTAGCGACGGTTGATGCATGGTTTGATCCCATAGTCTTGGGAATTGGAGACACTATGAGAATTTTGGGAAATTAACTCAAAACCCACATAAAGTATTGATTTGTGACTGATATTTGATTTTGAGTTATTAAATAATTTTAATTCATATACCATGTATCTGCACATATATTAATTGTATAGAATCCACACATATTTCCTATTGGGCTTTGCAGCTCATCCTATTATTATTTCAGATGATCAGGTGATGAGTGAGGGTTTGCCGATGACGGATGCCTAGTGGCAAAATCTGAGGTTGGAACTTGAAGGTGGCATACTAACATAGTCATGGATGAGGATAGATGCACGTGCATTACATAGAGACTATGTTATTTTGATGTATGGACATTTCTATTATTATTATTGTTATTACCATTATTACTTAATGAACCTTGAATAGTTTGAATCCAACCTATGTGCCAGGGATGTTGGCATTATTTTGGGACCATATATTATTATGGGCATGATGTGTGAGCATAACATTTCATATTAATTATTTGGGTATTATTGATGAGCTGGCACCATTATTATTAAAAATATTAATAAAAAAAAAATACACGTGGATTTGACTAAGTCTTCCGCAACTTTTATACTCTGACTTATCCACGTGTACACCTTTTTACTTTGACTTTTATCCACGTGTCGACTCTCCGAGTCGGGGCGTGACATACACCCCATGGCAGTGACGATCGGCAAGAAGAAGAAGAAGAGACGGCGACCGGCGAGGAAGGGCGACGGTGACGGCGCCCCCTCCATTTTTTCCAGCGACTCTTCTCCTATTCTTTCTTTCTTTCTTTCTTTCTTTTTTTTTTTTTTTTTCTTCTCCTCTGCTGGTCAGATCTATCAGATCTGTGTTCCTCCATTTTTTCTAGCAACCTTCTCTCTTCTTCTCCTTTTCTTTCTTTCTCGCTGTCTTTCTTCTTCTTTTTTTTTTTTTCCTCTGTGGTCAGATTTGTGTATTCCTCCATTTTTTTCCGGCGACGGGGAGGGAGGGCTGTCGACGAGAAGGGGGTGCGGGAGAAGGGTTCTGGGAAGGAAAGAAAAAAAAAAAAAAGCAGAGAAGAAGAGGGAAGAAGAGGAAGGAAGAAGAGGGGTGTGGGGCTCCAGCGAGGGGTGTGGGAGAGGGGTTCTGGGAAGGAAAGAAAAAAAAAAAAAAAACAGAGAAGAGGGAAGAGGAGGAAGGAAGAAGAGGGGTGCGGGGTTCCGGCGAGGGAGGTTTTGTTTTCAAAACCTCCATTTTTTCCGGCGAATGGTGCGGGAGAGTGGTTCTGGGAAGGAAAGAAAAAAAAAAGCAGAGAAGAAGAGGGAAGAGGAGGAAGGAAGAAGAGGGGTGCGGGGTTCCAGAGAGGGAGGTTTTGTTTTCAAAACCTCCATTTTTTTCGGTGAGGGGTGCGGGAGAGAGGTTGCCGGTAAGGAGGAGTGCGGGAGAGGGGATGGGTGAGGGTTAAACCCTTTTTGGTAATTTTACATAATAATTTTTTTAATTAAAAAAAATGGGGGGTCAACTTAACCCTTTGGGGGCTGCAATAGCCGTTCCCGGTGAAGAATAGGGGAGAGAAACAAAGGATGCATGGCCCATTTCTCAGCAAAGATAACGGAAAGACGGTTGGCTCGAAGAAAAAGGGAAGAATTCGGCATGTGCCTTCAAATGAACAAATACAAGCTGACGACATCTAACAAGTAAGCTAGGGGTCTTCCACCATCTCAACACTTAGCCTTCATCCTTAACCTAGCCTTAGCCTAGCATAGGGGTAGCCTAATTTAGCCATAGCTCCATAGTCTTTAATTATAGTTCTTGTAGCTTCCAACTTCACTTTACAATCACTTCGTTTTATAATTGTTTGCAATCAAAGTGAAATAGATGCAAGTTTTACTTTGAATTACTGTTCATTGTTATTTTGATTTGTTTATTTGGTGGTATTGAATTGAAAATCCCTTTTAACATAAAAAGACAAGGAAAATAACCCAAAAATTAGTGGTATTGAATTGAAAGTCCTTTTTAACATAAAAAGATAAGGAAAAGAACCAAAAAAAAGAAAAGGGAGAAACCCTAACCTTGAAGCAATCTCCTAAACACACAACTTGTAGGTGGGTTACTAATCAGTCAAGAATAATTAATTATTGGTTTTGACTGATTAATTTTTGCTTTTAAATCTTTTTTCTAAAATTTTACAATATAACAAAATTGATCATGCCAAAGTAGTAAAATTTTATAATTTTACTATTTCATTGTAAAATTGAAAAGCAAAACCGTAAAATTTTATTTACTTTGTAAAGTAGTAAAATTTTACAGTTTCATAAAGTATTATATTAAACTGTGTCAAGTAGTAAAATTTTACAATTTTAATTTTTTTTAATAATTACCTAATCAACGTGGATCTTTTCTCATAGATGTCAACAAGTAGGTTCCAAAAATATAATTTTTTTAAAAAACAGATGTGTATATTGTATGTTATAAGTTTCTAAAAATTGAAATACTAAAAAACTAAGTTACATGAGGTGCCCTTAATAACAAAAATGTAAATGCCCTTAGTATTACTAAGGATAAACCAAGGATTTTTTTTTAAAAATGTGTGACTAATTGATAAATAAGTTCTAACACTCCTAACCAAATTGCAACTCAACTAATAATTTGAGTACTGAATTGACGTAATTTAAATTTTGGATCCTAAAGTCAAAGTTGATCCAAACTTTGGACCCTAAATTCCAATTTACCCTTTAATATATAATAAACATATATCAGATATTATATATTTTTTGGTTTGGTTTTATTATCATGCAAATCAAAACCTAACCAAATAGAAAGAAAACCGAATCAAATCAGCCAATTTGATTTTATTCGGTTTGGTTCTCGATTTTAACCTAAGCTATCAACACCCCTACTTAATATTAAGAGTCTTTGCTTTCGGGGATTGCATGCTTATTTCACAGTCTTTGGCCACCTGAGACAATGAATTATAGGAGGGTCCATCCTCACTCAAGCACTCCACTGACTTGTAGTTTTTTAACCCTCTCTCTCATTGCATTCCCCTCATTCTCCGTAATCCTCCTCACCATCACCTCAATCTCTTCCTTCCCCACCACTTTCTTTAACAGCAACTCCTTCGGCCCGACTGCCACCTGAAGTTCCTCTGTCAACATCGTAGCGTTCAACCGCTGCTCTGCGTAGAGTGGCCATGCGATCATTGGCACCCCATTCACAATACTCTCTTGTGCCGAATTCCAGCCACAATGTGATAAAAACCCTCCAACTGATGGATGGCTCAAAATCTCCACTTGTGGGGCCCACAATGGGACCACTAGTCCCATTTTATGGGTCTGGGTCAAAAATCCATCTGGCAAGTAGCTTGATGGGTCATCAGGACCGTTTCCTGCCGAGAAAAAGGACACGGATGCATCGTTCTCCATGGGTGGACGTACCACCCAAATAAACTTCTGCTGGCTTAGCTCTAAGCCCCATGCCAACTCAGTGGTTTGCTCAGCTGATAGCGTCCCACCACTCCCAAACGACACGTAAATCACAGACTCGGCAGGTTGCATGTCTAGCCAATCCAATAACTCGCTCCTCGTACCTACTGGTTTGACCGATCTCACCAATGGACCGATGGGATAAATCGGTACCTTAACGACCCGGCTCAAGATTTCATCATCTTTGAAGGCTCCAATAGTTGTTGATTCTATGTGTTCACCAATATTCCATCACCCATTGGGATCTCAACTCCTATACGGATGTTATCATGATACTGCTGATTAGTCCGGTCTACCACCAAGTCAACCACATCTTCGGGTCGAACCGCCCTACAACCCGGGATCTGTGACGCTTCTTTTTTATCAACGTACTCTCCTTCCACCACCTTATCCAGTGTCACTGTTAGTGCAAGGAACCACGCATTAGAAGCAATGTAAACGTATTTTGGTATCTCAAACTCATCTGCAACCCCCAAAGCTTCGGTTCCAAATAAGTCGACAATGAGTACAGTCGGGCGATACTTCATTAAGATATTGCACTTTGCAGAGCTGGTCGAGCCTCACGCATCATTACTGCCTGCCTAGTAACGACTGTCGCGTCGGGCTCTACTACGCCAGAGATGTCTACATGTGGGAGTTGGACGATGTCTAGGAGATTGGCACTCATGGTAGAATGGAAAAGCGATTCGACGGATGATGCATGAGATGCAATGACAAAGATGGTGACTTAGAAGCCATGGTGGGTGATGAGGCGTTTGCCGAACTCGACGACGGGGATGAGGTGGCCCATGCCAGGGCTAGAGAATATTGCGGCGTGAGGCTTTGAGTTGTCCAAGGGTGAAACTAAGAAGACATAAAGAGTTGAAAATCCAAAACACAGATCTAGAAAGTGAAGATATGGGACTATGAGAGTATTGGACTGATGAATTTATAGTGGCGGAGCTTAAACAATTTCAGCACCTGCTTGGCTCAAACGGGACTCGTAGTTACACGTCCACGTACATAACAAATAAACAAATAAATAAATAAAAAGTTACGTGTCCGCTTACATAGCAAAAATGGTAATATAAAAAAAATAAAATAAAATGTTACACGTTATGCAAGACTATGAGCATGCTAGTCCTTGTTGGCAGTTTCGTCACATGTCGTGCCAAATCTTTTGTGTTCCATTTTGAGTCCCCATGTGTCGTGACTCGTGAGTTGACTGCAGGACCATTATCCTCTGTGGTCTTTGCTGTACTTGATTTTTGACCTGATGTCTCCGGTCGCCTGTTTTTTTCCCCTCCAAACTCCAAACTAATCCTTGAAATACAGAGTTCACTTAAGAAAGGAGGAGTTCCTTCCTACCTTCATTTATTTTTTATCATATGTCATAAATATTTTAGAAAAATATAAATTTTAAATTACAAACAAATAAATAAGTTAATATAAATATGTTGACACATATTCATTTTAACATAAATATGTTACACTTAAATATGAATTTATAAAAATGTGTTCACAATTATGTAAATATGGGAATGCATACACACAATCAATTTTCCTTATTTATTTGGACAAGTGGTGAAATATGAATGGGACGGGAGAAGGAACTCCTCTACCCAAGGGTGGAGGCAAGTATTTTCAACTTATAAATCCATGAATTAATCTAATAGTAAAAAGACTAGAAACTTAAACTCAGGACCTCCATTTAATGAGTTGAAATCTCCTCCACTCATTATATATATATATATATATATATATATATATATATATATATATAGAGAGAGAGAGAGAGAGAGAGAGAGAGAGAGAGAGAGATGTGTAATGCTATCTTGCCTCATACTTTGTGTACGGGGCAAAAACTGCTCCCCGAACTAAGTGTTGATGGTGGAGCTTGCTCTCACGCTTGGACTTGCAATCACAAGCTTGGAAAAAGAGTCAGGGGGTAGGCCAAAGTGGGTTTTAGCCAAGCCCTCTCTAAAGCTTAAGTCAGAAACTATTTAGGGAGAATGAGGCAAGGAAGAAGATGAATCTCAGAGAATTAGGGTACTGTAGCTTACCACATTTGGCTGTATCGTATTCTTTTTATACCCACTTGTACGAACTGACCATGCGAGGTCAGGTAACTGCCTTGGTTAGGTCAGATCTGACCATGGTTTACCAATAACCGTTTGACCATGGTTTGTTGATCGTGGTTGGGCATGGAACCATGGTTCCTAGTAATCGTTGTGTCAGGAATTACAGTTGTTGTAACAGTTTTGGACTGTAGTAGGATTTGGATTGTAGTGTGAGTTATAGGACAGAGGTCCCGAGCTGAAGGTAAGACCCCGAGCTGAGAGATCACGTAGTTTGCAACAGGTCCCACCGTGTTACATTAACCACGTGTCAAATATTGTGGTTTAACTCTTTGGCCCGAACTGGATCGTGGGGGGTGGATCACGTGCGTTGTAATTGGTTTGGTTGAATTGCCTTTGCCACGTGTCAGCGTTTCTAGTTTGAGCTCTCTACCCCGAGCAGGATCCTCGGTTCAGAGATATTCCCACACAATTTGCCCCAATTATGACATTCCCGAGTTGGGACTTGTCATAATTTTATTTTGCTAAGTGTTTTACCCTGTGCCCCTATGTCGTTTGGCATTCTAGGGCTTAGCTGGCAGAAGACGGTTACGCCCTTCCGTATTTCAAGGCGCTAACGTCATGCGCCTTGGGGCTGTCTCATCCGCCGTTCATTGCATTTAATGTTGCAGAAGCATTATGTCTTTGGGGGGGAAAGACAATCACTGTTTACTTTACCTTTTGCATTCTCTCTCTATCTTCTGTGCTCCTCACTTTTTCTCTTCTTTGTTTTCTGCCTTCATCAAGAACACTCCGTGCACACTGTTCCTTTTACTAGAATTCACTGTTCTAGTGCCATTCGCCTGTTGGAGAAGATCTGCCTTGAGTCTGCTACTCATCCTGAGACTCGTTCTATTGAAGCTGTTCTTCATTGGGAGATTGTTCCAGCTTCATCCAATTTTTTAGAGGCAATTCTTCTGAGATTCTTGGCATCCCGCCGCCCTATCTTTTCGACGAACTCACTTTTCTGACCACAGTCTAATCTTCGCAACGGTATAACTTTTTCTTTGCTCTTATTTTTCAATTTGTACGATTCTATTTTCTTTGCTTGGGGTTGTTGGTGTTGTTCTTGGGGTTTGTTTCGCGATCTTAGGGTTTTCCTCTGGTTTTTGGGGCAAATCGCTAAGATACCAATTTTCCTGCGCTTTAGGGTTTGAAAACTCCATCTCGGGGTAAATTTAAGACGGAGACCATTGGTCTCCTCTTTTTGTCTTTTTCCAACACCGAGTTTAATGTTTCCCGAGATGACACTTAGAAAAATTTTGGAGTTTGTCAAGACAGGGATAACATACCTGTCAGGACTTGACTCTGAAAGTTCAGGTCGGGGCATGTGGGCATAGGTAGTTATTCTTGGATTTAACCTTTGTGTGGAAATATATCTGAACTGAGGTCTCAACTCGGGATGGAAGGCTCAAGTCTGAAACGCTGACACGTGGCGAAGATTGCTCAACCAGGTCAACCACAACGCACGTGATTCACCTCCGAAGATCCAGCTCGGGGTAAGAAGTTAAATCACTTCACTTGACACGTGGGAGGCCTGCACAGTAGGACCCGCTGCAAGGCACGTGATCTCCCAACTCGGTTCCTGGCTTTCACCTCGGGACACCTGTCTTATGACTCATACTACACTCCAAATCCTACTACAGTCCAAAACTGTCCTAGTAGCTGTAATTCCTGACACAGCGGTTACAAGAAACCACGATTCCCTGGCCAACCATGGTCACTAAATTATGGTCAGACGGTTATGGGTAAACCATGGTCAGATCTGACCTAACCCAAGCAGTTATCTGACCTCACATGGTCAGTCCGTACAGGTGGGTATAAAAAGAATACGACACAGCCTAATTTGGTAAGCTACAGTACCCTAATTCTCTGAGATTCATCTTCTTCCTTGCCTCATTCTCCACAGTGCAGCTTTCTGACTTAAGCTTCGGAGAGGGCACGGCCAAAACCCACCTTGGCCTACCCTCTGACCCATTTTCCAAGCTTGTGATTGCAGGTCCAGGCGAGGGAACAAGCTCCATCATCAGCACGTAGTTCGGGGAGAAAGATTTTACCCCGTACAATTTGGCGCCGTCTGTGGGAACCATCGCGATAAGATGGCTACACCACCTCCGCCCACCTTTGGGCGAACCAGATCTGGAGCGAACTTTACTCGCGTAGACCAAGCCATTACAGGCGATGCTGGGAAACGAGCAGAAACCCAGCCTCCACAGACCAACCCGCCATTGCTTGCGGCGGGAACCAGTCAGCTTCCTCCGATTCAACAACATCATATCTCCCCTGAAATGTCTGCTGTCCTACATTCTCTGGATGACCAGCCTGTTCTGAAAGCCGCCTTCGATAAGGCTGTAACAAACAACCCCAACCCAGCGGCGGTAGTGGAACTGATTGCAACCATGCAATCGGAGATTCAATCGGCGCAGCTCGCAAAGCTAAATGCGGAGCAAAATTACCACCGCTACCTCCAGCGAACTTTTGCTCCTCGCGGCGTTAATATTGTCGCTGAGGAGGCTAGCCAAACCAGTCCACTCCGTCGCACCAGGCATCAGGAGAGCTCACCCAGGCCAGGGGCCTCACACCACCACCACCACAGCAGACATGACGATCAACCACGATTAACTGATCCAGAACAAAGACATCTGGGAGGGGGAGATGAACAACATCATGCGCTGATTCAGAGGTCCCCAGAACGCAGTTCAAGGCGTTCAGAACATGCGCGAAGGTGGAATGAGGACCACCCAAGACCTCGTTCTCAGGTGCGTTCTGGGCACGAAGTTCACAGAGAAGAGAGACGCTATCACAGGTCTCGGTCTCTTGAAAGAAGGGGGGAGAGAAGTACTGGGGGGACGAGCAGAAAGCACTCTCGGTCACCCAGGCGTGAAAGAAACGAGGAGGAAGCCTCCAAGAGACACCGGGGCAACCAGAGTAGAGGGGGAGAAAGACCTGAAAGCCTCGCTATAGCTCGGAGCCCATTCACACGATGGATTCAACGGGTCCCAATCCCACGAGGGTATTCCGAGATAACCTTTACTCTTTACTCTCTTTCGATAGACCCCGATCATCATTTGAATTATTACTTGCAACGTATGTCGTTATATGCTGGAAATGAGGGTTTTCTTTGCAAAATATTTCCTATGAGTTTGGGGGAAGTGGCTCTAAAATGGTGGGCCAAGATCCCAGATGAGTCTATTGACAGCTGGCACGAACTGAGTAAGCTGTTCAAGAAAAGGTTCATCACTAGCTGTAAATTCCCGAGGACAATGCAGAACCTATATGAGCTGAAACAGAAGGATGGGGAAGGACTTCGGGAGTACTCTCAGAGGTTCTGGGAGGTCTACAATGAGATCGACGAGCCCATCGAGAAGAATGCAATGGATCTGTTTCGTCTCGGGTTGAGGAAGCCATCACCTCTGTTTAAGGAACTCACCGTCAATCCTCCCAGAAACTTAGCCAAGCTACTCTCCACTGTAGCTAATTATTCCAAGTTGGATGATTTTTACACCCCACAGTCTGCCAAAGCTAGCGAAAAAGATGACAAGAAGAAGGACTCTAGGCCACAAAGAGACAACCCCCGAGGAGAGAAATCCAGGCCACCCACCAATCCGAACCAGGCCATCTTCACCATATTTACTCTCCCCATCTACAAGTTAATGAAGGCACTGGAGAACAAGGATTTCTTCCAAAAACCTCGACCTATGTTCGCAGAGCCCGAGAAGAGAAATAAGAAGCTGTTTTGCAGTTACCATAAGGATCATGGCCACAGAACTGAGGACTGTAAGGTTCTGAAGTACAATCTCGAGGCTTGGGCCAAGGAAGGAAAGCTCGATGAATTTATAGTCCGAAAGGACAAAGGACAGCCATCCGAACAGAGAAAACCCGAGAACAGGGCTCCTCAATCCACTCAACCAAAGATCCTCGGGAGGATAGACATGATCACCGGAGGATATGAGGAAACAGCCCTGTCAACCAGCCAGCTTAGGGCGCAATATAGGATGGCCTGTCAAGATGCTGAAGTCAGTGATATTGGGGATGAGCCGGTACTACTACCTCAGAGTGATGGAGAAAATGGTGAGAAACTGCTTTTCTTCGAGGACGCCGAGACTGATGGGACGGTGCGCTGCCCGCACAACGATGCTCTAGTTGTCCGCATGCTCATAGGGAACTATAACGGAGCATGCTCATATGTCATGTTCCAGAAGTTGTTCAGTCAACTCGGGCTTAGGGACTCCGACCTGAAGCCCTGCCACGTCAGCTTGAAAGCTTTTAATGGCAACATGACTTTCCCATTGGGGCAGATAACGCTCCCAGTTCGGGCAGGGCCAGTGCAATCCATGGAAACGTTTGTGGTGATCCAGGAGAGGTCAGCTTACAATGTTATACTCGGGCGACCCTGGATTCATGCCATAAAGGCTGTCCCATCCTCCTACCACCAATCCATCAGGTTCCCGAGCCCAGAGGGAATCATGGAGATAAAGGGAAACCAGGCAGCGGCCAGGGAGTGTTTTCTGGCAGAGTATGCAGGCCACTCAGCGCCTTCCGAGGACAAACTGAAGTCCAAGGTCCCACGCCTTCCCAGCTCGGGAACTGGCAAACTCAAAGCCCCGAGGCAAGAGCCTGAGCAGAAGAAAAAAGCTAAGATTGATGAGGTCCCCTTGTAGCAACGAAAGGGAGAACGGCCCGGAGTAGAGGAGACAGCTCTGGAACCCGCAGACAGAACAGGGGAGGAGTTAGTTAAAAAGATAATCAATCCGGATGATCCAGAGAGGTTTTTCTGGATAGGAAAGTCATTGAGTGACTCCGACGCAGCAGAGCTGTTTGAATTCTTGAAGAATAACATTGATGTATTTGCTTGGTCACCCCATGAAATGCCAGGAATTGATCCCAGAATTATTACTCATGAGTTGCAAGTTAACCCGAATTACAAGCCAGTGGTTCAGAAGCAACGAAGGTTGTCAGATGATAGAGCCGAAACAGTTTCTGCCGAGGTTGATAAGCTTTTGAAAGCAGGGTTCATCAGAGAAGTAAAGTACCCGAGTTGGCTGGCCAATCCCGTATGTGTAAGAAAGAAGACAGGGGACTGGCGAGTCTGTATCGATTTCACAGACCTCAATAAAGCGTGCCCAAAGGACAGTTTCCCCTTGCCTAAGATTGACCAACTTATAGACTCTATCTCGGGGTATGAAAGACTGAGCATATTTGATGCCTACTCGGGTTACCATCAGATTCCTATGGCAGAACACGACCAAGACAAGACTGGGTTCGTTACTCCTAGAGGAACGTACTGCTATAAGGTGATGCCGTTCGGGTTAAAGAATGCGGGGGCCACCTACCAACGTCTTGTTAGCAGGATGTTTGAAGGACTGATTGGCAAAAACCTTGAGGCGTACGTTGATGACACTATTGTTAAGAGCAGCTCAGAGAAAGATCATCTGACAGACCTAACTGAGGCTTTTTCCCGACTCAGGGAGTATGGAATGAAGTTAAATGCGAAGAAAAGCTCATTTGGCATAGGTTCAGGAAAATTCCTTGGTCATTTAGTTTCAAGAAGGGGGATCGAAGCAAATCCAAGTAAGATTGAGGCGATAAGAACCCTACGCACTCCAACAACAGTCAGGGATGTTCAACAGTTGAACGGGATGGTGGCAGCACTCAGTAGATTCATCTCGAGGTCATCAGACAAATGCCACCCATTCTTTCAGATGCTGAAGAAGAGCACTAACTCGGGATGGAACACAGAATGCCAAGAGGCTTATCAAAAGTTAGTTGCTCATTTAGAAAAACTTCCCACCCTGACCCACCCTTACCACGGGGAAGCCCTTTACCTCTATCTTGCTGTCTCAGCTCATGCACTCAGTGGCGTTCTTATAGCCCAGCGCAGCCTTACTCAAGCCCCGATCTACTATATTAGCAAGACACTATTAAACGCTGAAACCCGTTATCTGCCACTTGAAAAGCTACTTCTAGCCCTTGTCACAGCCTCCAGAAAACTCCAACACTACTTCCAGTCTCACCCTATCATCGTCCTCACAAACTACCCACTGAAAGATGTCCTCCGCAGAGCTGATTTGTCAGGACGCGTCTCGAAGTGGGGGGTAGAACTCAATGCCTACGACATTCACTTCCAGCCCCGACCTGCCATAAAGGGACAGATATTGGCTGATTTTTTGGCTGAATTCGCGGATCCTACTTCCAGTTCGGGACAGACAGCACTCAAATCCTCTCTGCCCGAACTGGGGGGGACAGACAATATAGACACAGCGAAGAGGAAGAGATGGGAGCTCAAAGTGGATGGTGCATCTAATGTGAAAGGTGCAGGTCTGGGAATTGTACTGACGGATCCTGAAGGAGAAATCATCGAGCAAGCAGTGAGGCTTATGTTCCCAGCCTCAAACAATGAAGCAGAGTATGAGGCAGTGGTGGCAGGACTAGGGATGGCCCAAGCAATGGGGGTGAAAGAGCTGACCGTATACAGTGACTCCAGGCTAGTGGTTAACCAGCTGAACAAAGAATATGAAGCCAAAGATGAAAGGATGGCTGCGTACATGCACAAGGTGTGGGAATTAGCTGCGAAATTCACCAGTGTGGAGTTCAAACGCTTTGTCAGGGATCAAAACAGACATGCAGATGGGTTGGCTGCCCTGGCTGCAGCATTGGAAACAGACACCCCCCGAACCATAAATGTCGAAATCTTGCAAGAACCCAGCATTGGGACAGAAGAGCTCATCTCGGACATTCAGCCCCCGATACCGAGCTGGATGGACGAGATAGTTGCCTATCTACAGAGAGATGAATTACCCGAGGATCGCAATCAGGGTCACCGAATTCGCGCCAAGTCAGCTCGTTTTTGGTTATCTCCGTCAGGTTCTCTCTACAAAAGATCCTACACGGGACCATACTTGAAGTGCGTACATCCAGACCAAGTGCTAGACCTGCTGGCTGAACTCCACGAGGGATCATGCGGAGGTCATGCAGGAGGAAGATCATTAGCCCATAGGGCAAACACTCAGGGCTACTGGTGGCCATACATGCAGAAAGATGCTATCAGGTATGTCAGGAAGTGCCCGAAGTGCCAGATGTTTGCTGACAGGATACACCAACCTGCTCAGGAGCTGCATCCCATATCCAGTCCATGGCCTTTCGCGCAGTGGGGGTTAGATCTCGTGGGTTCACTGCCCACAGCCTCGGGGAACAGGAAGTATTTGTTCATTGCAACTGATTATTTTACCAAATGGGTAGAGGCTATCGCGCTTGCTTCAATTAAAGATTCTGATATTATCAAGTTCCTTTGGGAAAATATTATCACTCGCTTCGGGATCCCGAGAGCCTTCGTATCGGATAATGGGACTCAGTTCGACAGTAAGAGAACTCGGGAATTCAGTTCAGAACAGGGAATTCAGTGGTGGTATTCTAATCCGAGTTACCCGCAGTGCAATGGTCAGGCAGAGGCAACCAACAAGATTATAGTCGCGGGGATAAAAAGGAGACTAGACAACGTGAAAGGGTCTTGGCCCGACGAGCTGCACTCTGTACTATGGGCATATCG
This sequence comes from Liquidambar formosana, assembly GCA_039720395.1. Classification (NCBI taxonomy): domain Eukaryota; kingdom Viridiplantae; phylum Streptophyta; class Magnoliopsida; order Saxifragales; family Altingiaceae; genus Liquidambar; species Liquidambar formosana. The sequence continues at coordinate 39,349,315 of CM077824.1, read as the reverse complement.
AACTACCCCGCGGAGGTCCACTGGAGAAACTCCGTTTTCTATGACCTATGGCATGGAAGCAGTTATACCAATAGAGATGGGTCTACCAGGTCTCAGAACCGAATCTTATGACGCGGCAACGAATGATCAAACTCTGTCTCAAGATCTGGATTTAGCAGAAGAAAGAAGGGAAAGGGCTCGAATTAAAATGGCATCTTACCAACAAGAGCTGAAAAAATATTACAACCGAAGAATAAAATCGAGGGAGTTCAATGTCGGAGAGTTGGTACTCAGACAAGTCAACGCTGGAACCAGAAATCCTGCAGACGGGAAGCTCGGGGCAACATGGGAAGGTCCTTACGAGGTCATCCACGTCGGGGGTACAGGTTCTTACAAACTGAAGAGCTTGGAGACCGGGCAAGAGCTCCCGAGATCAGTTAACATAGCTAACCTAAGATTGTTTTACCGATAGCCAAAGTTGTAATTACATTCAATGATTATTCAATACAAGTTCAGAGATTATTCAAGAACGTCATCGCTTGTTTATTAGTTGAGCTAAAGGCATTTTCCCCAGCAACGGGTCGAAGTCAAAAAACTGCCTAAGAATGGGCACAAGTCTCACCTAATAAATGGCTTGAGCACACCGAACCTAAGAATGGGTTCACAACAAAGTCTTGCCCAAGAACGGGTCCAAGCGAAATGGCCTAAGAATGGGCACAAGTCTCACCTAATAAATGGCTTGAGCACACCGAACCTAAGAATGGGTTCACAACAAAGTCTTGCCCAAGAACGGGTCCAAGCAAAATGGCCTAAGAATGGGCACAAGTCTCACCTACTAAATGGCTTGAGCACACCGAACCTAAGAATGGGTTCACAGCGAATTCTCACCTAAGAACAGGTTCAGCGCAACAACATACCAAGAGAGGGGTCTAAATAAACAAGGACCAGCAGGTGTTCAGGTCTCTCACTCAACAAAGTAAAACCCATAATCAGATTGGGTCTAATTATTTTCACCACAGCAGCAAGGGATCTCATCCCGATAATACATTCAAACGCACAGCCAGTATGAGAATACAAGACACATGCACACGAGAAAGAAAAACTCTGTATTTCATTCCAGTAGAAAAAGTATTACAATGTTTTGTACATATTGGGGCATTCAGCCAGAAGAAATCAAAAACAAAAAAAAAAAACAAAGGAAAAAACCTAAGTAGCTACATTCTCCCCCGAGTTCCCGGCAGCTGGAGCAATGACCTCGGGAGCCGCAACGGGATCAGTAGAGACAGGCGGAACCACGGGAGTCTGAGGAAGATCAGGGATAGCCTCCGTGGTGCTTTCCGTTGCATTTACGGGTGGGTCCCCGTTGGCAGCGACTGAAGTGTCATCGGGGACGTCAACAGTCCCCTCGGCTTCAATGGTGGCATTAGGCAGGGACGTGACCTCGGGATTGTTCTCCCCGGCCTCATCGCCGCCAGCAACCTCCATCTCAGCTTCCCCGACATCACCTCCCTCGGGATTGTAATCCGGGGGAATATCCCTCCTTTCAAAGGGAATATCGGCAATGCCAGGAAATTGGGCAGATGCCAACTCGACCAAGGTCTCCCACGCAAATCTGTAGGTGACCTCGAGCTCGGTGGTCATCTGCCCAACGAGGGAAGCCGTCACGCTCTCCCTCTCCTCAGTCACGGCCTTCTTCGCGGAGGCCTTCTCCCTCTCTACCTCAGCCTCAAGGGCCCGGACCTTACTCGCCAGCTCGCGCTTCTCCCGGGCCAACCCATCCTGGGCATCCTTTGCCTTCCTCAGCTCAGCCTCCAAGTCTGCGTAGTCCTTCCTCGTGAGCTCGAGCTTGCTGATGGCACTCTCGGCTGTAGACTTAAGAGTCTCGCATTCAGACTTTACTTTCTGAACTTGAGACATAGCCGCAGCACAGTTGGCCTCAGCTTCCCCTAGCTTCTGATCGTACTCACTCCGGACTTTGGCGAGCTCGACCTGCAATTTGTTGTCTTCCTCTTCAAGTCGATCTCCCGCCAGCAGGATTTGTTGGCAGCCCTATGCAGACATCATCAAGTCAAAAATAAGGTGGGACAACAAGTAACGGAAACCACAAAAGAACGGAGCTTACTCGGTAAAGGCTGGTAAACCCGAAGCGGAGGTTGTCGAGGGCGGTCCTCTTCCTGAAATGCTCCATGTCCACCGGCAGCCTCATGGGATTCCCCAGCTGCCTGAAGTTGTACTCCGCAGAGAAAGAGCTGGTAACACCCCTATCTGTGGGTACGGGGAACTGCACACGCGAACAGAGACATAAAGTCAGTCAGAGTTCATAATAGACTTCCGGATAAAAAGCACAGAAAGAAGTGAAGGTTTACCTCGGGGAATTTTGCTATCGCATCAGCACGGGCAGCGGCGCTCCCATCTCCGGCCCCCGAGGCATTGGAACCCCCCTGTCCAGGCCCTTGGACAACGGGTTGCTGTTCGGGGACTGCGGAGGTTTTCCGGGGCTTCGTAGGGGGAACCAGAGGAGCCTTCCCCTTCCCGGTAGCCTCGGGCGCTTGGGGCCTGCCCACGTCCTGCCCCCTCATGGCGTGGGACATGAGCTTTCCGCTGTTGGGGTCAGTGGGCTTTTTCCCAGCGTCCCGACCTGACCCAGGAGCAACAACAGCAGCAGCCTTGTTAGTCTTCTGCAGCTGTTGACGCTGTTGCTGCTGCGGCTGCTGATTCTGCCGCTGTTGCTGCGGCTGCTGATTCTGCTGCTGCTGATTTTGCTCAGCAGCCTTCTTTTCCTGGGCCTCTTTCTCCGCCGCCCTTCTCTCAGCAACCAGAGCCCTCAAATTCATCCCAGAGTCTTTCTGGGTCCTCTGGCTGCTGGAGTCTGTTCTTTGTCTCTTGGCGGGGGGGGGGGGACGGGAGCCTCTCCTCTCCATGGCTTGGGAGACAGTCTCCTCAGAGCTGGAGCTCTCAATGACGAAGGGGGCGCGGCGAGCCGTCTTGTCTGAGGGCCTAATCTCCTCAGCTCCCTCCCCTTCAGGTCGGAGGCGGATCCCTTCTTCCTCCTCTTCCTCTTGCTCTCCTCTCTCAAGGTCCTCTTCCACCACGCGGGTCAGCTCGTCGTCAGGCTGCTCCCAATGGGGGTAACTCGCCTTCCCCCAAGTCTGGTACCGCGCGTGGTAGTTGAGCAAGGTCTCCGCCGCACGGCAGCGCTGGCTGACTTGATATCCAAGCAATCTTTGGATATCCTCCTTGTTCAGCGCGTCAGCGGGCTCGTTGGCGTGAGGAGCTGCTAGAAAGAAACATGACACATGAATATCAATGTTAAGTTCAAGATTCAACTCTAAGTCAGATAAAACAGAAAGAAGCTAAATGACGTCGTTGATTTCTTACAGCTAGAGCCTCTCTCTCGGGGAATGATGGGAGGATCAGGGGGAAGAGTCCCATCTACAGGCCCATAAACGAAGACCACAATGTCATGAGCTCCCGGGTTGGAGTCTGGGATGTGGGTGACAAAGGGTTTCATTCTGCGCTTGAGGGAGAGGTAAACGTCGGGCTTGTTTTTAAGGGCGCAGATTTTGTAATGGTGAAGGATCTCACGCACCCCGACAGAAGTCCCTAGAAGCTGGTTAAGGACGTGAACCCCCATGATGATCCTAAAGGAGTTCAGCCCTAGTTGGGTTGGGACTATTCCACAGTAGAGGAGGAAGTCGTTGAGAAGGTCTGGGAAGGGGACACGAACTCCACCCTCCATGAAAGCAGCAATAGGAACGGGGAGGCCACCCTTGGCGTCCGACCTAAAGACGTCCTCCCCGGGCTCAGCAAAGCGGAAGCTAAACTTCCCGTCTTCAAAGCCGTATAAAGCATTGAACTCTGCTATCTTTGCAGGGTTCCCCCTAATATCATAAAAAGAAGACATCTGCCAAGACGAAAGGGGAAGGTTAAATCCAAGGATAACTCAACCCATGACAATATGTCCCGACCTAAAACTCCATGGTCAGGTTCTAACAGGTATGTTACCCCTGCCTTGACAGACCCTAAAATTTTTCTAAGTGTCAGCTCGGGGAGCACTCAGCTCGGAGTTGGGAAAAGACTAAAAAGGGCACCAAAACCTTTTTCTCAAGTTTACCCCGAGATGGAGTTTTTCAAACCCTAAAAGGCGGGAAAATCAGTATCTTGGTGATTTGCCCCAAAAACCAGAGGGAAACCCTAGGATTACGAAGCAAACCCCAAGAACACCTCCAGCAACCGCAAAGAGAAAAATACACCGAACAAATTGAAGAACAAAGAACAAAAACCAGTTATACCTTCTCAGAAGATTAAGCGGTGGTCAAAAAGCTGCTTCGCCGGAGAAACTGTACGGCACGGCGCTGAAAACTTCAAAAGTCGCTCTTGAACGGTGGAAGCGAGCAAGAAGAACACCAGCAGAGAACAGCGCCGGAGAAACGATTCGCAAGGGCAACAAAGAAGAGAGGAACGGATCTTCTCCCACAAGCGAACGGCGTAGACAGTGGATTCCGGTGGAAAATACGGTACTTTCCTGGAAAAAACAGAAGGCAGGAGCAAAGAAAGTAGAGAGAGAAAACGGAGAACAGGATGCAGAGAGCAAAGGCAGAAAGTAGAGAGAGAGTGCAGAAGATAAAATGAGCAGTAATTTGCTTCCCTCCAAAGACATAATACTTCTGGCGCATTAAATGCAGATCGTACGGTCCCAAGGCACATGACGTCAGCGCCTTGGAATACGGAAAGGCCTAACCGCCTCTTTGCCAGGTAAGCCCTAGAATGCCAAACGGCATAGGGGCACAGGGAAAAACACTTAGCAAAATAAAATTATGACAAGTCCCAGCTCGGGAATGTCATAATTTGGGGCAAATTGTGTGGAAATATATCTGAACTGAGGTCTCAACTCGGGATGGAAGGCTCAAGTCTGAAACGCTGACACGTGGCGAAGATTGCTCAACCAGGTCAACCACAACGCACGTGATTCACCTCCGAAGATCCAGCTCGGGGTAAGAAGTTAAATCACTTCACTTGACACGTGGGAGGCCTGCACAGTAGGACCCGCTGCAAGGCACGTGATCTCCCAACTCGGTTCCTGGCTTTCACCTCGGGACACCTGTCTTATGACTCATACTACACTCCAAATCCTACTACAGTCCAAAACTGTCCTAGTAGCTGTAATTCCTGACACAGCGGTTACAAGAAACCACGATTCCCTGGCCAACCATGGTCACTAAATTATGGTCAGACGGTTATGGGTAAACCATGGTCAGATCTGACCTAACCCAAGCAGTTATCTGACCTCACATGGTCAGTCCGTACAGGTGGGTATAAAAAGAATACGACACAGCCTAATTTGGTAAGCTACAGTACCCTAATTCTCTGAGATTCATCTTCTTCCTTGCCTCATTCTCCACAGTGCAGCTTTCTGACTTAAGCTTCGGAGAGGGCACGGCCAAAACCCACCTTGGCCTACCCTCTGACCCATTTTCCAAGCTTGTGATTGCAGGTCCAGGCGAGGGAACAAGCTCCATCATCAGCACGTAGTTCGGGGAGAAAGATTTTACCCCGTACAACCTTCCCCTTTCAACTTGGCAGATGTCTTCTTTTTATGACATTAGGAACAACCCTGCAAGGATAGCAGAGTTTAAAGCCTTGTACAGCTTTGAAGATGGGAAGTTTAGCTTTCGGTTTGCTGAGCCCGGGGAGGACATCTATAGGTCAGATGCCCAGAAAGGCCTCCCTGTCCCCATTGCTGCTTTCATGGAGGGTGGAGTTCAAGTCCCATTTCCTGACCTCCTTAATGACTTCTCTACTGTACCATAGTTCCAACCTAGTTAGGGCTAAACTCCTTTAGGATTGTCCTGGGGGTTCATGTCCTTAACCAAATATTAGGGACATCTGTTGGAGTGCGGGAGATACTCTATCACGACAAAATCTGCGCCCTCAAAAACAAGCCGACCACTATCTTTCCCTCAAGCGCAGGAAAAAACCTTTTGTCACATACATCCCAGATTCTAATCCTGGAGCTCACGACCACGTCATCTTTGTATACGGGCCTGTGGATGGGACTTTACCACCAGATGAACCTATCATTCCTCGTGAGAAAGGCTCTTGCTGTAAGCACTTGGCGGGATCCATATTTATTACGTTTTTATATGGCCCTGAGATAGGTGTTAGATTTCATGCTGACATTTGTGTCCTGTTTCCTTCTAGCAGCTCTACACGCTAACGAGCCTCAGACAAGTTGAAGAAGAAGGACATCCAGAAGTTGCTGGACTACCAAGTGAGCCAGTACTGCAGAACGTCTCATACCTTGCTCAACTACCACGCGAGGTATCAATCTTATGGGAAGGCAAGTTTTCCTCATTGGGAGCAGTCTGACGACGAGCTAACCTGTGTGGTAGAGCAAGAGGTGGAGAGAGGAGAAGAAGAAGAAGAAGAAGAAGAAGAAGAAGAAGAAGAAGAAGAAGAAGGAGAAGAAGGAGGAGGAGGAGTCAGGCTTCGGGCGGAAGGAGAGGGTGCTAAAGAAATCAGAGCCCTGGATAAAATGGGTCGCCACGCCCCCCTTGTTATTGAGAGCTCTAGTTCGGAGGAGACTGTCTCTCAAACCATGAAGAGGAGAGGCTCCAATCCCTCTCCCGCAAAGAGGCAGAGGACTGACTCCGGCAACTAGAGGCCCAAAAAAAACACCGGGATGAACTTGAGGGCTCTGGTTGCCGAGAGAAGGGCGGCCGAGAAAGAAGCCCAAGAAAAGAAGGTTGCTGTGCAGAAGCAGTAGCAGCAGCCTCAGCAGAAAACCAGCTAGGCTATCTTTGTCCAAGGTGCAGGGCAGAATGCTGGCAAGAAACCCACTAACCCTAACAGTGGCAAGCTCATGTCCAGTGCCATGAGGGGGTAGGACGTGGGCAGGCCCGAGGTGCCTGAGGTCACGGGGAAGGGTAAAGCCCCCCAGGTGGTACCTCCAAAAAATAAGAGGCCCTCTCCCCCACAGCTCCCGAGCAGCAACCTGCCGTCTTGAGGTACAGGCAAGGAGGCTCGTTTGTTGCTTCTGCTGCTGGGGAAGGCACTGCCAGCAGGGCTGACGTGGTTACCAAATTCCCCGAGGTGAGAGTCTAATTCCACAAACTTTCTTCTCTTTTTCTTTTAATGAGTTTCTAATGCGCGTCTTGACTAACTCCCTTGTTTGGATTTACTCAGTTCCCGGTGCCCACAGATGAGGTTATCTCAAGCTCCTTCTCTGTGAATTACAATTTCAAGTACTTGGGCAATCCTTTGAGGCTTCCTGCGGATATGGAGCACTTCAGGAGGAGATCCGCCCCTGAGCTAGTTCGCTTCGGGTTCACTAGCCTGTACAGAGTATGTTTTGATGTGCATAACATGTTTATCTTTTCCGTAATCTTTCCAACCTTTCAACTTTGTTTTTAACTCGATTCTGTCTTTATAGGGCTGCCAACAAATCTTGCTAGCTGGCGACCTTCTGGCCGAAGAAGACAATAAAATACAGATTGAGGTTGCCAAGGCTCGGAGTGAGCTCAAGCAAAAACTGCATGAGTCAGAGAAGAACTGCTCTGCCGCCGTATCAGAAATTGAAAAATGGAAGACTGAGTGCAAAACTCATCAGTCCAACGCGGAGAGCGCTATCAGCAAGTTCAAGCTCACGAGGAAGGGCTACGCGGATCTTGAGGCCGAGCTGAAGAGGGCGAAGGAGAACAACGACGAGCTAGCTCGGGAGAAGCGGGACTTGCCGAGGAAGGTTCGGGCCCTGGAGGATGATTTGGAGAAGGAGAAGGCTTCTGTCGAGAAGGCAGTAGCTGACGAGAGGAAGAGTGTGAAGGACTCTCTTGTTGGGCAGTTGACTAATGAGCTTGAGGCTACCTACAAGTTTGCGTGGGAAAACTTGGTGGAGTTGGCCTCTGCCCAATTCCCTGGCATTGCTGACATTCCCTTCGAAAGGAGGGAAGTACCCCTGGAGTACGACCCCGAGGGAGGTGATGTCGGGGAGGCCGACGTGGAGGTTGCAGGTGAGGATGAGCTCGGGAAGAATGAACCCGAGATCACATCCCAGCCTAATGCCAACACTGAAGCCGAGAGGGTCGTTGGCGCCTCTGATGTGATTCCGGCTACTGCTAACGGGGACTAATCTACCGCAGCAACAGAGAACTCCTCAGAAGCAGTCCCTGATCTTCCTTAGGCTCCTGTGGCCCCTCCTACCTCTGTCACTCCGGCCCAAGTACCTAAAGTTGTTGATCCTGCTACGGTGAACTTGGGGAAGGAGTGATTTTGCTTTATTTTTTCTTTTTCTTTGTTGTGGCCAAGTGCCTAATTCTTATATAGATATTTGTAAATTTTTTTTTCTTGGAATGAAATATACCTTGTTCTTCATTATGTGCATCTATTCTTTGTTTTTGTGCTGGCTGTATGTTTGATTGTGAGCTCGGGTTAAGTTCCTTGTTGCCACATGTTTACTGTTTCATTGGCACGTTTAATTAAACCCAATTTGGTTATGGATTCCAATTCGGATAGTGATAGACTTGAGTACTTGTTAGCTATAATTTGCTTGGACCCATCCCTGGGCAAGCCGTTAGGTTGAGCCTATTATTAGGCAAATTTAGCTTGGTCCCGTTCTTGGGCAAGACTTAGAGTTGAGCCCATTCTTAGGCAAATTTTGCTTGGACCCGTTCTTGGGCAAGACTTGTGCCCATTCTTACGCAGATTTTGCTTGGATCCGTTCTTGGGCAAGACTTGTGCCTATTTTTAGGTAGTTTGTGACTTCGACCCATTCTTGGGCAAGTGCCTTTAATTTAAAACGATAAATAGGCAATAATCTCCCTGAATAACATCTGAATTTGTATTGAATAACCATTGCATGTAATCACAATTTTTACTAGCGGTAAAACAATCTCAAATTGGCTATATTAACCGATCTCGGGAGTTCTTGTCCAGTCTTTAAGCTCTTTAACCTGTAAGAACCTGTGCCCTCGACGTGGATGACCTCGTAGGGACCTTCCCATGGCGCCCTAAGCTTTCCTTCTACAGGATTTCTAGTCCCAGAGTTTACTTGTCTGAGTACTAACTCTCCAACTTTGAACTCCCTTGATTTGATCCTTCAGTTATAATATTTTTTCAGCTCTTGTTGGTAAGATGCCATTTTAATTCAAGATCTTTCCCTTCTTTCTTCTGCCAGATCCAGATCTCGAGACAAAACTTGATCATTCGTTGCTGCGTCGTACAACTCTGTCCTGAGACCCGGTTCCGTTTGTATAACTGCTTCCATTCCATAGGTCATTGAGAATGGAGTTTCTCTAGTGGACCTCCTTGGACTAGTTTGGTATGCCCATAGTACGGAATGCAGCTCATCAGGCCAAGGCCTTTTCGCATTATCCAGCCTCCTTTTTATCCCTGCGACTAAAATCTTGTTCGTTGCCTCTTCCTGGCCATTACATTGTGGGTAGCTCGGGTTAGAATACCACCACTGAATCCCTTGTTCAGCGCTAAATTCCCAGATTCTTTTGCTATCGAACTGAGTTCCATTATCTGACACAAAGGCTCTTGGGATCCCAAAGCGTGTGATAATGTTTTCCCAAATGAACTTGATAATATCAGAATCCTTAATTAATGCAAGCGCGATGGCTTTTACCCATTTGGCGAAGTAGTTAGTTGCGATAAACAAGTACTTCCTATTCCCTGAGGCTATGGGCAACGAACCCACGAGATCTAACCCCACTGCGCGAAAGGCCACAGGCTGGATATGGGGTGCAGTTCTTGAGCTGGTTAGTGTATCTTGTCGGCAAACATCTAACATTTTGGACACTTCCTCAAGTACCTGATAGCATTCTTCTGCATATATGGCCACCAATAGCCCTGGGTGTTCGCCCTATGGGCTAATGATCTTCTTCCTGTGTGACCCCCACATGACCCCTCGTGGAGTTCAGTCAGAAGGTCTAGCACTTGGTCTGGGTATACACACTTCAAGTATGGCCCTGTATAAGACCTTCTGTAGAGAGAGCCCGAAGGAGATAACCAAAATCGAGCTGACTTAGCTCGAATTCGGTGACCCTGATTACGATCCTCGGGTAGTTCATCTCTTTGTAGATAGGCAACTATCTCGTCCATCCAACTCAGTGATAAGGACTGAATGTCCGAGATGGCATCTTCTGTCCCGATGCTGGGTTCTTGTAGGACTTCAACGTTTATGGTTCGAGGAGTATCCGTTTCTAATGCTGCAGCCAAAGCAGCCAATCCATCCGCATGTCTGTTCTGATCCCTCACAAAGCGCTTAAACTCAACGCTTGTGAAGTCGGCAGCTAATTCCCAGACCTTGTGCATGTACACAGTCATTATTTCATCTTTAACTTCATATTCTTTGTTCAGCTGATTAACCACGAGTCTGGAATCACTATATACCAACAATTCTTTTACTCCCATTGCTCGGGCCACGCCAAGTCCAGCCACGACTGCCTCATACACAGCTTCATTGTTTGAGGCTGGGAACATAAGCCTAACTACCTACTCAATGATCTCTCCCTCGGGATCTGTCAGCACAATTCCCAGACCTGCCCCTTTCGTGTTTGATGCCCCATCCACTTTGAGCTCCCATCTCTTCTTCTTTTCACTGTTTATCTTGTCTTCTTCTCCCGGTTCAGGCAGAGAGGATTTTAATTCTGTCTGTTTTGAACTGGAAGTAGGATCTGCGAATTCGGCAATAAAATCGGCTAACACTTGCCCCTTAATGGCAGGTCAGGGCTTGAAGTGGATGTCGTAAGCGTTAAGTTCTACCCCCCACTTCGAGACTCGTCCTGATAAGTCAGCTCTCCGTAGGATATCTTTTAGTGGATAGTTGGTGAGCACCATGATAGGATGAGACTGGAAGTAGTGTTGGAGTTTTCGGGAGGTTGTGACAAGAGCTAGGATTAGTTTTTTAAGGGGTAGATATCGAGTTTTAGCATCTAATAGCGTCTTGCCAATATAATAGATTGGTTTTTAGGTAAGTTCTCGTTGGGCAAGTAGAACGCCACTGAGTAAATGTGCTGAGACAGCAAGATAGAGGTAAAGAGTTTCCCAGTGGTGAGGGTGGGTCAGGGTGGGGAGTGTTTCTAAGTGAGCAACCAACTTCTGGTAAGCTTCCTGGCACTCTGTATCCCATCCCGAGTTCGTGCTCTTCTTTAGTATCTGAAAGAAAGGGTGGCACTTGTCTGATGACCTCGAGATAAACCTGCTGAGTGCTGCTACCATGTCGTTCAACTGTTGAACATCCCTGACCTTTGTTGGTGTCCGTAGGGTTCTTATTACCTCAATCTTACTTGGATTTGCCTCGATCCCCCTTCTCGAAACTAAGTGGCCCAGGAATTTTCACAAGCCTATCCTAAATGAGTTTTTCTTTGCGTTCAACTTCATCCCGTACTCCCTAAGTCGAGCGAAGGCCTCAGTCAGGCTTACCAAATGGTTTCTCTCTGAACTGCTCTTAACAATAGTGTCATCAACGTATGCCTTTAGGTTTTTGCCAATTAGTCCTTCAAACATCCTGCTGACAAGACATTGATAGGTTGCCCCAGCGTTCTTCAGTCCAAACGGCATTACCTTGTAGCAGTATGTCCCTCTAGGAGTAATAAACCCCGTTTTGTCTTGATCATGTTCTGCCATGGGAATTTGATGATAGCCCGAAAAGACATCAAAGATACTCAATCGCTCGTATCCCGAGATAGAGTCTATGAGCTGGTCAATCTTTGGCAAGGGGAAACTGTCCTTCGGGCATGCTTTGTTGAGGTCCGTAAAGTCAATGCAAACACGCCAATCCCCTGTCTTCTTTCTTACGCACACGGGATTGGCCAGCCAACTCGGGTACTTTACTTTTCTGATGAATCCTGCTTTTAGGAGCTTGTCTACCTCGGCAGAAATTGTTTCAGCTCAGTCGTCAAACAACCTTCGCTGCTTCTGAACCACTGGCTTGCAATTTGGATTAACTTGCAGTTCGTGAGTGATAATTCTTGGGTCAATTCCAGGCATTTCATGGGGTGACCAGGCAAATACATCGATAGTATCTTTCAAGAATTGGAACAGCTCTGCAGCGTCAGTCTCACTCAGTGACTTTCCAATCCAGAAAAACCTCTCCGGATCCTCGGGATTAATTATCTTTTTTACAAGCTCTTCCCCTGTTTGATCTGCGGGTTCCAGAGCTGTCTCTTCCACCCCCGGCCGTTCTCCCTTTCGTTGCTATAAGGGAATCTCATCGACTTTGGCTTTTTTCTTTTGCTCCGGTATCTGCTTTGGGGTTTGAACTTTTCCAGTCCCTGAGCTAGGAATGTGTGGGATTCTAGACTTCAGTTTGTCTTCCGAGGGCGATGAGTGGCCTGCATATTTTGCCAGAAAACACTCCCTGGCTGCCGCCTAATTTCCTTTTATCTCCATGATTCCCTCTGGGCTCAGGAACCTGATGGATTGGTGGTAGGAGGATTGGACAGCCTTTATGGCGTGGATCCAGGGTCGCCCGAGTATTACATTGTAAGCTGACCTTTCCTGGATTACTATAAATGTTTCCATGGATTGCACTGGCCCTGCCCGAACTGGGAGAGTTACCTGCTCCAGCGGGAAAGTTATATTTCTATTAAAAGCCTTTAAGCTGACATGACAGGGCTTGAGGTCAGAGTCCTTCAACCCGAGTTAACCAAATACTTTTTGGAACATCACATTCACAGATGCCCCGTTGTCCACATAGACTTTGCCCACATCGTAGTTTCCTATGAGCATGGGAACGACCAGAGCATTATTGTGGGGGCAATGCACTATCCCATCAGATTCCGTATCCCCAAAGAACAGCAATTTTTCTCCAGTTTCTCCTTCACCTTGAGGTAGTAGTACTGGTTCGTTCCCGATATCACTGACCTCAGCGTCTTGGCAAGCCATCCTATATTGTGCCCTGAGCTGGCTGGTTGATAGAGCAGTTTCTTCATATCCCCCCGTGATCACGACAATCCTCCCGAGGATCTTTGGCTGTGTGGATTGGGGAGCTCTGTTCTCAGGTTTTTTAAGTTCGGATGGCTGTCCTTTCTCACCTCGGGCTATAAATTCATTCAACTTTCCTTCCTTGGCCCAGGCTTCGAGATTGTACTTCAGGATCTTGCAGTCTTCTGTTTTATGGCCATGATCCTTGTGATAACTACAGAATAACCTTTTGTTTCTCTTTTCGGGCTCCGCAAGCATGGGTCTAGGTTTTTACAAAAAGTCCCTATTCTCCAGTGCCTTCATTAAGTTGTAGATAGGGAGAGTAAATACAGTGAAGATGGCCTGGTTTGGATTGGTAGGCGGCTTTGACTTTTCTCCTCGGGGACTATCCCTACGAGGCTTTGAGTCTTTCTTCTTATCGTCTTTCTCATTGGTTTTGGTAGGCTGTGGGCTGTAGAAATCATCTAGCTTTGAATAGTTGACCACAGTGGAGAGTAATTTGGCTAAGTTTTTGGGGGGATTAACTGTCAACTCGTTAAACAGAGGTGATGGCTTCCTCAGCTCGAGGCGAAATAGATCCATGGCATTCTTCTCAATCGGGTCGTCAATCTCATTGTAAACCTCCCAAAACCTTTGAGAATATTCTCGAAATCCTTCCCCATCTTTCTACTTCAGCTCGTATAAGTTTTGCATGGTCCTCGGGAATTTGCAACTAGTGATGAACCTCTTCTTAAATAGCTTACTCAGATCTTGCCAGTTGTCAATAGACTCATCTGGAATCTTGACCCACCACTTAAGAGCCACCTTCCCCAGACTCATAGGAAATATCTTATAGAAAAAACCCTCATTTCTAGCATACAACGACATACATTGCAAATAATAATTTAAATGATGGTCTGGGTCTATTGAAAGAGAGTAAAGAGTAAAGGTTATCTCGAAATACCCTCGTGGGATTGGGACCCATTGAATCCACCTCGTGAATGGGCTTTGAGCCACAGCAGTGCTCTCTAGTCTCTCTCCTCCTCTACTCTGATTACCCCGGTGTCTCTTAGAGGCTTCTTCCTCGTTTCTCTCACGTTTGGGAGATCGAGAATGTTTTCTACTTGTTCCCCCAGTACTACCTTCCTCTCGTCTTTCGGGAGACCGAGACCTATGGTGCCGTCTCTCGTCCCTGTGAGTTTCATTCCTAGAGCCCATTTGAGCACGAGGTCTAGGATGGTCCTCATTCCACCTTCGAGAGTGACCTGAACGCCTTGAACTGCGCTCAGGGGAACGCTGCACCAACGCATGATGTTGTCTATCTCCCCTTCTTGAGTGCCTTTGCTCTGGGCCAGTTAATCGTGGCTCATCATCATGTCTGCTGCAGTGGTGGTGGTGCGAGACTCCAGGTCTAGGTGAGCTTTCCTGGTGCTTAGTGCGACGGAGTGGACTGGTTTGGCTGGCCTCCTTGTTAACACCCCGTTTTGTGCCGCCTAAATATTCCAAGCCCACCCTTTTAAACCCGGTGATGAGGGGTGGCCCAACCTGAAATGACTAACCAGTAATCGTCAAAGAGCTAATGTAGTCGCAGCCGCAACTTAGCCCAAATGTTTGAAAAGCCCAGCCCATTACTTTGCGCGTACGCACTATCCTAATATGCGTACGCATATTAATTTTGTGCGTACGCATGTTATTTGGCCAGATTTCAAATCTTCCCTCCATTTCCCTCTGTTACCTTATATGGGTGAAACTTGCCTTGATCCGACCCTTGACGGCTGGAGAAGCCAGAAACCCTAATCCACCTTACCCCAAACCCTAATACATTGCCTATAAAAGGGTTGCTTCCTCATTAATGAGGGGGATCTTTTGGCCACCATCACTTGAAAAGCTCCACAAACCCTAAGGACTCTTAACCTGAAACCCAAAAGGCGGCGGCTGCGATTACGGAGGCTTGAAGAAGAGATTCTTATTAGTGCATTCATTGGGATTCACCCAAACCTGAGGGTAATATCTTTTTATGATTCATTTCTTTGAATGTTAGAATAATCACTAATTATTCCTCCAAGTATATTTTCTATCATGCATATTTTCATTGAATGCCATGATTTCAGATTTATTCGAGTGCTTTCAATTAAATGTTACATGACCGGAGCTATACGTGGTACTATTCTTAGCATGTTTAGCATCATTTAGATATGTCTTTACACGATAATCGGCATAATGTTTAAAGTGCATAAGTCCATGATTAGATTTAGGGTGAAATAATGACATGATAAGACATTTCTATGCAATTTAGGGTCCTGTAATCTGAAGGGAAATAGCATGAGCAATTCCAGCATGTTTCTGTTATTTTCGAATCTGCCATGACATGTGCGTACGCATAAATTAAAGGTGCGTACGCATCTTATCTTTATGCGTACGCATATTTAAGATGCTATATTAACCCCTTTTGTTGCAGGCAATGATAAATCCTTCTCTTTTTTCTCCTTTCATGGCCACTGTTTATTCTGTCTGTTAATTCTACCTTCTGTTTAGTTATTTATTTGCACATTTTTTATACAATGTCATCATGTATGCCATAGTCGCTTGATATATTTGTCGCATGAATAGGGTTAAACTCAATTAATATTTCTCATTAATTAAAGCCAACAAAATGCGTGTGGAGGCCTGATTTAGCCGGGCGTTGTCGGGTGCCTAACACCTTCCCAACAACGTACCTTAACTCCGAACCTTAATTCTTTGGGTAATGACGAGTGGGCCTCTTGCTAGGGGTCAATCGGTTCCCGGGGCCAAACCGGGTGGCGACTCCCTCTCCGCCCTAATCACACCCGTGGTTAGTGGCGTACTCCCGAGCCGGCGTGGTTCAGGACGCGGCGCTCACACTCCTCAGCAACAACATCAACTCTGCGAGGGGCAAAAGTTCGCTGGAGGTAGCGGTGGTAATTTTGCTCTGCAGTCAATTTTGCGAGCTGCGCCGATTGAATCTTCGATTGCATAGTTGCAATCAGTTCCACCACCGTTGCTGGGTTAGGGTTGTTTGCCACGGCCCTATCAAACGCAGCCTTCAGAACAGGCTGGTCATCAAGAGAATGTAGAACAACAGACATCTTCGTGGAGATTTGATGTTGCTAAATCGAAGTAAGCTGATTGGTTCCCACCGAAGGTAATAGTGGGTTTGCCTGTGAAGGTTGGGTTTCTGTTCGCTTCCCAGCATCGCCTCTAACTGCTTGGTCTATGCGAGTAAAGTTTGCTCCAGATCTTGTTCACCCGTAGATGGGCGGAGGTGGTGTAGCCATCTTATTGCGATGGTTCCCACAGACGGCGCCAAATTGTACGGGGTAAAAACTGCTCGAGCTTGGAACTGCAATCACAAGCTTGGAAAAAGAGTCAGAGGGTAGGCCAAGGTGGGTTTTGGCCAAGCCCTCTCCAAAGCTTAAGTCAGAAGCTATTTAGGGAGAATGAGGCAAGGAAGAAGATGAATCTCAGAGAATTAGGGTACTGTAGCTTACCACATTTGGCTGTATCGTATTCTTTTTATACCCACATGTACAGACTGACCATGTGAGGTCAGGTAACTACTTTGGTTAAGTCAGATCTGATCATGGTTTACCAATAACCGTCTGACCATGGTTTGTTGATCGTGGTTGGGCATGGAACCATGGTTCCTAGTAACTGCTGTGTCAGGAATTACAGCTGCTGTGACAGTTTTGGACTGTAGTAGGATTTGGATTGTAGTGTGAGTCATAGGACAGATGTCCCGAGCTGAAGGTAAGACCCCGAGCTGAGAGATCATGTGGTTTGCAACAGGTCCCACCGTCTTACATTAACCACGTGTCAAATATTGTGGTTTAACTCTTTGGCCCGAACTGGATTGTGGGGGGTGGATCACGTGCGTTGTAACTGATTTGGTTGAATTGCCTTTGCCACGTGTCAGCGTTTCTGGTTTGAGCTCTCTACCCCGAGCTGGATCCTCGGTTCAGAGATATTCCCACACACTTTGTCCCACACTTTGTCCTATTATGTCCATTTTAGAAGGATTTCAATTTTTAGGGTTTAACCTTATCTATCAGTGGGTTTCACAACTTTACCTTCCTAAATGCATATAGTGGGGAAAAATGTAAGGTAAGATAGCATTACCCTATACATATTCCTACACAATTTGCTACCTGTCTAATGATTAGTAATAAAATAATTGGCATTCAGAACTAAGATGGGATCAACCTTGAGTAGATATATAATGCTAATGTTCCTATAATCCTATCTCTTGATTCCCTGCCTACCTTTCCTCAAAAGGCAGCCATACAAATATTTAAAAAAAAAAAAAAAAAAAATCTTCGTAGGGGTTTTTAGGTCTGTACGTATGTGTTGTATGAGGTAAAATTCTTCAATGCATGACACTGATATAAGAAAACAACATGTGGTCCCTAAAATTTTTTACACATCAACCTCTATTAATCTTTAGAAGCCTAATAATATTCACAGTTGTTGTGCTAACTGCCCTTAAAATTAGTCTGAATAGGACGGCGCTTTTCTTTCCTTAAATTATTGCAAATTGTTTCTATTCTAAATTCATATTAATTAGAGGAAGCACACATTATGCATATCATTTTGATCCCTTCACAAAAGAGATGAATGGGTCCTTGGGCTACACAGCGGGGTAACTCAATCATCTCCTTTCCCATAGCCTCTTTCTCCCCACACACATTGGCATGTCGTCTAGGCTATAGTCGCAACATGTCCTATTTGTTAAAAAAAAAATAAAAAATAAAAAAGGAAAATAATATGCACGCACGCCATAGACACCCAACCAGCACAGCTTGCGAAGCTCAATACATGAACTGCGCGCTACAAGATTTTGGATAAAGTACTTGTTTGCGCACTTGTGATGCTCATTTGTCCCATAAATCATATTTTTTGTTGTAAGCTCTATGTTTCCATTTCACATTGAAACTGTCGCATTGCCCCTTTTTTATTTGCTCATGCCTTCCAAAAAATTAAAAAAAAAAAGAAAAAAAAAGGGGTCAGTGCTCCAGAAGATGTTGATGTAAATGAAGTTGGATTCATGTTCATAGACATGAGAATTATATAGGAACAAGAACAATGGAGACGGATTTCATTTTTTGGGTAAGTAATTAGACTATCAATTACCGTACAATACTAGTTAGCAGAGAAAGAATTGTAATAAATGCAACAAAAAAAAAAAAATGTTGGAAATATCCCACATCCCACATTGCCTAAACATTGGGTTTGATATAGCTTCATATACCTGTTTGGCCCTCCACTTATAAGCTTAGGCTTTTAAGTTGGAAACTTAATAAAAAAGGCATTTTTTGCCCAGTAGCAAAAGGTCTGAACCATGATTTCCAAATGGATTATTAATCACTCATCAGATGGTCGAAACTGGTTTCAGTCACACGAATTTTTTCACACTATTGTTCTTTCATGTGGAACTTCTCATCTTGTGGCTCCCAATATTGTGTTAAAGCTCATGTAAATAGAAAGCACAAGAAATGATCCAAGAAAAACGCGACCCCATCACCTACAAAAGTGTAATGCCATTAGGAAATTAACTCTCCAAAATAAGGGTCCTAGACCTTGTTATAGGCAAGAGTCTTATGCATTAGGTGGGTACGACCTTTTACGCCTGCTAAGTGCTAACAAACTTATCATCAATGGCTTGCTCAATTATTAAAATTTCTTTCTTAGGTAATGGCTCAATGCCCCAATCAATAATTAAAATCTCCCACAAATACATGTTTTTGTAGGCTTAATCATGGGTTGGCCCAATTCACGGTCCAATATGTGGATAGAGAAAGAAGGCCCACCAGTTCAGTGCCAGCCCAACTCAGTTGATCACGTAAGAATAGAGAAGAGACACAAAGGATGCGTAGCCCAATTGGCCATTTCTCAGCATGTGCCTTCAAAATAGCAGTTATGAGCGGCTATTAAATACAAGAAGATGGAACCTCTTTTTTTTGGGGGGAAGCCTCTTTAAAAATTTATGATATGATTAGTGATAATGGTGTGAACCCCGTAAATTGGGCCCACAAGGATTTGGCAAAAAGATTGTCTGTGGGAAAAAAGAAAACAAAAGGAGTCGCCACCTTATTTTTTAAAGGAAACAAGGAAAACCCTAAAAATAGTTTTGTTTTAAGAAAACAATTTGAATGACTCCATATTTAAAAAGGAAAGGCAAAAACAGTCTTTTGGAAATTAAAGAAATCGAGGATTCGGAGGCTAAGTTATGACATGGGAAGGTTCTAGGCAAAGCCTATAGGCACCCATGTCACCGTTTCGGTCTCTCGGTTTATTTGGGCTAAATTAAAATCTTTTCCATACAAAAATCAGCAAATATCATCACAAGATAGCATGCATATCATATATTCCATCCATTCATCTATGCATAATAAGCAAGATAAAACAGAAAAAAGAAAATAACATACAAAAAAATCTAGGATACTTAGATCCTAGAACGGACTTGAGTCTCACGAAGAGCGCCTACGTACCATGCAACGAAATACATGGATCAAAGTCCACATAGTTCGAATAGAACTAGGGTTAAATCCTAATATAAAACTATGGTAAAAACCCTAGGTTTCCTTATTTGAAAGAGAATTGAATAAACCAAGTTTGAATTTAGAAAGAAGTCCGCAAGATGGAAACTTTGATAAAAAATAGAATTTTATTGGTTAAGGAAACCTTTGACTAAGACCATAAACTCATATTAAGAATTAACCCTAAAGAGGGAGAATGGAAAGAGTTAGGAAGAGAGGTGAATTGGGGCACCTTCACATCCATTTACCTGAGCGCAATAGCTCCAAGCATTAGCAATTTCAAGCAATGGCAGCCCTATTTGCCATAGGACAATTACCACACCTATGTGCACCCTTAAGAAGAAGCTTCCTTGCTGCTGTAGAGACTCTTTTCTTGACTTATGGATGATTTGAATCAATGTTCTTCAAGGCTACAGCAGGAACTCCAGTTCTCCTTCAAGTCTTCCCTTCTTATTCTCTCTCAAACACTCAGGTTTTAAGGCATAAAGTGGCTCCTTTGTGCTGAAGCATAGGGGGTATTTATAGACTTCAATTAGGATTAACCAATGGCTGGGATTAAAATCCTAAGAATTAATCCAAGGGCTATTAGAGACCCCCTTGGGGCTTAAGTAACTCAGAAGTTACCAAAAATTAGAAGGAAACTCGTCCAAAAGAGTCCAAATACGTCAAAATAGGTAAGAGTCCGCTTCAGCAACAAAGTAGGACCAAAATAGGAGAGTGGCCTCGGGTGACCACCCAAGGCTGGGCGGCTAGCCCCCCAGGCTTGGGTGGTCACCCGAGCCCACATCAGCTTTTTGTTTTTTTTGGACTTCCTTACCTCTAGGAGTGTTTCAAGTGGCAAATTAACTCCGATTTTGATGAAACAAAAGCCAAAACGACCGTGTTTCGATGAGAAATACATTTTTGAATATTTTAGGGTGAAAACCACTAACCATGGGGGCATTGTTAGGTTTGACAAAGGCGGTTAACCGCTATGCTCTACCTTTGCAAAGCATAGGTATGCACATAGGATTGAACCAAATGTTTTCCAAACCAAAATTAAATTTTATAAAACACTTTTGGGGATAAAATGATGACTAATGAAAGTCTATTTGAAAAGATTTGGTTGGTAATTGTGAGTCAATTAGAGCTAACCCAAATGAGGGTCAATTAACTAATTTGAACTACATCGAGCCATTTTAATCCCGAGTCATTGATTCATCAAATTGAACCTAGAAATACCTCGTATGCATCCATATGAGCTTGAATTGACAATTTGGAGATCATTTCAAGGTCAAATGAAAAGTTTGGGACTTAAAAGACGATTATGCCCCTCAAATCACAAAAGTTCCTATTATCCCTCAAGATCAATTCCGAATTGAACCAAAATTCATATCCATTGTCCTTGTGATTCTAAAAAACTAATGCAAGTGACTAGACTCAAAAACAAAACAAAGACATGCATGAAATGATGAGCCCTAGTAAGGTGGTGCAAAAATGGGGTGTGACAAATGGTACATGTTGTTTTAACAAATTGTCATTTGTGTTACCTCCACACATTTTAGACCTTCTCGACCTTCCTCCCATTTTGCAGTTTGCTAGTGGTTCTGATTGCATCTCTTGGATTAGATCCAAAAATGGTAGTTTTTGTACTAAATCTACTTACATGCTCTCTGATAATTCCTCAACCCACATTCCATTTAGTGGGATGTCGAGCAAAATCTGGCAGATTAACACTCTTCCTCGGATCCGTTATTTCTTTTGGCTTTGTTACCATAACAAACTGCCTTGTAATTCTGTTCCGCATAGAAAGCATATCATTCCTACTGATACATGCCCCATTTGTTTCTCTGAGGCTGAAACCGTGGACCATATTCTTAGGGGTTGTGCTTATGCTAAAGAATTTTGAACTTTACTGGATCCGATGATCCTTTCCCACCAATACTTACCTCTTGAAGAATGGCTTCTCCTTCATTGGGGTTCCTATACCATTTCTCCGGGATGGGATTTACCTATCTATATTATATTCCCCTTTGCTTGTTTAGCCTTGTGGCACAATAGGAATAAGTTCGTGTTTGAGCAAACTATGTTACTACCTAAAGTTAACTGTGATGCTACTTTGGCTAAGGCCACCAAATTTTATCACATTTCTAGGAAGTGTACTCCCCCAAGGACAACTAGACAGGTTATGGTTAAATAGGAATCTCCTGCCAGAGGTGAATTCAAGCTAAACATCAATGGTTCAGCCATTGGCTACCCAGGGAAGGCAAGTGTAGGGGGTCTCATTCGTGATCACCTGGGGAGATGGGTTAAGGGATTTGTTCGTAAGTTGGGTATCACATCCAGTGTGGATGCTGAACTATAGGCTCTTAGAGATGGTTTGAATCTAGCTCTCAAGTGTAATATCAACAAACTTTATGTTGATATGGATACTTCAAGTGCAATAGATTTGATAAATAGTGAGGCTTCTGAGACTCACCCTTTAAGCACCATCATATCAGATTGCAGGTTGCTCATGACCCGTTTCCAAGAGTTGCGGATCCAACACACCTTCCGTGAAGAGAATTAGTGTGCAGACATTTTGGCCAAGAAGGCAGCTGGGTTTGATTTTGTTTGTACTTTTTTGGATAATCCTCCTACTTGGATTAATTTACAATTGGAAGCGGATAGTAGGAGTGTTTTATACACCCGTGATGTACCTAACTCTTAGTTTCTTTATATATATTCCAGTTTACCAAAAAAAAAAAAAAAAATTACAAGAAGACGTCTGACATGTAAGGGGTCATTCACCATATATCTTAACACCTAGCCTTTATCTTGATCGACTTTCTATAATAATAAAAATAAAAGGACAACTCCACTACCAAAGGATTGACAAGTAAGGGATCAAACCATGCATGTGACATTTTTCAATTGGTGTATCCTTATAGTGGGAAAGCTTTGTCACTGCATCCCTGAGGGCGTCCCATAATCGCTTTTTCTCATCTCTTCATTCTTAAAGGTTACACTTTTGAGTGATTTATTTGAGTTAACATAAATTAAGGAAAATTATAATTTACCCATGTTTTGTTACCTATCTTTATCACCTAACTTAGGTGTAAAAAATATACAGGTAAAAGTAATCATGTAGAATCCAACATGGAATAAATAGAAACTAACACATATAGATGGGTGAGATAATATAGGTAAAATAGCATTACCTTAAAATTAATTAGTAGCACCTTTTCTATGTCCAACCTGCTTTGTCATAATTGAGCTACAAAATTGCTTGTTGCCATTGGAGCCCCTTTTTTCTTACGTTTTGGTGAAAAGCAAAAAAAAAAAAAAAATATTTTTTAAATCTAAAGGTTTGATTGATGCAATACACCAATAAAAAGGACGACTCCACTACCAAAGGAACTGCATAAAGCTCTCAAGAAAACAACTCCAATGAGAGCATCTCCAACGGTGAGCTATATAGTATGCTATTGCTATATTATAGCATTTAGCACAGGTTGGAATGCTCCAATGGTGAGATAAATGCATGTGTTAAATATAACAATAGCTAACCCTTATGCCAAATATAGCACAAAGATGAGCTATTACTATATTTGCCACATCAGTTTTCTCACCATTTCTCAACAACCAAACATCAACAATGAAATACCTATGAAAAATACAAATTTTTTCTTCCTCCATTTCTCTTTCAAAATTTTCTCAGTAATCAAATAGCTAACCCATAAATAAATACAATATTTTCCAAAATAATACTGAAATCTTATATATAAAAAAAGAAAAAAAAAGAAAAAAAACATACCCTTTTTTCAAGCATCTCAATTTCCATGGCATACTTGTCAATTAACCCCCTTTTGCTTACTCTTTCTCGGCCAAAGGCTTTGCACATAACTTTGCTCCTTTGCCTTCTCCTTTTCTTTCATCAATCCGTCTGATGCAGATCTATCCTCAATTTTACGCATATTCCCTCCAGCTTTACTTCTCTCATTCTACCCATGGGGAACCCTCTACAGTGTTGTGATTGACGAGTGCCCTTGCCATAGTTAGTGAGCAAAAGAAGGTTTGATTTGGAGAGAGAGAGATCTAGGGGGCAATGGATGTGTGAGATAGAAGAGGGGAGAGATAGATATGGAAGAATCTAGAGAGAGAGATAGAGAGAGAGATTTTGGGGTCAAAGAGTAACGTGTAGTAGAAGAAGGGAGAAAGGAATCTAGATATATATATATATATATATATAGAGAGAGAGAGAGAGAGAGAGAGAGAGAGAGAGAGAGAGATAAGGCCAAATTATTATTATTATTATTTTATTTTTATGGGGAGAGGAGTACGCGAGATTGGGGGGGTCTCTAGATATGTTTTTTGGGGAGGGACGTTTGTATGGAGAGATAGAGGATGTGAGATAAAGTGATATATGTGTCTGATTTGAAAAAGAAAGAGCGAGCCATGTATAAAAACCTGTAGTTGGATAGGTTATTTGTTTTTTTTTTTTATAATTTTTTTTAATTTTAAAATTTTAAAATTAAAATTTTTGTTTTTAATTTTTTTGGGTTGAAACAATGGAGGTTGAAAGATGGTAGTTGGTAGTTTATAAAAAATGGAGGGAATTGAGGTTGTGGCAAAAAATAGCATACTAGACATCATTTGCACCATTGGAGCAACTTATGCTAAATTTTAGCATTTGACACTGTATATATCATGTGCTAAAATAGTGATAACACACCTAATTTAGCTCACATGGTTGGAGATGCTATGATGAAAAAGCACCGAAAAAGGTCTAACTCGAACACGCACTAAACTTACTAACAACAGTGAAGAATAGAGATTTGATGTTCGATTTCTTTTGTTTTTGAGACAAAGATATCTAACATAAATGCCTAATACAGCAAACTATGTTACTTGGACTCTTTGCTTCGCCTTGGAGTACTCTTTGTTGACATGATGTGACATGACATGGGTATGCATGTGCTACTGTGGACTTTAAAATAATGAAAAATCTTTAGAAAGCAGACAATCCAATGCCTGGGCATGCACGCATTTCCTTTATTTCACCTTGGAATGCTTTAGCGTCATCTTTGTAGACCTATTCAGAGAGAACTACCCAATCCTGTTCGTTCAAGTTGAATTTTTTTCACTGTTAAAGGATTATCTGAATATGAATAAAATTTATCTTTGGGATCTAGAACATGAGGTTATGTAACTTTTGTGCACTTTGTAATGCAAACATTTATGGATTCTTGGATCAAGTGATCAAGTCCAAACTTGATGGAAAATGTCTGGAATAAAATAATCATATATATAAAACCATTTGAAGGTTTTTGGCTATACCCAACAAATCCTAGTAAATCCTGTTTGAGTTTATTTTGTCGAGGGTTATATGTTCTGCAAGAATTTTGTAATTATTATTATCCCCACCAAACTAATTTTTGTTTATTGACTGATTGTCTTACATTTCTAGAACCCTGTTGAGTTGGATGGGTTGAAAAATGCCCACATTCGGGATGCTGCAGCTGTTGTGCAATATATTGCCTGGCTCGATAAGCAGGTAAACTGTGAGACCGTGATCTGAACTTTGTACCTTATATAGTTATATGGAAAATTTTTGAATACACTCTAAATGTCTAAGGATTTATCTTTTTTCTCATAGAATTCGTTGCACAATTAACTTTTGAACATATGGAATGAAGTTGAAGGCTTGAAACATGATGGTCGAGAAATCTTCTGGTGGATATTGGGATCTGTATCCAACTGCATACGTTGTAAACTGTTTTTCTTGGCCTTTATGAAGATATGCTGCACAGTCTATCAACAAAGATTTTTTGCACTCTCTCTCTGTCTGTCTGTCTGTCTGTCTCTCTCTCTATAGTGGTGATAAGACTAATTGAATTTCTCTGATAGTATTTAGTTATTCCATGTGTAGCAGAATAGAATTTCACCAACCAAGGCTACTATCAGAGAAATTCTATTCTGCTACACATGGAATAACTACGTTCTCTTAACGCATGCACAACTGTCAACTGATAATAGAGTAATTTGAAATTGTGACTTTAATACTCTCTCTCCATCCCTCTCGTTTATTTATTTTTTAATTTTTTATTTTAAGATAACCTATGTTTGTACTGGCCTCGTGTATATAGTTATACACATTCTTATTTGAGGGATCCTTGTTATCTGAAGATTTCTTTCAGTACTTTTGTAGCGTTTTTTATTTTGTTAACCTTGTTATAAATTTGCAGATGCCGGATATTTATGGGGCTCCTGGTCACTTCTCAGAGGCGAAGGGAATGTGCAAGAAAGAGTGTTCGTAATTTTTTTTTTCCTTGTTGATTTTGGTAGTTCTAGCCGTGATTTAAACTTTAAAGTACCAGCTGGTATCGGAAAGACCATACCAGATTTAGCATCTTCTTCTTGTGTTTAGCATCTTCTTTTTTGCTTTGTATGATCAACTTCTATGTTTCCAAATGGAATTCATAACTGTCTCAATCCTTTTTGTTTTTCCTCCCTGGTTGATCCCATCCTAGTACTGTAGGCACAATACAAATAATTTATGCAGGTTCAGCATGTCCTGGGTCAACGTAATTTACCAATGCCAGAAGATTATCACTTTTCCAAATGGTGTCAGCTTGGTTCAAGAATTTTTAGTTTGGAGAGTTATTTTGGAAGTCATTTAATTATGAAAGTGAATTAATGAAAATTAACACGGGGACAAATTATCATGGGAATGAAATGCGTACGCTTACATTTTGACTTACAAGTATAGGAATGCCTTATTAAAAGGGAAAAAATGTGGCATATGCACACTTGACTTGGACTTCTTTTTTTTTTTTTTTTTTTTGGTGGGGGTGGGGGAACTTGACTTAGATTTAAAATTAGTCTACACCACTCATGCCGCATAGTGAGTGGACATGATGCTTCCACATCACACTAGCTAGCACATTGACAACTGCTCTGAGTTTTAAATCATGGGCTCAATGGGATTGACTTTCTTTTTCTTGTTCTCTCTCTCTCTCTCACACAGACATGCACGCACACACATCTAATACAAAGTACACAATAGTTGTTATTTCCCAGCAAAATGGTATGAGTTTGTTAGGTTACTGATCTATATTTTCGTATATTGTCATAATAAACTATGGTAAAAGAAAAAGCTTGCCTTTACTTAGTTGCAATAAAAAGGACTCTTTGGTACAGTTGTTGTTTTGATATATGTGTGTGTGTGTGTGTGTGTGTGTGTGTGTGTGTGTGTGCGCGTGTGCGTGTGCACAGACATATATATATTGTAATGATAATGATTAGTTAGTTGCCTGATTACAGTTGTTGCCTTCAGTATGTTACCAGAAAATGAACTATATCTGTGTGTTTATGTAGATATATAGATATTTTTATTGTTGATTTGCAGCATTTTAGAGGGTTGAGTTTTCCTACTATTTCATCAGTTGGTCCAAATGCGGCAATTATCCATTATTCACCACATGCAGAAAACATGTGCCGAGTTCGATGTAGATAGCATCTATCTATTTGATTCGGGAGCACAGGTTTGTAAATAATCTTGTAAGAGTTTTGGCATATAGCCATTAGTTGAAGCAACCAATACAATGCCATCTATTCTGTATTATAGCTTCGTTGTTTGTTTCCGATATTTAAAGTGCTTTATTGATAGTGGTGATTTTGCCTTTGAAGTATTTAGGCTCTTTTCCTTAAATGGTAGGTTTTTTAGACTTTATTCCAACTTTGGTGTGATTCTGAACTTAATTCCCACACAGTGATAAATCGTGGTTGCTAACCACGATTTTATTAAAATCGTGGTTAGCAACCACGATTTTAGCCTTAGGTATACAGCCACAATTTTGAACTTAATTCCCACACAGTGATAAATCGTGGTTGCTAACCACGATTTTAATAAAATCGTGGTTAGCAACCACGATTTATCACTGTGTGGGAATTAAGTTCAAAATCACACCAAAGTTGGAATAAATTCTAAAAAACCTACCATTTAGGGAAATGAGCCAAGTATTTAGATGGAACAACTGATATAACACGGACAGTTCATTTTGGAAAGCCTTCAGCTCATGAAAAAGCATCCTATACTTTGGTAGGTGGCCTCCATTTAATTTTCAAGAAAAAAAATATGTTTTGCCTAACCTTGAACCTAGCCTATCCTTGATCATATCCAGGATATTTTAGTTGTTATTCTTGTTGTAAATGTTATTTGCCCAACCACACTTATCAAGAAACCTCCAGCGAAGTCCTGTCTCTGTGATGAACATGATCACTATGCCACCACCCCCAGCAACTTGTCACTCGCACCACTGCCATCTGTAGCACCATGTGAAAGCTAGTACATTCCAATTTACCGCAATGAATCTGTTATCACCTTTGGCAAATGACCAACACCAACACCACCACCACAACCACAACCACTGCTGCATGAATGGTGACTGCCACTACCTACTCATGCAACAATTCTTCATCCTAAGTCCTAACAACCTGTACCAGCAGCAGAACCTGTAACAACCTCTTGGCCAATCATCATACTTGTCAGTTGTCGCCACTACCATCACCAATCCTCTAATGATTTGTCAATAAGAATTTAGTCCTATAAAATGTTGGAAATTTAATGATGATCCCAATAGAGTTATTCAATTCCAAAACTTTCGAGTCTTTGAATTGGAAAGGAATTGAAACCAAGTAGCCAGTATATGGTTTCATTGAGTTGTGGGGTGTTTGATGATGGAATTAAATTTTTAAAAAATAAAATATTATGTCTAATTTGTTCCTCTCTCTCTCTCTCTATTTCTCTCTTCGCGCTTGATTTGCTGGATTTCATGCAGGTTCTCAAGGGTCATGTTGCTTTGGGCAATGCTCATTTTCCTAATGGAACCAATGGTATTCCAAGTTCTTTCATTTACAAGATAGTTGGAAAAGTGTTTATCTCCTTATAATAAATTTATTTCAACAAATGCTTTGGACAGGTCATTCTCTGGACATTCTTGCTCGAATTCCTTTGTGGAAGGATGGTCTTGATTATCGACATGGTACTGGCCATGGAATTGGGTCTTACCTAAATGTTCATGAAGTTGAGTGCACTAAAGTTGCTTGCTCCTTGTTTTATAACAACTTTGATGTTGTTAACTTTATGCATATTCATTTCATTTCTCTATATTGAGCAGGACCCCACATGATTAGTTTGAAATGTGCCAATACAAGCTTCAATGACTGTGACAGATGGTTAGTATCATAGCTTCATCGCCTTTGGTTACCTTTTAGCACTAATTTGGTTTTCAAATTAACAAAGCCGAATATCTCACCACTTGGCGTCGGCACCTCCAATCAGTTCTTCCTCATTTGGTTCTATTTAGCCACTTAGGGCCAAATCCTCTGATGATCTAGGCAATGCCCAGTGTAAGATCACCAATTTTGAGGATTCATGCTTACAAAGTTTGAATAGGATTTGCACACCAATTTTGAGGATTCATGCTTACAAAGTTTGAATAGGATTTGCACATTCAGTTGTGCTTGGTTTTTTAAAAAACCATTAAAAAGTGATAATTCTAGAATGTAGAAATTGTGCTTGGTTTTTTAACAAAACCATTAAAAAGTGATAATTCTAGAATGTAGAAACGTTGGACTTTTAATTTTAATCATTACATTTTATGTTGGAATTCCATTTTCCAGAACCTGGTTACTATGAAGATGGAAGCTTTGGCATAAGATTGGAGAATGTGCTTATAGTGAAGGAGGCTAATACAAAGTTTAATTTTGGTGACAAGGGTTACTTATCATTTGAGCACGTAACATGGGTAAGCTTGTAACCTGTGTTTAAATCTATCCATTCTCTTTCCTGGTGATTGTTGTGTGTTATGGGTAAATTTGTTACATGCTTTTCATTTCTTTATGATTAAATGGCTGACTGCATAAAGAACTTGGATTTTGAAACTGTGAAGGAAGTTCAGGCAAGATGAATTAGCTGAATTAGACAAATAAATTGAACTGTAAATAGAAAATCTCTTTTGGGTCCAAACGATATGTTGGACTCCCAACCTCTTATTCCCGAGGTCTAGTGCCGTTCAATACCAAGTGAACTACAGCTTCTTGCTATTAAAAACTCGTTTAAAATGTTGATTTGCTCTTGGAACTTGCACTTGGTTGAGCGGTAAACAGTCTGCTAGTTTTTAAATAACTTCAATGGTTCAGGAGTTTTGTTTTTGTTTTGTTTTTCGTTACAGCACCAAAGTTGTTGCTGTTGAGTAGTATATAATCATAGTATGATTTTCCTTTGGGGTCACTCATGCAATTAGCAAGAAACTTAGTTTAGAGCTTGGAACTGGTGAGGCCGTATTCATAAAAGTTCAATATCAGTTCAGCCAAAAATATTCATTTCTAAAGTACTTGATTGTTTTTTTGTGCTTTATTCCATGTACTGGCACATATTTTTTATTCTAATCACCATCATTCTACTCCTCGCTGTATCTTTGCTTAGTAAATAGAATGGGAGGATCTCTTAACCTGGTGCAATATTTCTATGTTGATATTTGTTTAGTGACTCTAGAATGTAGGTAGCAAGTATTTTATTTTTCCCCTTACTTATGATGCTTCATTGTTTATCCAGGCACCATACCAGAGAAAGTTGATGGACTTAGGCCTTCTAATACCTGAAGAGATTGATTGGTTGAACACCTATCATTCAAACTGTAGGGAAATTCTGGCTCCGTACTTGGATGATAGTGAGATGGCATGGCTGAAGAAAGCTACTGAACCTATCAGTGCGTGAGTAGTAGTTTCTCTGTTTGCTCCATCTCACCCTACACGCTTGCCGTGCGCAGGGGAAAAACAAAAATTAAGAAACTAGAGCTGCACTTTATGACATGTATGCTGATTCCATATTATATATATATCTATATATATATTATGGATATAAATTATCTAAGGTATCTTTAAATTTTTAGTATTCTCACATTCAATTTGATCTTTTTTACGATCTGCATATTATTTTACAACCTGGACACTTATAACTTGCTGGGAATTTAGTATTATTTGCTGTGTGGAAATATCTCTGAACCGAGGTTGCAGCTCGGGATGGAAGGTTCGGACCTGAAACACTGACACGTGGTGAAGACTAATCAATCAGGCTAACCACAACGTACGTGATTCACCTCCCACGATTCAGCTCGGGTCAAGGAGTTAAATCACGCCATTTGACACGTGGTTAATACCACAAGGTAGGACCTGCTGCAAAGCACGTGATCTCTCAGCTCGGGACCTGACTTTCATCTTGGGACACTTGTCCTATGACTCACACTACAATCCAAATCCTACTACAATCCAAAACTGTCACAGCAGCTGTAATTCCTGACACAGCGGTTACTAGAAACCTTGATTCTATGACCAACCATGATCAACAAATCATGGTCAGACGGTTATGGGTACACCATGGTCAGATCTGACCTAACTAAGGCAGTTACCTGACCTCACATGGTCAGTCCGTACAGGTGGGTATAAAAAGAATACGATACAGCCTAATTTGGTAAGCTACAGTACCCTAATTCTCTGAAATTCATCTTCTTCCTTGCCTCATTCTCCCCAGTACAGCTTTCTGACTTAAGCTTTGGAGAGGGCACGGCCAAAACCCACCTTGGCCTACCCTCTGACCCATTTTCCAGGCTTGTGATTGCAGGTCCAGGCGAGGGAGCAAGCTCCACCATCAACACGTAGTTTGGGGAGCATATTTTACCCCGTACAATTTGGCGCCGTCTGTGGGAAACATCGCGATAAGATGGCTACACTACCTCTGCCCACCTATGGGCGAACCAGATCTGGAGCGAACTTTACTCACATAGACCAAGCCATTACAGGCGATGCCGGGAAGTGAGCAGAAACCCAGCCTTCGCAGACAAACCCACCATTACCTGCGGTGGGAACTAGTCAGCTTCCTCCGATTCAGCAGCATCAAATCTCCCCGGAAATGTCTGCTGTTCTACATTCTCTCGATGACCAGCCTGTTCTTAAAGCTGTGTTTGATAGGGCTGTGACCAACAACCCCAACCCAACGGCGGTGGTGGAACTCATTGCAACAATGCAATCGGAGATTCAATCGGCACAGCTCGCAAAGCTAACTGCAGAGCAAAATTACCACCGCTACCTCCAGCGAACTTTTGCCCCCCGGGGAGTCAATGTTGTCGCTGAAGAGGCTAGCCAAACCAGTCCACTCCGTCGCACTAGGCACCAGGAGAGCTCACCCAGGCCTGGGGCCTCGCACCATCACCACCGCAGCAGACACGACGAAAAGCCACGATTAACTGGTCCAGAATCGAGGCATTCAGGAAGGGGAGATAAACAACATTATGCGTTGATTCAGAGATCCCCTGAGCGTAGTTCAAGGCGTTCAGATCATGCACGAAGGTGGAATGAGGACCACCCAAGGCCTCGTTTTCACGTACGTTCTGGGGACGAAGCTCACAGAGATGAGAGACGCTATCATAGGTCTCGATCTCTTGAAAGAAAAGGGGAGAGAAGTACGGGGACGACGAGTAAAAAGCATTCTCGGTCACCCAGGCGTGAAAGAAACGAGGAAGAAGCCTCTAAGAGACATCGGGGTAACCAGAGTAGAGGGGGAGAAAGACCAGAGAGCGTTGCTGTGGCTCGGAGTCCATTTACACGGTGGATTCAACGGGTCCCAATCCCACGAGGGTATTCCGAGATAACTTTTACTCTTTACTCTCTTTCAATAGACCCCGATCATCATTTAAATTATTACTTGCAACGTATGTCATTATATGTTGGAAATGAGGGTTTTCTCTGCAAGATATTTCCTATGAGTTTGGGGGAAGTAGCTCTTAAGTGGTGGGCCAAGATTCTAGATGAGTCTATTGACAGCTGGCACGAACTGAGCAAGCTGTTCAAGAAAGGTTCATCACTAGCTGCAAATTCCCGAGGACCATGCAGAACCTGTACGAGTTGAAACAGAAAGATGGGGAAGGACTTCGGGAATATTCTCAAAGGTTTTGGGAGGTTTATAACGAGATCGACAACCCGATTGAAAAGAATGCCATGGATCTCTTTCGCCTCGGGCTGAGGAAGCCATCACCTCTGTTTAAGGAGCTCACTGTTAATCCCCCCAGAAACCTAGCCAAGCTACTCTCCACTGTAGCTAATTATTCGAAGTTGGATGATTTCTACACCCCGCAGTCTGCCAAAGCCAATGAAAAAGATGACAAAAAGAAGGACTCTAGGCCTCATAGAGACAATCCCCGAGGGGAAAAATCAAGGTCGCCTACCAATCCAAATCAGGCCATTTTCACTGTATTTACTCTCCCCATCTACAAGTTGATGAAGGCCCTGGAGAACAAGGACTTCTTCCAGAAACCTCGACCTATGTTCGCAGAGCCCGAAAAGAGAAACAAAAAGCTGTTTTGTAGTTACCACAAGGATCACGGCCATAGGACAGAGGACTGCAAGGTTCTGAAATACAACCTCGAGGCTTGGGCCAAGGAAGGAAAGCTCGATGAATTTATAGCTCGCAAAGACAAAGGACAGCCATCCGAACAGAAAAAACCCGAGAACAGGGCTCCTCAATCCACACAACCGAAGATCCTTGGGAGGATTGATATGATCACCGGAGGATATGAGGAAACCGCTCTGTCAACCAGCCAGCTCAGGGCGCAATATAGGATGGCTTGTCAAAATGCCGAAGTCAGTGATATTGGAGATGAGCCAATACTACTACCTCAAAGTGAGGGAGAAAATGGAGAGAAACTGCTTTTCTTCGGGGATGCCGAGACTGATGGGACGGTGCGCTGCCCGCATAATGATGCTCTGGTTGTTCGCATGCTCATAGGGAATTACGATGTGGGCAAAGTTTATGTGGATAACGGGGCATCTGTGAATGTCATGTTCCAGAAATTGTTCAGTCAACTCGGGCTGAAGGACTCCGACCTAAAGCCCTGTCACGTCAGCCTGAAAGCTTTTAATGGCAACATGACTTTCCCACTAGGACAGATAACACTCCCAGTTCGGGCAGGGCCAGTGCAATCCATGGAAACGTTTGTGGTAATCCAGGAGAGGTCAGCTTACAATGTGATACTCGGGCAACCCTGGATTCATGCCATAAAAGCTGTCCCATCCTCCTACCACCAATCCATCAGGTTCCCGAGCCTAGAAAGAATCATGGAGATAAAAGGAAACCAGGCAGCAGCCAGGGAATGTTTTCTAGCAGAGTATACGGGCCACTCAGCACCCTCAGAGGACAAACTGAAGTCTAGGGTCCCACGCCTTCCCAGTTCGGGAACTGGCAAAGCTAAAGCCCCGAGGTAAGAGCCAGAGCAAAAGAAAAAAGCTAAGATTGATGAGGTTCCCTTGTAGCAAC
Source organism: Liquidambar formosana (assembly GCA_039720395.1). Classification (NCBI taxonomy): domain Eukaryota; kingdom Viridiplantae; phylum Streptophyta; class Magnoliopsida; order Saxifragales; family Altingiaceae; genus Liquidambar; species Liquidambar formosana. The sequence continues at coordinate 39,315,544 of CM077824.1, read as the reverse complement.
GAAAGGGAGAGCGGCCTGGAGTAGAAGAAACGGCTCTGGAACCCGCAGACAGGACAGAAGAGGAGCTAGAGAAGAAGATAATTAATCCTGATGATCCAGAGAGGTTTTTCTAGATCAGAAAGTCACTGAGTGAAGCCGACGTAGCAGAGCTGTTTGAATTTTTGAAAAATAACATTGATGTATTTGCTTGGTCACCCCATGAAATGCCAGGAATTGATCCCAGAATTATCACTCATGAGTTGCAGGTTAATCCGAATTACAAGCTAGTGGTTCAGAAGCAGCGAAGATTGTCAGACGATCGAGCCGAAACAGTTTCTGCCGAGGTCAATAAGCTTTTGAAAGCAGGGTTCATCAGAGAGGTAAAGTACCCGAGTTGGCTGGCCAATCCCGTATGTGTAAGAAAAAAGACAAGGGACTGTTGTGTCTGCATCGATTTCACAGACCTCAATAAAGCGTGCGCTAAGGACAGTTTCCCCTTGCCTAAGATTGACCAACTCATAGACTCTATCTTGGGGTATGAGAGACTGAGTATATTCGATGCCTACTCGGGTTACCATCAAATTCCCATGGCAGAACATGATCAAGATAAAACGGGGTTCATTACTCCTAGAGGAACGTACTGCTACAAGGTAATGCCATTTGGGTTGAAGAACACAGGGGCCACCTATCAACGTCTTGTTAGCAGGATGTTTGAAGGACTGATTGGCAAAAACCTTGAGGCGTACGTTGATGACACTATTGTTAAGAGCAACTCAGAGAAAGACCACCTGGCAGACCTAACTGAGGCTTTCGCCCGACTCAGGGAGTACGGGATGAAGTTAAACGCGAAAAAAAGCTCATTTGGAATAGGCTCGGGAAAATTCCTGGGTCACTTAGTCTCAAGAAGGGGGATCGAGGCAAATCCAAGTAAGATTGAGGCGATAAGAACCCTACGTACACCAACAACAATCAGGGACGTTCAACAGTTGAACGGGATGGTGGCAGCACTCAGTAGATTTATCTCGAGGTCATCAGATAAATGCCACCCATTCTTTCAGATACTGAAGAAGAGCAATAACTCGGGATGGAACACGGAGTGCCAGGAAGCTTATCAGAAGTTAGTCGCTCATTTAGAAACACTCCCCACCCTGACCCACCCTTACCACGGGGAAACTCTTTACCTATATCTTGCTGTTTCAGCTCATGCACTCAGTGGCGTTCTCCTGGCCCAGCGCGAACTTACTCAAACGCCAATCTATTAGATTAGCAAGACGCTGTTAGATGCTGAAACCCGCTATCTGCCCCTTGAAAAACTAATCCTAGCCCTTGTCACCGCCTCCAGAAAACTCCAACACTACTTTCAGTCTCATCCTATCATCGTCCTCACAAACTATCCACTCAAAGATGTCCTCCGCAGAGCTGACTTATCAGGACGAGTCTCGAAGTGGGGGGTAGAACTCAATGCTTACGACATTCACTTCAAGTCCCGACCTGCCATTAAGGGGCAAATATTGGCTGATTTTCTTGCCGAATTCGCAGATCCTACTTCCAGTTTGAAACAGACAGCATTAAAATCCTCTCTGCCCGAACTGGAGGGGGAAGACAATATAAACACAGAGAAGAGGAAGAGATGGGAGCTCAAAGTGGATGGGGCATCTAATGCAAAAGGGGCAGGTCTGGGAATTGTGCTGACAGATCTCGAGGGAGAAATCATCGAGCAAGCAGTTAGGCTTATGTTCCCAGCCTCAAACAATGAAGAAGAATATGAGGCAGTTGTGGTAGGACTTGGAATAGCCCAAGCAATGGGAGTAAAAGAGTTGACAGTATACAGTGACTCCAGGCTCGTAGTTAACCAGCTAAACAAAGAATACGAAGCCAAAGATGAAAGAATGGCTGCATACATGCATAAGGTATGGGAATTAGCTGCGAGATTCACTAGTGTGGAGTTCAAACGCTTCGTGAGGGATCAGAATAGACATGCGGATGGGTTGGCTGCCCTGGCTGCAGCGTTGGAAACGGACATCCCTCGAACCATAAATGTCGAAGTCCTACAAGAGCCCAGCATCGGGACAGAAGAGCTTATCTCGGACGTTCAGTTCTCGACACTGAGCTGGATGGACGAGATAGTTGCCTATCTACAGAGGGATGAACTACCCGAGGATCGCAATCAGAGTCACCGAATTCGTGCTAAGTCAGCTCGTTTTTGGTTATCTCCGTCGGGCTTTCTCTATAAAAGATCCTATACGGGACCATACCTGAAGTGCGTACACCCAGACCAAGTATTTGACCTGCTGGCTGAACTCCACGAGGGGTCATGTGGAGGTCACGCAGGAGGAAGATCATTAGCCCATAGGGCAAACACACAGGGCTACTGGTGGCCGTACATGTAGAGGGACGCTATCAGGTATGTGAGAAAATGCTCAAAGTGTCAGATGTTTGCTGACAAGATACACCGTCCTGCTCAGGAATTGCATCCCATATCCAATCCGTGGCCTTTCGCACAGTGGGGGTTAGATCTCGTGGGTTCATTGCCCACAGCCTCAGGGAATAGGAAGTACTTGTTCATTGCAACTGACTACTTTACCAAATGGGTAGAGGCCATCGCGCTTGCATCGATTAAAGATTTCGATATTATCAAGTTCCTTTGGGAAAATATTATCACACGCTTCGGGATCCCAAGAGCCTTCGTATCAGATAACGGAACTCAGTTCGACAGCAAAAGAACTCGGGAATTCAGTGCAGAACAGGGAATTCAGTGGTGGTATTCTAATTCGAGTTACCCGCAGTGCAATGGTCAGGCAGAGGCAACCAACAAGATTATAGTCGCAGGGATAAAAAGAAGGCTAGACAATGTGAAAGGGTCTTGGCCTGACGAGCTGCATTCCGTACTATGGGCATATCGAACTACTCCGAGGAGGTCCACTGGAGAAACCCCATTTTCCATGACCTATGGAATGGAAGCAGTTATACCAACAGAGTTGGGTCTACCGGGTCTCAGAACTGAATCTTATGATGCGGCAACAAATGATCAGGTTCTGTCTCAAGATCTGGATTTAGCAGAAGAAAGAAGAGAAAGGGCTCGAATTAAAATGGCATCTTACCAACAAGAGCTGAAAAAATATTACAACCGAAGAATAAAGTCAAGGGAGTTCAATGTTGGAGAGTTGGTACTCAGACAAGTCAACGCCAGAACCAGAAATCGTGTAGATGGGAAGCTCGGGGCAACATGGGAAGGTCTTTACGAGGTCATTCACGTCGGGGGTACAGGTTTGTACAGACTAAAGAGCTTGGAGACCGGACAAGAGCTCCCGAGATCAGTTAATATAGCTAACCTAAGATTGTTTTACCGATAGCGAAAGTTGTAATTACATTCAAAGACTACACAATACAAATTCAGAGGTTATTCAGAGATGTTATCGCTTATTTATCATTCGAGCTAAAGGCACTTTCCCCAACAACGGGTCGAAGTCAAAAATTGCTTAAGAATGGGCACAAGTCTCACCTAATAAATGGCTTGAGCACGCTGAACCTAAGAATGGGTTCAAAATGAAGTCTTGCCCAAGAACAGGTCCAAGCAAAAATTGCCTACGAATGGGCACAAGTCTCACCTAATAAATGGCATGAGCACGCTGAACCTAAGAATGGGTTAAAAACAAAGTCTTGCCCAAGAACGGGTCCAAGCAAAAATCGCCTAAGAATGGGCATAAGTCTCACCTAATAAATGACTTGAGCACACTGAACCTAAGAATGGGTTCACAATGAAGTCTCGCCTAAGAATAGGCTCAACGCAACGGCATACCTAGGGATAGGTCCAAGCACACAAGGACCAACAGATGTTCAAATCTATCACTCCTCCAATTGGAGCCCGTGGTCAGATTGGATCTAATTATTTTCGCCGATGAACAGTGCACACACAGCAACAAGGGGTTTTATCCCAAGAACACATTCAAACAGACAGCCAGTATAAAAATAAAGGACACATGCACGCGATAAAGAAGAATTGTGTATTTCATTCCAAAAGAAAGGTATTACAAGAATCTGTACAAATTATGGCACTTAGCCAAGAATAAGAGAAAAGAAAAAATAAAAGAAAAATAGCTACTTCTCCCCCGAGTCCCCAACAGCTGGACGAACCACCTCGGGAGTCGGGACAGGATCAGCGGAGGCAGGAGGGGCCACTGGAGGCAGAGGTAGATCAGGGGTAGCCTCCGTGGTGCTTCCCGTTGGATTTACAGGTTGATCCCCATTGGCAGTGGCCGAAGTGTCATTAGTGGCGTCAACGACCCTCTCGGCTTCAATGGTGGCATTAGGCTGGGACGTGACCTATGGATCGTTCTCCCCGGCCTCATCGTCGCCTGCAACCTCCATCTCAGCTTCCCCGACATCACCTCCCTCGGGGTTGTAATCTGGGGGAATATCCCTCCTTTCGAAGGGAATATCGGCAATGCCAGGGAATTGGGCAGATGCCAACTCGACCAAGGTCTCCCACGCAAATTTGTAGGTGACCTCGAGCTCGGTGGTCAACTGCCCAACGAGGGAAGCCTTCACGCTCTCCCTCTCCTCAGACACCGCCTTCTCCACGGAGGCCTTCTCCCTTTCTACCTCAGCCTCGAGAGCCCGAACCTTCCTCGCCAGCTCGTGCTTCTCCCGGGCTAGCTCGTCCTGGGCGTCCTTCATCTTCCTCAGCTCGGCTTCTAAATCTGTATAGTCCTTCCTCGTGAGTTCCAGTTTGCTGACGGCGCTCTCGGCTGTGGACTTGAAAGTCTCGCATTCAGACTTTACTTTCTGAAGCTGAGACATAGCCGCACAACAGTTGGCCTCAGCATCCTCTAGCTTCTTGTCGTACTTACTCCGGACTTTGGCGAGCTCGATCTGCAACTTGTTATCTTCCGCCTCGAAGCGGTCGCCCGCTAGCAGGATTTGTTGGCAGCCCTATACAAACATCAGCAAGTCAGAGATCGGGTTGAACAGCAAGTAACGGAAACCACAAGGGAATGAAGCTTACTCGGTAAAGACTTGTAAACCCGAAGCGGAGGTTGTCGAGAGCGGACTTCCTCCCGAAGTGCTCCATGTCCACCGGGAGCCTCATGGGGTTCCCCAGCTGTTTGAAGTTGTACTCCGCAGAGAAGGAGCTGGTAATATCCTTGTCTTTGGGTACGGGGAACTGCACACACGTGATGAAACATAAAGTTAGTCAGAATCCGTCATAGATTTTCAAGTATGGGACAATTATGAAATCGAAAAAAGCGAAGACATACCTCGGGGAATTTAGATATCATCTCAGCGGGGGAAGGAGCGCTCCCACCTCCGGCCGCCGGGGCATTGGCACCCCCTTGCCCAGGCCCTTGTACAGCAAGTTGCTGCTCGGGGCTCGTAGAGGGTCTCCGGGGCTTTGAAGGAGGAATCATGGGAGCCTTCCCCTTCCCAGTAACCTCGGGCGCCTGGGGCCTCCCCACGTCCTGCCCCCTCATGGCGTTTGACATGAGTTTGCCACTGTTGGGGTTAGTGGACTTCTTGCCACCATCCCGACCAGACCCAAGAGCAGTAACAACAGCAGCCTTGTTAGTCTTCTGCTGCTGCTGATTTTGCCGCTGTTGCTGTTGCTGCTGATTTTGCTGCTGTTGCTTCTACTCAGCAGCCTTCTTTTCCTGGGCCTCTTTCTCCGCCGTCCTTCTCTCAGCAACCAGAGCCCTCAAATTCATCCCAGAGTCCTTCTTGGTCCTCTGGCTGCCGGAGTCTGTTCTTTGTCTCTTAGCGGGGGGGGAGGGGGATTGAAGCTTCTCCTCTTCATGGCTTAGGAGACGGTCTCCTCAGAGCTGGAGCTCTCAATGACGAAGGGGGCACGGCGACCCATCTTGTCCAAGGGCCTAATCTCCTCAGCACCCTCCTCTTCAGGTCGGAGGCGGATCCCCTCTTCCTCATCTTCCTCTTGCTCTCCTCTCTCCACCTCTTTTTCCACCACGCGGGTCAGCTCGTTGTCAGGCTGCTCCCAATGGGGGTAACTCGCCTTCCCCCAAGTCTGGTACCTCGCGTGGTAGTTGAGCAAGGTTTCAGCCGAATGGCAGCGCTGGCTGACTTGATATCCCAGCAGTTTCTGGATATCCTCTTCGTTCAGCTCGTCAGTGGGCTCGTTGGCGTGAGGAGCTGCTAGAAGGAAACATGACATAAGTATCAGTATGAAATCCAATATTCAACTCGAGGTCATATAAAACAGAAAGAAGAAAAATGATATCGCGGAGTTCTTACAGCTAGAGCTTCTCTCTCGGGGAATGATGAGAGCATCAGGGGGGAGAGTCCCATCCACAGGCCCGTACACGAAGACCACAATGTCGTGAGCTCCTAGGTTGGAGTCCGGGATGTGAGTGACAAAGGGTTTCTTCCTGGGCTTGAGGGAGAGGTAAACATCAGGTTTGTTTTTAAGGGCGCAGATTTTGTAGTGGTGGAGTATCTCCCGCACTCCAACAGAAGTCCCTAGAAGCTGGTTAAGGACATGAACCCCCAGGATGATCCTAAAGGAGTTCAGCCCTAGCTGAGTCGGGACTATCCCACAGTAGAGGAGGAAGTCATTGAGGAGGTCAGGGAAGGGGACACGAACTCCACCCTCCATGAAAGCAGCAATGGGAACGGGGAGGCCATCCTTGGCGTCTGACCTAAAGACGTCCTCCCTAGGCTCAGCAAAGCGGAAGCTAAACTTCCCGTCTTTAAAGCCGTATAAGGCCTTAAACTCTGCTACCTTTGCAGGGTTCCCCCTAATGTCATAAAAAGAAGACATCTGCCAAGATGAAAGGGGAAGGTTAAATCCAAGGGTAATTCAACCTATGCGAACATACCTCGACCTAAAATTTCAAAGTCAAATCCTGACAGGTATGTTACCTCTGCCTTGACAGACCCTCAAATTTTTTCTAAGTGTCAGCTCGGGGAACACTAAACTCGGTGTTGGGAAAAGACAAAAAAGATATCAGTGACCTCTTTCTCAGATTTACCCCGAGATGGAGTTTTTCAAACCCTAAAAGGCAGGAAAAATGGCATCCTGGTGATTTGCTCCAAAAACCAGAGGAAAACCCTAGGATTGCGAAGCAAACCCCAAGAACGTCGCCAACAACCGTAAAGAGAAAAAATACACCGAACAAATTGAAGAATAAAGAACAAAAAACGAGTTATACCTTTACAAAGATCAAGCGGTGGTCAAAAAAACGGTTTCGCCGGAGAAACTGTACGGCGTGGTGCCGAAAACCTCCAAAAGTTGTTCTTGGAAAGGTGAAGGGAACAAGAACAGTACCAACGGAGAACAGCGCCGGAGAAACGATTCGCAAAGGCAACAAACGAGAGCAGAACGGATCTTCTCCCACAAGCGAACGGCGTAAACAGTGGATTCCGGTGGAAAATACGGTGTTTTCTTGGTAAAAACAGAAGGCAGAAAGCAGAGAAAGTAGAGAGAGAAAGTTGAGAACAGAAAACAGAGAGCAAAAGCAAAGAGTAGAGAGAGAACGCAGGAGATAAAGTGAGCAGTGATTTGCTTCCTTCCAAAGACATAATGCTTCTGGAGCATTAAATGCAGATCGTACGGTCCCAAGGCACATGACATCAGCACCTTGGAATACGGAAAGGCTTAATCGCCTTCAGCCAGCTAAGCCCTAGAATGCCAAACGGCATAGGGGCACAGGGAAAAACACTTAGCAAAATAAAATTATGACAAGTCCCAACTCGGGAATATCATAATTTGGGGCAAATTGTGTGGAAATATCTCTGAACCGAGGTTGCAACTCGGGATGGAAGGTTCGGACCTGAAACACTGACACGTGGCGAAGACTAATCAATCAGGCTAACCACAACGTACGTGATTCACCTCCCACGATTCAGCTCGGGTCAAGGAGTTAAATCACGTCATTTGACACGTGGTCAATACCATAAGGTAGGACCTACTGCAAAGCACGTGATCTCTCAGCTCGGGACCTGACTTTCATCTCGGGACACCTGTCCTATGACTCACACTACAATCCAAATCCTACTACAGTCCAAAACTGTCACAGCAGCTGTAATTCCTGACACAGCGATTACTAGAAACCCTGATTCTATGACCAACCATGATCAATAAACCATGGTCAGACGGTTATGGGTACACCATGGTCAGATCTGACCTAACCAAGGCAGTTACCTGACCTCACATGGTCAGTCCGTACAGGTGGGTATAAAAAGAATACGATACAATCTAATTTGGTAAGCTACAGTACCCTAATTCTCTGAAATTCATCTTCTTCCTTGCCTCATTCTCTCCAGTACAGCTTTTTGACTTAAGCTTTGGAGAGGGCACGGCCAAAACCCACCTTGGCCTACCCTTTGACCCATTTTCCAGGCTTGTGATTGCAGGTCCAAGCGAGGGAGCAAGCTCCACCATCAACACGTAGTTCGGGGAGCAGATTTTACCTCGTACATTTGCCTTTTATGTGATCAGAAAATATAATGTTGGATAATAAATTAAAACCATTTATATGGAAGGTGGATTATTTTGTTCCAAGATTGTCATTTGTGCCAAACATAGATCTCCAACTGACAATTTGATCCGGGAGAGAAAAAAATGACGATTTGGTGGATCTAATTACTTGATTACATCAACCAAGACTTTGGTATGATGCCCAGTGATTTTGTCAACCAAATTAATTGTCTTAACCTCAAATTGAATCAGAATGAAGTCTGCATATATATCTGTTTGATCAATGATTTTGATCTAAATTATTCACCCAAGATAAAATCCCATTTGCCCGTCACCGTCCTTTTAAAGTTTAAAAACGCAATTGATTTAAAATAAAATAAAAAGTTTCACCATCCCTTTAAGATTTAAAAATACAATTGATTTTTTTTAAAAATAAGTTTCTAACAGCATACTGACTTGCAAAAAAAATAATTAGAAAAACCAAATAACATATGCACTTGCATCATATCAGATGAGATTTTATATTAACTAACAGGTTTGCGCCAAATGAGATGAGATGAGAATTTATCTTGGATGAAAAAACGACCAAAGAATTCAGTAAAAGGAACGACAGGCCAAGCCAAGAAGGAAAAAGCCACGCCACCTAAAAAGTTCAGTTTTGGTCCCCTATTTGCGGAGAAATCAACGCAAAAAACTCGTGTACTCGTTTTTCCTATCAATGACACTGCGTATTTAGAACGGAGGTACAAAATAAGGCGACGAAGAGAAGTTGACACTTCCTTGGCGACGGTCCTATTATTCTCTATGAAACATTTGACGGTTTGTGGGTTTTCAATGGACTTTCCTTCGAGAAGAGGCTAACACCAATTTGAAGCATGCACGCATGGCCGTGTGCTTGCGTCTCTTTTGGAATCAACTTAACAGGAAGGTCACTCTGGTTTCTTCTCATCTCAGCCATTGAAGAATGGATGCGCCATGTGGCACACATCCAGTGTCAATTTGAGCGTGCAATTAAAGTGTCCAACTTGAGCAAATCCAAATCCAAATTCAAATCCAAATCCAAATCCACTGGGTATGCCTACAATCAGGGGAAGAGATTCTCTCCATTGTAATGGAGTGGATCCTTACTCATCTGCCAACTATTTCATGATCGGGATGTTATTGACTTCGTCACAATAGGTCTCAACTATATTGTTATGCCTGAAAGTGTCAGCTGGTGGGGATTTGGTTAGTGTCTTAATAAGTTGTGTGAAGATGTTTTCAGTGTACAACCTTGAAGGCCGACTACCGAGCAGGAACTTGCCAAACTGAAATTTGAACAGTTTTAGTTTCTCTTGTTTGTTGATATTTTCATTCAAAATTGGCCCCAATCCAATTTGCCTAAATTGGTTCCATAATTAAAGAGTTTGAACAAAAAAAAGTACTGAGTTTTGTTGGTTTATCTCAAAGCCAATTATGATAAATTCGCCAAATTTGAATGAACAATACAAAAGTTCAGACTTGATTTAATATAATGGAATTCAGCTACGCTGTAAAACTCGTTTTGCCCAAACCCAGCCTTAAATTTGATAATTCAAGGAGTCAATTTGGCTCCAAAGAGTGACGTGGTTGGTCTGAAAATAGAAATTATTAGACTGTGTAGCAAAATAGCAAGTAAGCTCTGGTAGTCTCTTCTCCGAGTGCTGTGAGAATAAGTGTAGGGTGCTATTATGGTCACATTAAGATAGAGAAATCACTTGGATTAATTAATAACAAAAAACAAAAATAAAAACAAAAAAGAAGATACGGAATACATTCATAACATTTATTATAAAGTGCTGTGAATTCCTAACCTCTTACATTATGGTGACTTCAAAACAACCCATATGCCATTAGACGATTGGACTATTGGTCATTGGCTAAATAGCACATACTACCTTTAACAAGAAAGAAAGGAAACCATCAAACACTCTAATTCAAAGATCCATTTGATCCCTAGTCATATTAGCGATATGTTTGGTTTTAGCTTTTTCCCTAGGACATATGCACCTCTTTATTGGGGTATGGATTATGCGCCATTAGCCCTTTGAACCTTGGCTTTGCGGTATGGCATGCTCATCTCGCAGTCTCTGGCCACCTGGGACAGTGAATTATGAGAGGAACCACCCTTGCTCAATGCTTTCTCCGCGCTATATTTTAGTTCTTTAACTCTAGCCCTTATTGCACTCCCTTTTTTGTCCTCCATGATCCTTCTCACCATCATCTCTATCTCCACCCTGTCCACCACTTCATTGGACGGCAAATCCGATCGGACCGCCACCCTGAGCTCCTCCGTCAGCATGGTAGCGTTCATCTTCTGCTCCGCATAGAGCGGCCATGCGATCATTGGCACCCCATTGACTATACTCTCCAACGTTGAATTCCACCCGCAATGCGACAGAAATCCTCCTATCGATGGATGGTTCATGATCACCGCTTGCGGGGCCCACATCGGGACCACCAATCCAACCTTTTGGGTCCGGGTTAAAAACCCATCAGGCAAGAAATCCAGTGGGCCATCACGTTTTTTTCCTAGGGTGAAAAGAGTCCCCGATGCATCGTTCTCGGTGGGTGGGCGTAGCACCCAAATAAACCTCTGCTGACTGAAATCCAATCCCCACGCAAGCTCTATGGTTTGTTTGGCTGACAAGGTCCCACCACTCCCAAAAGACACGTAAACAACTGATCCGGTGGGTTGCATGTCTAGCCACTCCACCATGTCGCTCCTCAAAAGCGGCGTTCGGGCCTGTCTAACCAGTGGGCCGACAGGATAAATCGGTACTTTAGCAGCCTGACGTAAGATTCGATTATCTCTCAAGGCATTAAGTGTAGTCGGTTCCAGATCCTCCCACGTGTTCACCAAAATCCCATCAGCCAATGGGATCTCAAACCCCATACGTACGTACTCAACGTACATTTGATCCTTCCGGTTTAGAATCGGGTCAAGAATATCTTGGTGCCGAACCGGTCTGCACCCTGGAATCTCCAACGGCTCGCCTTCCACTTCTTTACCAAGATTTGGCGTGTGTATGGTAAGCGCTAGGAACCATGCATTAGAAGTGATGTATACGTATTTTCTCATTCCAAACTCTTCAGCAATCACCAAACTTTCAGTTCCGAACATGTCAACGATCAAGACTGTTGGACGAAATTTCATGGCAGTGATTGTTGAACGGAGGATCGGAAGGGACTCTCGCATCATTTCGGCTAGTTGTGTCAAGATGGACGCAGCAGGGTCGACTAGGCCGGTGATGTCGACCGGTGGGAGAAGGACGACGTTGAGACGATTTGATCGGCTTTGCGCCGCCTTGAGAAGTTGGTTTTCGGCAGCTGAGGCGTCGGTCACCACGACGAATACGGTGACATCAAAGCCGTGGTGGTCGACGAGGCGGTTGCCGAGCTCGAGGACAGGGATGAGGTGGCCCATACCAGGACTAGCAAGTAGTGCGGCATGAGGCCTCGAGGGTAATTCCATGGCTGAAAACTAAGAAGATGATAAAGATCGATTGGAAGAAAAGTTTCAAAGTGGTTTGTCACTTGCAAAACCTTGGATGCACAGCTCTCTTATATAGAAGCTAGCAGTGGCAGGATATTTAAGTCAACATGGCAACATATGCAAACGCGTACGTAATGTGGAAAAGTGGATGACTCAGGGACGGAACTAGGATTCCCACATTGGGGTGGCTTAAGTATGAATAAAAAAAAATTTACCATTCAAAAATGAAAATCATACTAAGATCCAAAAATAAATTAATACATCAAAAGAGAATTGTATAGAGGTAAACAACTCGACCTTGTTATGCTTCTCAAAACCATTACAAAAAAAGGAAATAAAAATAAGGGATTGAGAGCAACAATTAATTTGAAGAGGGTTCAAATAAATAAAGAAATAAATATCAAGCAAACAATAAGATAAGGTGTTTGTGTTTTGTCTAATTACTTTTTGGACGTTTACCTTTTTTTTTTTTTTGCATATTTAACCTTTTATCCTTTGGGTACAACCACATAAGTTGTTAATTTGACTAAGGGGCCATTATGCTGATTGTGAGGACCATTGGTCCATTGTGCCAACTTAGCTGCCTAAACTAAATCTTGTAAACGTGGGGTGGCCATCTGTTTGGAAGTGGGACAGTGGAACCACAGGTACATCATAGCAAATGGAAAATTTCCAACCTTGGGGTGGCCATGGCCCCACAAGGCCCTATTGTAGGTCCGTCTCTGGATGAGTACAAGAGTAGAATGTGGCCGACTTCTAAGTATAGCCTACATCTATATCGATTCTTGCACAACCCACCAAAGGCTCTCCCATATGTCATTTGTTGGTTGCAGCCTGCAGCAAATTATGGAAGTGGAAATAGCAATTAAGTACCTATAGATTATTATTATTATTATTATTATTATTTTGGATATAGTTATTCGGAAGGGATCAAACCCCTAACCTAATCTATTCTTATATTTTTTTTTTTCTCACCCATCATCATCATTATGCAGAGACAGACCTACATTAATAGGGCCTTCGGGGGCATGGCCACCCCAGGGTTGGAAATTTTCCATTTGCTATGATGTACTTGTACATGGTTCCACTGTCCCATTTCCAAACAGATGACCACCCCACGTTTACAAGATTTAGTCTAGGCAGCTAGGTTGGCACAATGGACCTAGTCAAATTGACAACTTATATGGTCCCTCACAATCAACATAATGGCCCCTTAGTCAAATTAACAACTTATATGGTTATACCCAACGGATAAAAGGTTAAATATACAAAAAAGGTAAACGTCCAAAAAGTAATTAGACAAAACACAAACACCTTATCTTATTGTTTGCTTGATATTTATTTATTTAAACCCTCTTCAAATTAATTGTTGCTTTCAATCCTTTATTTTTATTTTATTTTTTTGTAATGGTTTTGAGAAGCATAACAAGGTTGAGTTGTTTACTTATATACAATTATCTTTTGATGTATAAATTTAGTTTTGAATCTTAGTATGATTTTCATTAATTCTTGAAAGGTAATTTTTTTTTATATTCATACTTTGGCCACCCGGAATCCTAGTTCTGTCCCTGTCATTATGCTAGCTCTAGTGGCAATACCCATAAATTATTCTAGCAACCTTATCTTCGTATGTAAACGGCCAAACCTGTTCAATGCTGTCCTCCAACTACCACCCGAAGGTACCGTTAACTAGTCGGCCAAGTCAGGAAAAAGGCTTTCATTGGCAAGATGTTAAAACCTATCTTCACTTGAGTTTGGGGTTTTTTATTTAGGAAATTATGTGCAGGGAGGACTGTCATGACCAATTAATGAATTTTTCTCTTTATTTTAATTTAGGGGGTGTTATTGCCAGAGAAAGAATACTTTATTTCCACGGCTATTATTGGAAATGCACAAAAGTACCCACAGATTAGGCGAGGCAGTATATCAGAAAAAGCTGAGAAAGCAACGAAAAAGTGGGGATCTCCTGATCGCATTGGCACTTCGGCAAAGTCAAAAGAAGGAAAAGATATGGACGAGAGAGGGAAAGAAGAGAGAAGTCAGAAGAAGAAGGGAAAGGAGGAACGAGTAAAGGGGTTGGCACTCCGGCGATGTTGTTGGCTGCTTGCCGGCAAGAGAGGAGGAAATTAAGACGAGAAGGGAGGTGATAGGGTTTCTGTATCAGGTGCCGGCCTGAAAGGGGTTAGAATGTTTTTTCCTATTTTTTCCTCTGCTTCTCTGCAATCCCACACTGCCTTATGAGCCATACAATCCATCCATTCTTAATGGGAGTGTTATCTCTTCATCCTTTCTAAAGAAATTTATAGGATAGGAATTCACAATCTTTCTCTCTTTTTCGTTTTTCTGTCCCTAGTTTTCCACTAAATTTATCACCCTTCTATTTTTCTGTTCTTCACCCCTTTTCTCTTTCTTTTATTATATATATTACAATTGTTCACCTACTTTTGATTTGTTTTAAAAAAGAATTGAATGGGGTTATAACAGAGATGTAGGAAAAAGGGCAGTGTTTGGTTGAATTGAGTTGTAACAGAGATGAAGACTGGTGCGGTTCGTGCGAAATAGGTGGAGGTAAAGAAGAACTTTGAGACTTGAGAGGAGGGAGAGAGAAATAGAGGAGACAACGAAAAGGTTGAGAGAGAATAAAAAGTTAAGAGAGAGAAGAAGGAAAGGGTGAAGTTCCAAGAAAGGAAGAATATCATAGAAGGGGCAATTTAGTCTATTTGCTGTAAAAACCGTGGAAGAAGAGATTTTATCTCTGGCAATAGCGCCTCCCTTAATTTAATAGGGCAATGCTACATATATTGTTAAAATGTTCTTTAAAAAATTTTATTGAAAGAATTTATCCATAATGGGTTGATATGCATGACAACTACCATATAATTTGGAAAAAAAATTTGGAAAAAAAATTTTGGACTGTTTAATATTTTCCCTTTTATATTCACGATCATAGTTTATCTGTCGTTGAAAAAATGTAATACGAGTAAAAATCTGTCATAGTTGTGCTCTTTTATTTAATCGTTGTTCAGTAAAAATGGATCATTAGCCAAGTTACTTCACGTAATAGTTTGGTCATTGGTCAGGTTATTTCCGCTTGAGCTGGTCAAGAAGGGGTCAATTTCTTTTTTTTTTTTTTTTTTTTTTTTGATCCACAAAAGAGATATTGGATTAATATTAAGAGATATTACACCCAAAGCCCAGATACCAAGCAACCCCCAACTGAATCGATTGAGAAAACAACCCCCACTAGAAGCCACACGCCAAACCACAACCCCAAACAAAGCCCAAAAACACCCCTACATAAACACAGCCCTACATAGAGAGCACTCAAAAAACAAGAAGCAAGAACAAGCACCAGGAGGGCATGAAAGGAGCAAACTGGAAAACCAAAAGAGCACGACCAAGCAGCCAAAGAAACCAGGGAAGCCCCATAAGACAGCAGTTGCACCCAGACAGCTAGAAAAAAGACAGCAACAACCCAAAACAATTACACTCGCAAAGAACAGAATAGAACTTCTAAGCCAGCTCCTCCCATAGCCAAACACTGGCAACCACGCCAACTACACAGCCTAACAAATGGAGCATAAGCCACAGAACAAACCTGAAGCAGGGACAACAAGCTCAACAACACAAAACCACATAACAAACAGCAAGCTGAAGCAATACCAGCGGAACACCCCAGCAGGCCACTAGCAAAGCAAACCCCAGAAAACAAAGACAACCAGCCTAAAGCTCCTCTTGATACTTCTCGAATTGAACTCAATCCCTAGAGCGCAATTCAACAAGTCTATTCACGACTGCATCTTCGTGACCCAAACATCTAACCCCTAACCTCTTGACTAATTCCAAAGTATCCCTAACTTCTTCCAAGATAATCCTATTTCTATTAACAATCCCACTGTTTGGAACTAAGAAACCATTGCCATGCAAAGTCACCAAGTCCTTAGGGACAACCTCATTACAACTCAATTTTTCCTTCAGAGCTTTCCTCCTACCCCTCCTAGCTTTCGTAGCTTTTTTCCTTCTTTTCCGACCTACCACTAACCTTTTCTTACTCTTGCTATGACGAAGTTCACGCGCACTACACACCTTTTCCAATTCCTCACTAGCCACCATATCATAAAAAAAAACCCCTATTATGGCCACCAAGCTTTGGGTTTTGATCAAAGCAACCAACTGAGATTAATAATTGATAGTGAATACTATCGGGGACCATAGAGATTAAAAAATCATTTGAGCCATTAATAGATAGAGAATTGTTGACTAAACCAGTAATCATACCTACCTCCGCATCCCTTTGATTCTTTCCTTTATTACTGATTGAGACTGGCTTCTTTGGACTACCAATCTCCTCAGCAGCCTCTATAGATTGAACATCCGACACCTCTTTTGAGCCTTCTTCATCACAATGCAGAGGATTACCCGATCAGAAGTTATCTGCACTAAGTGTTCTAATAACTTGGCTGAAGTCAATAAGTTTAGTTGACTGCAAATTAAGTTAAATGCCCCAACAATTCAAGTGGAATCAGGGTGGGGCCTACATTAACAATGACAATAGGGCTCCATGAAATTAGGAAAGGTTAGATTTAGCTTATTTTCTCTGAATTTCATAACGGAGTGGATACAAGACCGGTTCTGAAGGTAAGTAAGAAAGGCAGCCTCTTTGGGTCCCACATTTTGTCTAAAAAATGAGGGCCTCATTTTGGAACTAACCCTTGTAGTAGGTGTACGGTGTAAAATCTATTCCCCGAGACCTGATGTTGATGAAAGAGCTTATCTTCGCGCTTGGACCTGCACTCACAAGCTTGGAAGCAAAGTCAAAGGGTAGGCCAAGGTGGGTTTTGGCCAAGCCCTCTCCAAAGCTTAAGTCAGAAGCCGTTTATGGAGGAGAGGCAAGGAAGAAAATGAATTTCAGAGGATTAGGGTACTATAGCTTACCTCATTTGGTTGTATCGTATTCTTTTTATACCCACTTGTACGGACTAACCATGTGAGGTCAGGTAACTGCCTTGGTTAGGTCAAATTTGACCATGGTTAGCCAGTAACCGTTTGATTATGGTTTGTTGATCATGGTTAGGTAAGGAACCATGGTTTCCAGTAACCATTGTGTCAGGAATTACAGCTGCTGTAACAGTTTTAGACTGTAGTAAGATTTGGATTGTAGTGTGAGTTATAAGACAAGTGTCCCGAGCTGAATGTAAGGTCCCGAGCTGGGAGATTATGTGCGCTGTAACGGGCCTGGTTGAATTGCCTTCGCCACGTGTCAGTATTTCTAGTTCGAGCTCTCTATCCTGAGCTGGATCCTCGGTTCAGAGATATTCCCATACAATTTGCCCTAATTATGACTTTCCTGAGTTGGGACTTGTCATAATTTTACACTTGTTGAGTGCTTTACCCTATGCCCCTATGTCGTTTGGCTTTCTAGGGCTTAGCTGGTAGAGAACGGTTACGCCCTTCCGTATTTTAAGGCGATGACGTCATGTGTGTTGGGGCTGTCTCATCCGCCGTATATGGCATTTAGTGCTCCAGAAGCATTATGTCTTTGGGTGGAAAAACTAATCACTATTTACTTTACCTTTTGCATTCTCTTTCTTTCTTTACTTCTCTGTTCCTTACTTTCTCTATTCTTTGCATTCTGCCTCCACAAAAAACGCACCGTGCACACCGTTCTTTTCGCCGGAATCCACTGCAATTCCCGTTTGTTTGCTGGAGAAGATCTTTTTCAGTTCTTTTCACAGTCTAAAGATTTATTCTGCCATCGTTGGCCTGTTCTTGAGCACTGTCCTTGTTCCTTTTCCGTTTCAAAAGCCATCCTTCGGAGATTCTCACCGTTGCGTGCTCGCATCTTTCCGGCAGATTCACTTTCCAGCACTCTATCTGAGATTTGTGACGATATAACTCTTTCCTTGTTTTTATTTTTTGATCTGTTCAATGTCATTTTTTTTCTGCTTGGGACTGTTGGTGTTGTTCTTGGGGTTTGTTTTGCGATCCTAGGGTTTTCCTCTAGTTTTTGGGGCAAATTGGCAAGATACCAATTTTCCCGCTTTTGGGGTTTGAAAACCCCATCTCAGGGTAAATTCAAGACGGAGACCCTTGGTCTCCTTTTTCTAGATTTTTCCAACACCGAGTTAAGTGATTCCTGAGCTGACACTTAGAATAATTTGAGTTTGTCAAGGTAAGGCAGTCATACCTGTCAGAACATTGTTCTGGAGGCTCAAGTCGGGACATATGAGGGAAGACAGTTGGTCTTGGATATAACCTTCCCACTTTCAAACTTGGCAGATGTCGTCTTTCTTTGACATTAAGGACAATCCTGCAAGAATAGTAGAGTTTAAGGCCTTTTACGGCTTCGAAGATGGGAAGTTCAGCTTTCGGTTTGCTGAGCCTGGAGAGGATTTCTATAGATCAGATGCTCAGGGTGGCCTCCCCGTTCCCATTGCTGCATTCATAGAGGGCGGAGTTCACGTCCCTTTCCCTGACCTTCTTAATGACTTCCTTCTCTATTGTAGCATTGTTCCAACCCAGCTAGGGCTAAACTCCTATAGGATCATCTCGGGGGTCCATGTCCTTAACCAACTTCTAGGGACCTCTGTTCAAGTACGGGAGATACTCCACCACTAAAAAATCTGTACCCTAAAAAATAAACCCGACCACTACCTTTCTGTCAAACCCAAGAGGAAACCGTTTGTTACACATATCTCGGACTCCAATCCCGGAGCTCACGACCATACAATCTTCGTGTACGGGCCCATGGATGGGACTCTACCATCAGATAACCCCATCATCCCTCGCGAAAAAGGCTCTTGTTGTAAGCACTTAGCGGGATTCATCATTGTTATGCTTTCTTATACGTCTCCCGAAGTGAATAGTAAATTGTATGCTGATGCTTGTGCTCTGCTTCTTTCTAGCAGCTCCTCACACTAACGAGCCTGCTGGCGAGCTAAAGAAAGAGGATATCAAGAAGCTGTTGGGTTACTAAGTGAGCCAACACTGCAGGGCTGCTCACATTCTGCTCAACTATCACCCGAGGTATCAGACCTACGGCAAGGCGAGCCTTCCTCACTGGGAACAGCCTGATGACGCCTTAACTCTTCTGGTAGAACAAGAAGAGGAAGAAGGAGAAAGAAAAGAAGAAGAAAGAATCCGGCTTCGAGTTGAGGGAGAGGGTGCTGAAGAAGTTAGAGCCCTGGATAAAGCTGGTCGGCTGCCCTTCTGGTGATTGAAAGCTCTAGCTCTGAAGAGACTATTTCTTAGGCTATGGAGAGGAGAAGTTTCAATCCTCCACCCCTAAAAAGACAAAGGACTGATTTTGGGAATCAAAAGTCCAAGAAAGATGACGGGCTAGATCTGTGAGCCCCAGTAGCCGAGAAGAGAGCTGCTAAGAGGGCTGCTGCTAACAAGAAGATCGCCTAGTAGAGGTTAGTTTAGCAGAGGCAGCCGCAGCAGAAATAGCTACAGCAGAAAGCCAGCCAGACGGCTCTTGCTAAGAACGCTGGGCAGGGTGCTGGCCAAAAGCCCACTGACCCCAACAGTGGCAAGCTTATGGCTTCGGCCTTGAAGGGGTAGGATGTCGGGAGGCCCGAGGTGCCTGAAGTTACTGGGAAGGGGAAGGTTCCCCTCGTGGCGCTTCCTAAAAATAAATAGATGATCATTTTAGCTAGTTAATTACCTAGCCTCCGTAGGTGTTGAATAAGACATTGTCTTAACCCCTAATAAAAAAAATACAAAACAAAACAAAAACAAAAAACAAAATAAGAAATTCATTCATTTACAAAAGAGAAATGATTTAAAGTGACAAAAATATCTTCTAAACTATTTCATATCAATACAAAAGATCTATTATTATATTAATTGTTGTTTATATATATATAAATATATATGGTGTTATGTATGAGATTGTCTAATAGAATAAGGACAACATTGTCTAATAAAATAAGGATAATGTTATACATACGTATACCATAATGCAGTACTAATTACACTTAATGTGATAATAAACCTATTTTAAATTTAAGAGTGCACCATATACACACACGTAAAAATGAATCACATTATCTTTCATTTACTATTTACTCCAATACCAGCCCACTAGTAAGATAACTACACGAGAAGGTCCATTCGAAGAATCTTTTTGTTTCTTCTTAATCGGCACATGGACGTATTTCATTGGCACTTAAAAGATAGAAACTCAATGAAAGCAACCTAATCACGTTGGCAAGCTTGGGTAGTGACATATTTTATGCCATTTCCCCACCTACCCCACCATTTTTCTTTCTTTCTTTCATTCTTTTTTTTTCTTTTTTCTTGTTTTTCCCTTTTTCCCCTGGTTGCTTCTTTATGCATTTTTCGTCAATATTAAGGTTAAGATAGGGTGATACAATATTTACACTTAAATCTTTTTTCTTTTTTCTTTTTTGAATACTTCTTAAACCGTTGAATTTCATTAAATTAAAAAATCTTTAAAAGAGCTAAGTGAAAAAAAAAAAAACTAATATAATAATGTGACTATTAAGATGTTTGAGATCTAATGTGTTAAAAATTATGCAAAAAATGAGTGTAAAAATAACACTATCCTCTATTTTATCATCTTTGTTACATAGTAATATCATATCTGATAACCCTATTTGGCTCTTAACGACAAGGTGTCCCCATCCTTTGGAGGCGTGCACCGCTAGGAGTCTGGGACTAGTCATCATAGCTAATGATTTGATTAACCTTTTCTTTTGGGGGAATTACAGATTGAGTTTATCATTCAGAAAGATGGTTTTAGAATTTTAAAAATCGTAATGATCATTTAGAATTGTCTTAACTAAAGGAAGTGTGTGGTTAAGTTCTAGTTTCCTATTTTACCCTTCTGCACAATGCAATACAACGCCCATACTCTCTCTCTCTCTCTTATCTCTTCCCCCCATCAGCCGTCCAATCTTTCTCTTTCTCTCTGTCTCTCTATCTCTATCTGCCCTTCAAGTTCCTGCTTACACATAACAAATGGGATCCCCACATTTGCACATAGGATCCTCAGATTTTTCTTTCTAATTAGCACTAAATTAACCCAAATTTATTTAGGCATTAAAGCACATGGGATCCCCACGCTTACCCATTGTACATGGGATCCCCACACATGCACATAGGATTCCCAAATTTTCACATATAATCCCCAGATTTTTCTTTCCGCTTAGCACTAGATCAACTCATATTTAGGTAGGTATCAAATCACATTGGATCTCCATAATTTGAAGGCGAAAACAAAAAGAAAGAACAAATAAATGCAAACGCTTATCCATTGCACATGGGATCCTTACACATGCACATAGGATCTCCAGATTTTCACATATGATCCCCAGATTTTTCTTTTCACTTAGCACTAGATCAGTCTAAATTTAGTCAGGCATCAAATTACATAGGATCCCCATAATTTGAAGGCGAACGCAAAAAAAAAAAAAAAGGATAAATTCAAATCCTTACACATTGCACATTGGATTTCCACACTTGCACATAAGATCCCCAGATTTTCACATACGATCCCCAGATTTTTCTTTCCACTTAGCACTAGATCAACCCAAATTTAATCAAGCATCAAATCACATAGGATCCGCGTAATTTAAAGGCGAACGCAAAAAATTTTTTAGAGAAATTCAAACTCTTACACATTGCACATTGGATCCCCACACTTGCACAGATTTTCACATATGATTCCCAAATTTTTATTTATTCCACTTAGATCAACCCAAATTTGCGTTCGCCTTCAAATTATGGGGATCCTATGTGATTTTATGCCTGACTAAATTTGGGTTGATCTAGTGCTAAATGGAAAGAAAAATCTGGGGATCATATATGAGAATCTGGGGATCCTATGTGCAAGTGTGGGGATCCAATGTCCAATGTGTAAGCATTTGAATTTATCTGAATTTTTTTTTTTTTTTTTTGCGTTCGCCTTCAAATTATGGGGATCCTATGTGATTTGATGCTTGACTAAATTTGGGTTGATCTAGTGCTAAGTGGAAAGAAAAATCTGGGGATCATATACGAAAATCTGGGGATCCTATGTGCAAATGTGGGGATCCAATATGCAATGTGTAAACGTTTGAATTTATCCGAATTTTTTTTTTTTTAGTTCGCCTTCAAATTATGGGGATCCTATGTGATTTGATGCCTGACTAAATTGGGGTTGATTTAGTGCTAAGTGGAAAGAAAAATCTGGGGATCATATGTGAAAATTTGGGGATTTTATGTGTATGTGTAGGGATCTCATGTGCAATGGGTAAGCATGGGATCCCATGTGCTTTAATGCTTAAATAAATTTGGGTTAATTCAGTGTTAATTGGAAAGAAAAATTTGGGAATCCTATGTGCAAATGTAGGGATCCCATTTGTAATATGTAAGCGGGAGCTTGAAAGAAAGAGAGAGAGGGAGAGAGGGGCTGTGCATAATAAGATAGATTGGACGGATTGGACAGATGCTAAGAGGGCGGGGATGAGAGAGAGAGAAAAGATGGGCATTGTATTGTATTGTGTAGAAGGGTAAAATAGGGAACTGCAACTTAACCCCACACCCACCTTTAGTTAAGGCAATCCTAAATGGTCATTACCAATTTTACAATTTTGAGGCAATCTTTCTTAGGCAATTCCATGGAATCATAAACTCAATTGGTAATTTCCCCTTTTCATTTTTTCCTCCCTCTAATGGGGTCGAGAGGTTAATCTCACGTTAACCACGTACAGTCTACAGTTAATTATGTTGGATAAGGCCTATCTAGTTGAGCGGTTATTCACAGATTTAAAGATGTTATCAATAAGGTGATCTGAAATCCCTAAAGCATTCTATTAATATAGTAGTAGGTAGGGAAATAAATCCCTAACGGTGTGTTTGGCAGCTATAAAAGGAAGGGAAAGAGTTCAATTAATAGAAAGAAACGGAGATACCTCCATAAGGAAATACCTCTTGAAGGATATGTGGAATGATGATCGATGAGGGATCATTCTAGGAAAAAATCTCATTTTTCTTTATAAATTAATGGACAAAAGGGGAAGTGATGGCTACATCATATAAAAATATAATTTCTCAATGGAAAATGCTACTTAATTACATCAATTCATGTTACAAGTGAGGTGGTATTAACTACATGATTTATTGTATCAATTTTATGGATTAATGATACATATATTATTTTCTTTTGATGATAAATAAAAAATAAAAAAAATAAAAATTGATTTTTTTTTTTTTTTTTTTAATGAAACCGCCAAATATCACCACATCATTAGACACATGAGTTGACATAAAAAATTGATTCATATAGCACTACTTTTTTTTAATGCAACAGCTTAGGTGTCTACCTTTATGCACAAGATGATAATATATTTATACGTGTGTCGATTTTTGAGTCATATGGCGGGCATGGGTGTACAATTGGGCGTCTGAGCTTTGTGTTCTGAGTTTTGATGGTTGGCCAGGTACGTAGCTATATATATGCTTCTGTTTGCTTGGCTCGGTTTTCTCTAACACGCCCTTCATTGTGGCCGAAAAAATAATTGCTAGCATAATCCCGCCATCGGCCACAGGCCCACAGCTTATCCTTTTTATTTGTATTTATATTTTTAATTTCGAAATTCCTAATGGATTCCTTCATATAATAGTAATTCTTCTTTCTTCTTCTCGTTTTCTACTTTCAATCATCAAGAGAGGAGATTTTTGTTGGAATTGTACGCGACTAAAACACAATTTCAAAATTTGATCCAATCAAATGCTGGTTTAAATCATGGTTGGTGCATATGTTTTAGGGCTGAAATTTTAAATTTGAAAACTTAGGACCAGAGTCATACTAAAGGTACCAACATTATATATATATATATATATATATATATATATATTGATCATGTGCGGGATATTTTAGAATATTCCGTTCAATCACGATTATCCGTGAACATAAATGCTTGTGTATTATTATTATTATTATTATTATTTTTTAGGGCTCACATCTTCTATGCTTTTCAAGCATGGTAAGCTATCATTTGAAATTAATAAATAATTTTACCTAACAGACACACACATATATAGCAAGGTGCTGTTTACATTCCAAGGATGCTTAGGGTAGCCCCTTCTTTAAAGCAAAAGAGATTTTTTTTTTTTTTTTTAAATTATTAATTATTCATTTCCTCCCACTGACAAAACAAAGAGTAAGAATATGCAATCAAACTGATAATTTTAGCATTTCCTCACAGAAATGAATGTATTGCGGGACTTGGGAGACATTATAAATGTTGCTTATGCGTATATGTATGGGCTATTGAAACCTCTTTCGCGATCAAATGAAAGAAATTTTAAAAGCAAGCTATTAATTAAGCAACATTAGTGGTATTTATCCTAATCATCCATATATCCAAATTCAATATTTCCAATGACGTACGAACTTGCAAGTGGTTATGTCCACATATTAATCTTAAGACTTTTCCATTGAGTCTATTAGGTTATGGATTAATGAGGAATCATTCAGTGAAGAATCTATTCTTTTCTCCATTTTAAATAAATAAAATGATAACGATCTAAATGAATTTCTAGTCCGACATGTTAGTTGCCCTCATGCAACAATGAGGATGGTCCATCTCGCGGGTCCGGGTCAAGAAGCCCTCTGGCAAGTAGCGCGATGGCCGATGGATCATCACGGTCATTTCCCGTAGAGAAAAATGACCCAGAAGCATCGCTCTCGGTGGATTAATGCGGAATCATTCACTGAGATTCAAGTCCATATGATTATGGATTAATGCGGAACCATCTATACTATCTATAAAAAGCTGAATCTCAGAAAAACTTTTGAACGACCAATATACTCTTATTTTTTAAAAAAAATACATATCTACCATTTCTTTAATTAAAACACATAATAAACATTCTTATCATTTGATAACAAAAGAAAATTAGATTTTAACTCAAACTCTTAGCAAATTAAAGTTAGATTTTTAATCAAATTCTTTTCCCTAGAACAATTATCAAATTGCATGATAATATTGTTTCCTCTAAAATTTCTATTCTGGAAATTGGGTTGCGCGAGCGTGCCAGCCACAAAATTATGACGAAATGTAGGTTTTACTTTGCCTTGAATGGCCTCAAGGACTTTTACTGTAACAAGTAACGAAATAAACAGGAGAACAGCAGAAATTAAAGAGAAATGCTTACCACGGAGGAAGTCATTTTCATTGATAACTTCTGAAATTACAAAGATACAAAGGGGCGCACATGCCTTTGACAAAAAAGGAGCACATGTTTCTGGATTTGAAATCCTAGAATTCAAAAAAAAAATGAAAAAGATAAAGTTCTTGAGAACTGGTTTGTTGATTGATGTTCGAGAGTTCTCCTCAAATGATTGGTCTTCTACTCTTATACATTCAAGTCACCGCCATTCCGCAGAATTCGCCCATCAACTACCCACTTTGACGATTGATTGGTAGCACGTATTTTATTTTTCCCCTAACTTATGATGCTTCATTGTTTATCCAGGCACCATACCAGAGAAAGTTGATGGACTTAAGCCTTCTAATACCTGAAGAGATTGATTGGTTGAACACCTATCATTCAAACCGTAGGGAAATTCTGGCTCCGTACTTGGATGATAGTGAAATGGCATGGCTGAAGAAAGCTACTGAACCTATCAGCGCGTGAGTAGTAGTTTCTCTGTTTGCCCCACCTCACCCTACACGCTTGCTGTGCGCAGGAGGAAAACAAAAATTAAGAAACTAGAGCTGCAGTTGATCACATGTATGCTGGTTCCATAATATATATATATATATATATATATATATATATATAAAGATAAATGTGAGAAAAACTTTTGATTGACTAATATATCCTTATTTTAATTTTTAAATACACAACTATTCTTATGCATATATAGGAAATATAGCAATATAAAACACATACCTTAATAAGAATTCTAAGGAAACTATAATTCGTATAATAATTAATCAAAACCAAACCCAAATAGGAATTCTAAGGAAATGGAAACTATAATTCGTAAAACCCTAACAATGTTAATATATAAATACAAATAGAAACACATTATAAAAATCATAAAACCCTAACACAGGAAAGAACAACTACTGCTTCCTTCTTCTACGTCTTTTATGTGCCTTCATTACGTTTCCTTTCTTCTGGTACTTTGTTTGGTATGTAGTTTTCAATAAACTTGACTCATATATACAAATTATGTTTAAACATTTAAATCTCTGTTTGCATAAACATTTAAATCTCTGCCTGCATTGCATGATTGAACTTTTAAATCTCTTTTTGAATTGAAAAATTAACAAGAAAAAGAAGAGAATTAAAGACGAATCAGTTGAATGAAAATAAAAAGACGCATACTTGAACAAAAATAAATGAAAACCCAGATTAAGAGGCCAAAAAAAAAAAAAAAAACCTTGAATTGCATAAGTAAAGTTTTGAATAGCACATATAATCTTTGATTATTTTCTAAGGATTCGCATATCAGAAAAAACTTGAATTGCATTATGCAACTTTTAAATTGCTACTGTTGCATAATTTTCATATTTTGTTGAGAATTCATATATAATCTCTGATTTTTGAAAATAATCAAGTCAAATTACCAAGAAAAAGAAGAGAATTAAAGATGATTCAATTGAAGGAAAATTAAAAAAGAAGTAGGCTTGAACAAAAACAAAACAAAACCCAAAAAAAAAATAAATAAAAACCATTAACGAATGCACAAGAAAAAAAGAAAATAAAAAGAGAAGGTCTAATGAACCACAAAAAAAGTCCCTATCAAATTGTGAGGTTTATGAAATTTTGCAATATCTACCTGCAAACCCAAAATACCAAACTAAACAAAACAAAACCAAAAAGAACAAAAAGAAAAGAAAATAACTTAGATCACAACCCCCAAAAAAAAAAAAAAAAAAAAAAAAAGAGAGTTCAAAATCATTTAAAAAAAAAAAAATGTACAAGCCCAAAAAAAATAAAATCACAAGCAATGATCCACCACGCATCGACGAAGAAAATATATATATATATATATATATCGAAATCAAATCGTAGTTTATTTTATTTTATTTTAAATAATGGTAATTTGAAAAAAAATGTACAGGACATACCTTAGATAAAAACCCATAGATTGATGACATCTATTGGTGCAACATTGATCGGAGGCTATCAAGACCCATAGATCTTGTAATTGTCAACCCAAAGACCATCAAGGAAACACGATGAGGGTTGTTTATTATTTTGTACTAAACAGAAGATATTGGCAATCAATTTTTACCATATTGACAGTTAATATTTAATAAGTTGACAAACAAACTTTATTTGGCATTATATTTGGAGACGATTACCAAAGAGTCATCATCTCATCACAACTATCCAGATTCAACTAGGTTAACAATTGTTAAAAAAATTTAACACCATGGAGTAAAGTCATGATGCCAACTTGTCAAGGCAATACATAAAAATGAGTACTCCCTTCATCCCAATAAAGTACGCCAAATTTTTAACATTTTTTGTCCCAAAATATTTGGCCACTTTAAAAAATTAAATCATATTTTTTTAAAGTCAGAAGTCTTTGGTTTCAGACCCTACGTAAGCTATGTGTGTTCTCCTATTGTTTCCCAAATGAAAAAAATCATCAAAAACTAATTTACTCATAAATAAAATGAGAACGTCCTGATCCCGTAAATACCAGATTTTTAAATAAATAAAAAAAATCTTAAACATGTACATATTAGGAATATTATTATTTTAATCAAAGACCAATAGAAGTTCTGGATTTGTGTAAGTCTTGGTTTCAATCCTGCGTGGAGTATTTGTTTTCTCTTATGTTTTTCCAATACATATATATCAAAGACTACTTTACTCACAAATAAAATGAGAACCTCCCAATTCCATAAATACTAGATTTTTTTAAAGGTGGTAGTGTAGGCCTTATTAGGAACTTAAGTTAGCTTCTGTGACATGAATCTACAGGAGGGGTGTAGATTGTAGTACATTATAAAAAAAAAAGGATGGCATGTCCGTAGGGTTTGTAAAGCCACGCAAGTCTTGGTTTTACTTTTTGTAAGACTAATGTACTAATAATTTGCTATTAAATCTTTCAACTATGGCGAAAATATGTTTTGATTAGAGAAAGAAACAAAGAGTGGAAGAGAGAGCTTTTTGTTTCAACATTGAAAGTTTCACAAAACCTTCAAAGAACCTATGTATAATGAAGTTTCAAAAATAATTTTAAGCACTATGATTTGGGAAAGACAATGAAAAAAAATAATAGTAATCATATCAAAAGAAATAAAGGATTGAGTGATCAAAGTGTTTTCATCTTATGCAAAGACACGATAAAATTATTAAATTAAAAAAATTATTATCATTATTGAAAAAAATAATTTAACTCAAAAAAATTCACGTGCAACGCACGTGTGCACCATATAGTATATATATATATATATATATATATATATATAAATTATCTAAGGTATCTTTAAATTTTTAGTATTCTCACATTCAATTTTTAGTATTGTTTGCCTTTTATGTGATCAGAAAATATGATGTTGGATAATAAATTAAAACCACTTATATGGAAGGTGGATTATTGGTTCCAAGATTGTCATTTGTGCCAAACATAGATCTCCAACTGACAATTTGATCCAGAAGAGAAAAAACATAACGATTTGGTGGATCTGACTTGATTGTATCAGCCAAGACTTTGGTCTGATGCCCAGAGATTTTATCAACCAAATTAATTGTCTTAACCGGCCTCAAATTGAATCCGAATGAAGTCCTGCATAAATATCTGTTTGATGATTTTGATCTAAATTATTCACCCAAGATAAAATCCCATTCGCCTGTCACCGTCCTTTTAAAGTTTAAAATCGCAATTGATTTAAAATAAAACTAATAATCGAGTACACGTGATGTGTGTGCAAAACATTCTTTTAAGTTTCCACTTGTGGAACTGATATGTCGGTTTCTAAGTTTCTTAAACCGCATGTATGTATGTGGGAGAAAATTAAGGGGAAACAGATTGTGGTGGGTTTTTAAAAGTTAGTAAAATTATCAAATCGTCTCTTAATTTTATTAACTTGTAAGGGTGTTTTAGTATTTTCAGGTGCAATCCAACCACAAAGAGAATTGGCTTTACATAGTAGTATAGATAAAAAGTTTTACCATCCCTTTAAGATTTAAAAATACAATTGATTTTTGGATAATACTTGGCTCCTTACAGTAAAGGAGCAACGTACTACTCCTCCCTCTCATTCATATTATGTCATGTGTCTAACAAACAAGTGAGAATTGATTAAGTACATGTATCCCTATGTATGTTATTATAGATATGCATTTATGTTTCTATATATGTATATATATATGTTTATGTGTTCAAATGAATATGATTATGTGTCTATATATTTGTATTTACATATCTACGCGTCTGTATCCACGTATCCATATTTTTTAAAATTAATTATTATATGTGACATAATATGAGTAGAAGGGAAGAACAGTTGCTCCTCAACTGTGAGGAGTCAAGTATTGTCCTTGATTTTTTAAAAAATAAGTTTCTAAAAGCATTCTGACTTGCTAAAAAAATGATAAAAATAACCAAATAACATATACACTTGCATCATATCAGACGAGATTTTATATTAACTAACAGGTTTGCGCCAAATGAGATGAGAATTTATCTTGGATGAATAACGACCAAAGAATTCAGTAAAAGAAACAACAGGCCAAGCCAAGAAACAAAAAGCCACGGCACCTAAAAAGTTCAGTTTTGGTCCCCTATTTGCAGAGAAATCAACGCAAAAAACTCGTGTACTCGTTCTTCCTATCAATGACACTGCGTATTTAGAACGGAGCGTACAAAATGAGGCAACGAAGAGAAGTTGACCCTCCCTTGGCGACGGTCCTATTATTCTCTATGAAGCATTTGACGGTTTGTGGGTTTCAATGGACTTTCCTTCGAGAAGAGGCTAACACCAATTTGAAGCATGCACGCATGGCCGTGTGCATGCGTTTCTTTTGGAGTCAACTTAACAGGAAGGTCACTCTGGCTTCATTATGGGACGTCATTTTCTCGCAACTGGACTTCTTCAATTGGGTACGTCATTTTCTCGCAACTGGACTACTTCAGTTTTATCTTTGCAAAAAACGTTGGACTAGTCATGTTCAAAATAACGAGCGCTGGACTTGTCAGCCCAAATCCCAATTGTCTCGATATTTGATGACTATTTGTGGCTGGTGGCACGGTTACCCACCCACTAGGGCATAGTTGAACTAAGACTTCTACAAATCTGACCGTCTTTATTGGGAGAGAACATGTTAATAGTATCCTTTAGGGTCATTGACTAACAAGCAACCTTAATAGAATTTCTATTGAATGAGAAAACTACTTGGAAACTTGACACTATTGTGCACATATATATTTTGGAAATTTGGAAATAAATGGCTAAGAATTCCAAAGGTTTAGAGTAAATATATTTTCTTCATCATGATAAAAGTTCAAACTGAGTAAGTTTTAAAATTCAAGCATTGATATTTTGTAGAATTCGCTGGTTATGAAGAAGTTGGAATTAAATTTTGGTAATTTAGACGAAGTTGAGTTCTTGTTTAAAGAAAAAAAATTACCAAAATTTTGAAAAAAAAAAAGATGCCACTTGGATTTTATTTATTGAAAAAAAAAAGATAAAGAAAAAATAAATAAAAAACTTTTGAACATTGGTGCAACGGAATCAGGTTTTGAACAGGAAAGATACCACTTGGATTGGTGATAAATGGATAATGTTGGCCATTAATGTACATTAAATATTAAAAAAAAAAAAGAAAAAAGAAAGGAAGGAAGAAACCATTGCAACTCAATCAAGGGTCAATATCAGGTGGGGCTAACAATTTGGCATGTGCTAGATATGCCCATAATCAAGGGAAGAGATTTTCTTCCTTAAAATCTAGACTATTTAAATCAAGTGGGATGCACCAAAACATGTGAGACTCATATGGTATGAATGGTTTAAATTTTAATAGACCGTCTATTGTAATGAAGTGGATCCTTACCCCACAATCAAGACTAGCCATAGACGGAAACTGCCAACTATTTTGATGATCGGGCTGCTATTGACTGCATCACAATAGGTCTCAACTATAATGTTATGCCGACCAGGAACTTGCCAAACTGAAATTTGAACAGTTTTAGTTTCTCTTGTCGGTCGATATTTTCACTCAAAATTGACCCCAATCCCATTTGCCTAAATTGGTTCCATAAATTAAAGAGTTCGAACAAAAAAAAGTATTGAGTTTTATTGGTTTATCTCAAAGCCAATAGCTCGGTCCGTCTTGCAACCAATTATGATAAATTCGCCAAATTTGAACGTAGCTAGACAGCAATCCCAAAGCTTCATTTGAATTTACAAGAATCTTGGCCCAATTTTCAGATATAGAATTCCATAAAATGTGAATGAACAATACAAAAGTTCAGACGAGATTTAATATAATGGGATTCATCTACGCTGTAAAAATCTGAAAAACTCGTTTTGCCCAAACCCAGCCTTAAATTCAATAATTCGAGGAGTCAATTTGTTTCCAAAGAGTGACGTGGTTGGTCTGAAAATAGAAATGATTAGATTGTGTTGCAAAATAGCAAGAAAGCTCTAGTTGAGACTCTTTTCAGAGTGCTGTGAGAATAAGTGTTGGGTGCTATTATGGTCACATTAAGATAGAGAAATCACTTGGATTAATTTTACTTTCCTATCCAATTTTTCAATAGCAAAAAACAAAAACGAAGATACGGAATACATTCATAACATTTATTACAAGGTGCTGTGAATTCCCAGCCTCTTACATTGTGGTGACTTAAAAGCAACCTATATGCCATTACACCATTGGACTATCGGTCATTGGCTAAATAACACATACTACCATTAACAAGAAAGAAAGGAAACCTTCAAACACTCTTAACTCATAGATCCATTCGATCCTTCGTCATATTAGCGATACGTCTGGTTTTAGCTTTTTCCCCGAGACATATGCACCTCTCTATTGGGGTATGGCTTATGCACCATTAGCCCTTTGAACCTTGCCTTTGTGGTATGGCATGCTCATCTCGCAGTCTTTGGCCACTTGGGACAGTGAATTATAAGAGGAACCACCCTTGCTCAATGCTTTCTCCGCACTATTTTTTAGTTCTTTAACTCTAGCCCTTATTGCACTCCCTTTTTTGTCCTCCATGATCCTTCTCACCATCCTCTCTATTTCCACCCTCTCCACCACTTCATTGGACGGCAAATCCGATCGGACTGCCACCCCGAGCTCCTCTGTCAGCATGGTAGCGTTCATCTTCTGCTCCGCATAGAGCGGCCATGCGATCATTGGCACCCCATTGACTATACTCTCCAACGTCGAATTCCACCCGCAATGCGACAGAAATCCTCCTATCGATGGATGGTTCATGATCTCTGCTTGCGGGGCCCACATCGGGACAACCAATCCA
The DNA here is from genome assembly GCA_039720395.1 of Liquidambar formosana. Classification (NCBI taxonomy): domain Eukaryota; kingdom Viridiplantae; phylum Streptophyta; class Magnoliopsida; order Saxifragales; family Altingiaceae; genus Liquidambar; species Liquidambar formosana. The sequence continues at coordinate 39,283,153 of CM077824.1, read as the reverse complement.
ATCTTTTGGGTCCGGGTTAAAAACCCATCAGGCAAGAAATCAAGTGGGCTATCACGTTTTTTTCCTAGGGTGAAAAGAGTCCCCGATGCATCGTTCTCCGTGGGTGGGCGTAGCACCCAAATAAACCTCTGCTGACTGAAATCCAATCCCCATGCAAGCTCTATGGTTTGTTTGGCTGACAAGGTCCCACCACTCCCAAAAGACACGTAAACAACTGATCCGGTGGGTTGCATGTCTAGCCACTCCACCATGTCGCTCCTCAAAAGCGGCGTTCGGGCCTGTCTAACCAGTGGGCCGACAGGATAAATCGGTACTTTAGCAGCCTGACATAAGATTCGATCATCTCTCAAGGCATTAAGTGTAGTGGGCTCCAGATCCTCCCACGTGTTCACCAAAATCCCATCAGCCAATGGGATCTCAAACCCCATACGTACGTACTCAACGTACATTTGATCCTTCCGGTTTAGAATCGGGTCAAGAATATCTTGGTGCCGAACGGGTCTGCACCCTGGAATCTCCAACGGCTCACCTTCCACTTCTTTGCCAAGATTTGGCGTGTGTATGGTAAGCGCTAGGAACCATGCATTAGAAGTGATGTATACGTATTTTCTCATTCCAAACTCCTCAGCAATCATCAAAGTTTCAGTCCCAAACATGTCCACGATCAAGACTGTTGGACGAAATTTCATGTCAGTGATTGCTGAACGGAGGATCGGAAGGGACTCTCGCATCATTTCGGCTAGTTGTGTCAAAATGGACGCAGCAGGGTCGACTAGGCCGGTGATGTTGACCGGTGGGAGAAAGACGACGTTGAGACGATTTGATCGGCTTTGCGCCGGCTTGAGAAGTTGGTTTTCGGCAGCTGAGGCATCGGTCACCACGACGAATATGGTGACATCGAAGCCGTGGTGGTCGATGAGGCGGTTGCCGAGCTCGAGGACAGGGATGAGGTGGCCCATACCAGGACTAGCAAGTAGTGCAGCATGAGGCCTCGAGGGTAATTCCATGGCTGAAAACTAAGAAGATGATAAAGATCGATTGGAAGAAAAGTTTCAAAGTGTTTGTCACTTGCAAAAACCTTGGATGCATAGCTCTCTTATATAGAAGCTAGCAGTGGCAGGATATTTAAGTCAACATGGCTACATATGCATACGCGTACGTAATGTGGAAAAGTGGATGAGTACAAGGGTAGAATGTGGCCGACTTCTAAGTATAGCCAGGGGCGGATCTATGTTGAGACAAGGGCTGTATAGCCTACATCTATATTGATTCTTGCACAACCCACCAAGGGCTCTCCCTTATGTCATTTGTTGGCTGCAGCCTGCAGAAAATTATGAAAGTGGAAATAGCAATTAAGTACCTGCAGATTATTATTATTATTTTTTTGGATATAGTCATCCGAAGGAATCAAACTCCTAACTTAACCTATTCTTACATTTTTTTTTCCCAACCCTTCATCAATACTATGCTAGCTCTAGTGGCAATACATATAAATGACTCTAGCAACTTTATCTTCGTGTGTAAACGGCCAAACCTATTCACTTGAGTTTGGGGTTTTTTATTTAGGAAATTATACGCAGGGAGGACTGTCATGACCAATTAATGAATTTTTCTCTTTATTTTTAATAGGGCAATGCTACATATATTGTCAAAATGTTCTTTAAAAAATTTTATTGAAAGAATTTAGGGGCATTTGGCGGCCACAAGTCCTTTTTTGCATTCTTGTGTAGGCTCAAGTACAACTAAAAAAGAAACTTAAGCCTCAAGTCCATATTTTAACCCGCAGACGAAAATGCCATTTTCGTCTAATATAAATACCTTCCTTCTGAAAACGTAAAAGATTGATATTGATTGGAATCCAGATATTTCCTTAAAATGGGATTCTTTCTTTATTTATTTTTCTCTCCTCTTTTTTTCTCCTCCGAAGATTCTCTCCTAATTTCTCTCCTATAACAATTCTCTCATAACCATACCCTCCTTATTTCTCTCCTTATTTTACTCCCAAGATTTTTTCTATATTTTTATACCATAACAATTCACTAATAACCATGTGAGCACCATTGTTGTAATTGTTGCAATGAATGCCAAATTAATTACAAGATTTTATGACATAAATATTCAATTTATTTGATTTTACGTGTAACTAATTGGAATTGGGGTTTTTATTTGATTTCCGATTTGGGGGTTTTGATGTTGGTAATCGGTTTTCTGAATTTTCTTGCATTATTAGTTACATTGGAATTTCGTGTAACTAATTGGAATTGCTGATTGGAGAGTTACATTGGAATTTCGTGTAACTAATTGGAATTGCATTATTAGTTACATTGGAATTTCCCAACAACAGTTGAGGATGCCAACCACTGAACCAAATTGGGTATTCTTCATAGCATGCAGGCGCAAAATGGAGAAGACGGTGACATTCAAATTGGAAAAGGAGGCAAAATAAGGTGGGCGTATTAAGGATGATAACGCTGGCCCAAAAAATAAGGAGGATCTACCTCCTTGATTATTGGTCATGTGGTACAATATGTACAAAGCTAGAATGATAAACAAGGGAAGTCCAGTTATCATTAACGTGATTTCCTCCATTCCCTTCTCCTATCTTTCCTTGTATGTAAATATATTCAATTTTAATTGTAATTAACATTTTCTAGGTAAGTCAAATCTGTTAAATTCCTAAAATCGTGGAGCATGATTAATAAGATCTCTTACCCATATATATTTGCAAGGGCAATTGTGATATTTTTAGTGATGCTGTTAGCCCCAAAAATGGTAAAACGTGTTCTTTTTGCTTTGCTAGTGGACTCTAGGCAAAAGAGTTTTCTTTGGTGACTTGTCACTTTAACAAATTGGGAAACATGTACCTATTGCTAATTTCTTCAAGAATATCCATAATGGGTTGATATGCATGACAACTACCATATAATTTGGAAAAAAAAATTTGGTAAAAATTTTTGGACTGTTTAATATTTGCCCTTTTATGTTTACGATCATAGTTTATCTGTCGTTGAAAAAAAGTAATACGAGTAAAAAATCTGTCAATAGTTGTGCTCTTTTATTTAATCGTTGTTCAGTAAAAATGGATCATTGGCCAAGTTACTTCACGTAATAGTTTGGTCATTGGTCAGGTTATTTCCGCTTGAGCTGGTCAAGAAGCTAGGGGTCAATTTCGAAGGAACATGCAAAAGTGTTCGAATAACTTGGCCAACGTCAATAAGTTTAGTTGACTGGAAATTAAGTTAAATGTCCCAACAATTCAAGTGGAATCAGGATGGGGCCTACATCAACAATGACAATAGGGCTCCATAACAGAGTGGATATGGGAGTGTTAGCTGTCCCGCTATAAAAATTACATCATCTTGCATAGGGGATGTGATTCACCTCTGACCCTGAGTATGGGTTACCCGAAGACTCCAAGTTCCACCCATCCTCTATCCAAAAAGCATTAAAGAAGTTATCATCATTTTCGAAAAAGACATTATTGGCCATAGATAGAGTTTGCCTGCCCAGTCGTCATGAAATTCAATGAATAATCGTCACTAGTGGAACAATGTCAAAATAAGCCAAGCAATGTTCATTAATTCAGCTTTGCGGGAATGACTTGGGGTGCCTCATGACATGGGCCTTCGCTTACAGTTGCAGGCTCCTTTTCATTTTACAAGCTTCAGCCACTTGACACAATGCATTATAAGAGGAACCACCCTTGCACAGAGCTTTCTCTGCACTACATTACCACCCTTGCACAGAGCTTTCTCTGCACTACATTTTAGTTCCTCAACTCTAGCCCTCATTGCATTCCCTTCTTTCTTCTCCATGACGCTTCTCACCATCTTCTCTATCTCATCCCTTCTTTGGCGCAACGTTTGGCCCGACAGCCACCCCTATCTCCTCCGTCAGCATTGTAGCATATTCATATGCTGCTCCGCATATAGTGGCCATGCAATCATAGGCACTCCGTTCACAATACTCTCCAGAGTTGAATTCCACCCGCAATGCGATAAACATCCTCCAACCGATCGATGGCCCATGATCTCCGCTTGTGAGGCCCATATTGGGACCACCAAACCCACCTCGTGGGTGCGCGCCAAAAACCCATCTTCCCTGCGGCCAAAAAGGCCCCCCACTGCATCATTCTCCGTAGGTTTGTGTACCACCCAGTTAAACCTCTGCTGGATGAGCTCCAATCCCCATGCAAGCTCCGTGGTTTGCTGGGCCGACTACGTCCCAACACTCCCAAAAGAGACATACATCACTGATCCAGTGGGTTGCATGTCTAGCCAATCCAATGGGAACGGCTATTGCCCTCCTTTTTATTAAACACCTTTTAGTTTAGGTTTTTTAAATTTTTTATAAAATATAAGAAGTTTTTATAAAAACCAGTCACGCTATGCTATTGTCCACTAGTAAACATCATTTTGAATAACTTTACAAAAATATGTTTTTGTAAAATCTATCATTTAAATAAACCTTTTGCCAAAAAATGAAATGAAAGCTATAAATGACTAAAAAAAGTTTTCGTAAAAACCTTTTATATTTTACATAAAACCTTAAAAACCTAAAGCATGGAAGGGTGATAAAAATAGGGGGACAATTAAAGAGAAGATAAATGACCCAAAAAATTATTTGCCCAAACTATAGGATTTCCAATAATATGCTTGAGACAAGCTGTATAATTCGTTACGCGATTTGTCTAAAACCATGGTGAAACTAATTATTCTTAAAGAAGCCAGATACTTGATATATATCCTGAGGAAGAATTCTCAGCCTTGATTTACATTTTGGGATTGCAGCCTTATTTTAGCATCTTTGGCCAATTGAGACAGTGAATTGTAAGATGACCCACCCTTACTCAATGCTTGCACTGCACTGCATTGTAGTTTCTTAACTCTATGCCTCATTGCATTCGCTTCTTTCTCCATGACCCTTTTCACCATCATCTCAATCTCTTTTCTTCCCACAATTTTTTTTGACGGCAACTTCTTAGGTCGGACCGCCACCCCGAGTTCTTCTGTCAACATCGTAGCGTTTAACCGCTGCTCGGCGTAGAGTGGCCATGCGATCATCGGCACCCCATTAGTGATACTCTCTAGCGTTGAATTCCACCCGCAATGTGATAAAAATCCTCCAACCGAGGGATGGGTCAAAATCTCCACTTGTGGAGCCCACAATGGGATGACGTGTCCCATGTTGTGGGTCCGGGACAAGAATCCAACTGGTAAGTAGGACGATGGATCATCATGACCGTTCCCTATTGAGAAAAAAGACCCAGTTGCATCATTCTCAGTGGGCGGACGCACCACCCAAATAAAACTCTGCTGGCTTAGCTCTAAGCCCCATGCCAGCTCCGTCATTTGCTCGGCTGACAGCGTCCCACCACTCCCAAATGATACGTAAATCACAGACTCAGCGGCTTGCATGTCTAGCCATTCTAACAACTTGCTCCTTGAACCCATTACCGGCCCAACCGATCTCACCACTGGACCGATGGGATAAACCGGTACCTTAACGATCCGGCTCAGAATTTTATCATCTTTCAAGGCTGCAAGTGTTGTGGGCTCCAAATCCTCCCACGTGTTAACCAATATTCCATCACCCAATGGGATCTCAGCCCCTATACGGACGTGCTCACGATACTGCTGAGTAGTCCGATCCAACATCGGATCCAGTACATCTTCAGGCCGAACCAACTTGCAACCCGGAATTTGCAACGGTTCTTTTTGATCCACGAACTCTCCTTCCACCACCTTATCAAATATTGGTGAATATATTTTAAACGCAAGGAACCATGCAGAAGGAGTTACGTAAACATACTTGGGAATCCCAAACTCATGAGCAATTTCCAAAATTTCAGTTCCAAATAAATCAACGATAAAAATAGTCGGATAATGCTTCATGGAAGATATTGCATGTCGTACGAGGGGTCGAGCCTCACGCATCATTACTGCGAGCTTTGTAACGATTGTCTCGTTGGGGTCAACTAGGCCAGAGACGTCTACAGGTGGGATTTCAATCATATTAAGTAGATTTGGGGTAGAGGCTGAACGGAGAATTTGTGATTCTGCCGGTGATGAATGAGATGCAACAACGAAGATGGTGACCTTGAATTCATGTTGGGTGACGAGGCGTTTGCCGAGCTCGAGGACGGGAATGAGGTGGCCCAAGCCGGGGCTGGCGAGGATTGCAGCGTGAGGCTTTGAGTTGTCCATTGCTGCAACTAAGGAGAGATGGGAGTTAGGGTTGGGGGTTTGTGAAGGAGAAAACCATGGAGATGCAGCGTGTACCGTAAATGGAGTATTATGAGTGTTGTGCTCGTGCAATACGTGAAATGTCAGGAAGAGTTACAACTTTACAACCACGCTAGTCACGTTGGCTGGGCCCCACATGCATATCGTGCCAAATCTTTAGGGTTAGACCCCTGACGAGTGATCATTACTCTTTTTATGGACCTGCCGTTTTTAAAGTTTGAAATTTTTTTAAAAAAAATTAATATTTTTTTAAAATTTCTTTCTTAGTTTAATTATGCTACTGTTAATGTGTCATGCATGTTACAAAAAGGAAAAATATTTGTTAACATAGTTGTTGATGTGGTTTCTACCTGCTATTCAACTAACAATATTAGGTTAAGAAATTAGAAGAAAAAAAAATTAGGCCAATGATGAATAGTATTTGTACGGGGTAAAATCTGCTCCCCGAACTACGGGTTGATGATGGAGCTTGCTCCCTCGCCTGGACCTGCAATCACAAGCCTGGAAAATGGGCCAGAGGGTAGGCCAAGGTGGGTTTTGGCCGTGCCCTCTCCAAAGCTTAAGTCAGAAAGCTGTAATGGGGAGAATGAGGCAAGGAAGAAGATGAATCTCAGAGAATTAGGGTACTGTAGCTTACCAAATTAGGCTGTATCGTATTCTTTTTATACCCACCTGTACGAATTGACCATGTGAGGTCAAGTAACTGCCTTGGTTAGGTCAGATCTGACCATGGTGTACCCATAACCGTCTGACCATGGTTTGCTGATCATGGTTGGTCATGGAATCAGGGTTTCTAGTAACCGCTGTGTCAGGAATTACAGCTGCTGTGACAGTTTTGGATTGTAGTAGGATTTGGATTGTAGTGTGAGTCATAGGACAGGTGTCCCGAGATGAAAGTCAGGTCCCGAGACGGGAGATCACGTGCTTTACAGCAGGCCCTACCGTGTGGCATTGACCTCGTGTTGAGTGACATGATTTAACTCCTTGACCCGAGCTGAATCGTGGGAGGTGAATCACGTACGTTGTGGTTAGCCTGGTTGATTAGTCTTCACCACGTGTCAGTGTTTCAGGTCTGAACCTTCCACCCCGAGCTGCAACCTCGGTTCAAAGATATTTCCACACAATTTGCCCCAAATTATGACATTCCCGAGTTGGGACTTGTCATAATTTTATTTTGCTAAGTGCTTTTCCCTGTGCCCCTATGCCGTTTGGCATTCTAGGGCTTAGCTGGCTGAAGGCGGTTAAGCCTTTCCGTATTCCAAGGTGCTGATGTCATGTGCCTTGGGACCGTACGATTGGCATTTAATGCTCCAGAAGCATTATGTCTTTGGAAGGAAGCAAATCACTGCTCACTTTATCTCCTGCATTCTCTCTCTACTCTTTGCTTTTGCTCTCTGCTTTCTGTTCTCAGCTTTCTCTCTCTACTTTCTCTGCTTTCTGCCTTCTGTTTTTTACCAAGAAAACACCATATTTTCCACCGGAATCTACTGTTTACGCCATTCGCTTGTGGGAGAAGATCCGTTATGCTCTCGTTGGTTGCCTTTGCGAATCGTTTCTCCGGCGCTGTTCTTTGCTGGTACTGTTCTTGTTCCCTTCATCTTTCCAAGAACAACTTTTGGAGGTTTTCGGCACCACGCCGCACAGTTTCTTCGGCGAAACTGTCTTTCTGACCACCGCTTGATCTTTGTAAAGGTATAACTTGTTTTTTGTTCCTTACTCTTCAATTTGTTCGGTGTATTTTTCCTCTTTGCGGTTGTTAGCAACGTTCTTGGGGTTTGCTTCGCAATCCTAGGGTTTTCCTCTGGTTTTTGGAGCAAATCCCCAGGATACCAATTTTCCCGCCTTTTAGGGTTTGAAAAGCTCCATCTCGGGGTAAATTTGAGAAAGAGGTCACTGGTCTCCTCTCTTGTCTTTTCCCAACACCGAGTATAGTATTCCCCGAGCTGACACTTAGAAAAATTTTAGGGTCCGTCAAGGCAGGGGTGACATACCTGTCATGACTTGACTTTAAAATTTTAGGTCGGGGCATGTTGGCATAGGTTAAGTTACCCTTGGATTTAACCTTCCCCTTTCATCTTGGCAGATGTCTTCTTTTTATGACATTAGGGGGAACCCTGCAAAGGTAGCAGAGTTTAGGGCTTTGTACGGCTTTGAAGACGGGAAGTTTAGCTTCTGCTTTGCTGAGCCCGGGGAGGACGTCTATAGGTCAGACGCCAAGGATGGCCTCCCCGTTCCCATTGCTGCTTTCATGGAGGGTGGAGTTCGTGTCCCTTTTCCTGACCTCCTCAATGACTTCCTCCTCTACTGTGGGATAGTCCTGACTCAGCTAGGGCTGAACTCCTTTAGGATCATCTTGGGGGTTCATGTCACCAGCTTCTAGGGACTTCTGTTGGAGTGCGGGAGATACTCCACCACTACAAAATCTACGCCTTTAAAAACAAACCCGATGTTTAACTCTCCCTCAAGCCCAGGAAGAAACCCTTTGTCACTCACATCCCGGACTCCAACCCAGGAACTCACGACATTGTGGTCTTCGTGTATGGGCCTGTGGATGGGACTCTCCCCCCTGATGCTCCCATCATTCCCCGAGAGAGAGGCTCTAGCTGTAAGAACTCAGCGAGATCACTTTTCTTCTTTCTGTTTTATATGACCTCTAGTTGAATATTGGATTTCATACTGATACTTATGTCATGTTTCCTTCTAGTAGCTCCTCACGCCAACGAGCCCGCTGACAAGCTGAACGAGGAGGATATCGAGAAACTGCTGGGATATCAAGTCAGCCAGCGCTGCCGTTCGGCTGAAACCTTGCTCAACTACCACGCGAGGTACCAGATTTGGGGGAAGGCGAGTTACCCCCATTGGGAGCAGCCTGACGACGAGCTGACCCACGTGGTGGAGGAAGAAGTGGAGAGAGGAGAGCAAGAGGGAGAGGAGGAAGAGGGGATCCGCCTCCAACCTGAAGGGGAGGGTGCTGAGGAGATTAGGCCATCGGACAAGACGGGTCACCGCGCCCCCTTCGTCATTGAGAGCTCCAGCTCTGAGGAGACCGTCTCTCAAGCCATGGAGAGGAGAGGCTCCAATCCCCCCCTCCGCCAAGAGACAAAGAACAGACTCCAGCAGCCAGAGGACCAAGAAGGACTCTGGAATGAATTTGAGGGCTCTGGTTGCTGAGAAAAGGGAGGCGGAGAAAGAGGCCCAGGAAAAGAAGGCTGCTGAGCAGAAGCAGCAGCAGCAGAATCAGCAGCAGCAGCAATAGCGGCAGAATCAGCAGCAGCAGAAGACCAGCAAGGCTGCTGCTGTTGCTGCTCCTGATTCAGGTCGGGATGGCGGCAGAAAATCCACTGACCCCAACAGTGGCAAACTCATGTCAAGCGCCATGAGGGGGCAGAACGTGGGCAGGCCCCAGGCGCCCGAGGTTACTGGGAAGGGGAAGGCTCCCATGATTCCTCCTTCGAAGCCCCGGAGACCCTCTACGGGCCCCGAGCAGCAACTCGCTGTGTAAGGGCCTGGGCAAGGGGGAGCCAATGCCCCGGCGGCCGGAGGTAGGAGCGCTCCTTCCCGCGCTGAGATAATAGCTAAATTCCCTGAGGTATGTCTTCGCTTTTTTTTTTCAATTTCATAATTGTCCCATACTTGAAAATCTATGACGGATTCTGACTAACTTTATGTTTCATCACGTGTGTGTAGTTCCCCATATCCAAAGACAACGATGTTACCAGCTCCTTCTCTGCGGAGTACAACTTCAAACAACTGGGGAACCCATGAGGCTCCCGGCGGACATGGAGCACTTTGGGAGGAAGTCCGCCCTCGACAACCTCCGCTTCGGGTTTACAAGTCTTTACCGAGTAAGCCTCATTTCTTTGTGGTTTCCGTTACTTACTGTTCAACCCGATCTCTGACTTGCTGATGTTTGTATAGGGCTACCAACAAATCCTGCTAGCGGGCGACCGCTTCGAGGCGGAAGATAACAAGTTGCAGATCGAGCTCACCAAAGTCCGGAGTGAGTACGATAGGAAGCTAGAGGATGCTGAGGCCAACTGTAGTGCGGCTATGTCTCAGCTTCAGAAAGTAAAATCTGAATGTGAGACTTTCAAGTCCACAGCCGAGAGCGCCGTCAGCAAACTGGAACTCACGAGGAAGGACTATGCAGATTTGGAGGCTGAGCTGAGGAAGACGAAGGACGCCCAGGACGAGCTAGCCCGGGAGAAGCGCGAGCTGGCGAGGAAGGTCCAGGCTCTCGAAGCTGAGGTAGAGAAGGAGAAGGCCTCCGTGGAGAAGGCGGTGGCTGAGGAGAGGGAGAGCGTGAAGGCTTCCCTCGTTGGGCAGTTGACCACCGAGCTCGAGGTCACCTACAAATTTGCGTGGGAGACCTTGGTCGAGTTGGCATCTGCCCAATTCCCTGGCATTGCCGATATTCCCTTTGAAAGGAGGGATATTCCCCCGGATTACAACTCCGAGGGAGGTGATGTCGGGGAAGCTGAGATGGAGGTTGCAGGCGACGATGAAGCCGGGGAGAACGATCCCGAGGTCACGTCCCAGCCTAATGCCACCATTGAAGCCGAGAGGGTTGTTGACGTAACCAATGACACTTCAGCCACTGCGAATGGGGATCAACCTATAAATGCAACGGAAAGCACCACGGAGGCTACCCCTGATCTACTTCTGGCTCCCGTGGCCCCTTCTGCCTCTGCCGATCCTGTCCCGACTCCCGAGGTGGTTCGTCCAGCTGTTGGGGACTCGGGGGAAAAGTAGCTATTTTTCTTTTATTTTTTCTTTTCTCTTATTCTTGGCTAAGTGCCATAATTTGTATAGATTCTTGTAATACCTTTCTTTTGGAATGAAATACACAATCCTTCTTTATCGTGTGCATGAGTCCTTTATTTTTATGCTGGCTGTCTGTTTGAATGTGCTCTCGGGATAAAGTCCCTTGTTGATGTGTGTGTACTGTTGATCAGCGAAAATAATTAGACCCAATCTGACCACGGGCTCCAATTTGCGGAGTGATAGACTTGAACATCTGTTGGTCCTTGTGTACTTAGACCCATCCCTAGGTATGTCGTTGCGTTGAGCCTGTTCTTAGGCGAGACTTCGTTGTGAACCCATTCTTAGGTTCAGTGTGCTCAAGCCATTTATTAGGTGAGACTTATGCCCATTCTTAGGCAATTTTTGCTTGCACCCGTTCTTGGGCAAGACTTTGTTTTTAACCCATTCTTAGGTTCAACGTGCTCAAGCCATTTATTAGGTGAGACTTGTGCCCATTCTTAAGCAATTTTTTGCTTGGACCCGTTCTCGGGCAAGACTTTGTTTTTAACCCATTCTTAGGTTCAGCGTGCTCAAGCCATTTATTAGGTGAGACTTGTGCCCATTCTTAGGCAGTTTTTGACTTCGACCCATTGTTGGGGAAAGTGCCTTTAGCTCGAATGATAAATAAACGATAACATCTCTGAATAACCTCCGAACTTGTATTGTGCAGTCATTGAATGTAATTACAACTTTCGCTATTGGTAAAACAATCTTAGGTTAGCTATATTAACTGATCTCGGGAGCTCTTGTCCGGTCTCCAAGCTCTTTAGTTTGTACGAACCTGTACCCCCGACGTGGATGACCTCGTAAGGACCTTCCCCTGTCGCCCCGAGCTTCCCATCTGCAAGATTTCTGGTTCCGGCGTTGACTTGTCTGAGTACCAACTCTCCAACATTGAACTCCCTCGACTTTATTCTTCGGTTGTAATATTTTTTTCAGCTCTTATTGGTAAGATGCCATTTTAATTCGAGCCCTTTCTCTTCTTTCTTCTGCTAAATCCAGATCTTGAGACAGAACCTGATCATTTGTTGCCGCGTCATAAGATTCTGTTCCGAGACCCGGTAGACCCAACTCTGCTGGTATAACTGCTTCCATTCCATAGGTCATGGAAAATGGAGTTTCTCCAGTGGACCTCCTCGGAGTAGTTCGATATGCCCATAGTACGGAATGCAACTCATCAGGCCAAGACCCTTTCACATTGTCTAGCCTCCTTTTTATCCCTGCGACTATAATCTTGTTGGTTGCCTCTGCCTGACCATTGCACTGCAGGTAACTCGGATTAGAATACCACCACTGAATTCCCTGTTCTGCACTGAATTCCAGAGTTCTTTTGCTGTCGAATTGAGTTCCGTTATCTGATACGAAGGCTCTCGGGATCCCGAAGCGTGTGATAATATTTTCCCAAAGGAACTTGATAATATCTGAATCTTTAATCGATGCAAGCGCGATGGCCTCTATCCATTTGGTAAAATAGTCAGTTGCAATGAACAAGTACTTCCTATTCCCTGAGGCTGTGGGCAATGAACCCACGAAATCTAACCCCCACTATGCGGAAGGCCACGGACTGGATATAGGATGCAATTCCTGAGCAGGACGGTGTATCTTGTCAGCAAACATCTGACTACCAATCATAAATCATCTAGTCCCAAAGAATAATCACAATCTTTAATGAGAAATTAGAATTCTAAATATAATTGTACCTCAAATAACGTCCCAAATTTGCAGGTTGATTTAACTTCTATACAAACACAATGAAGCCGAATTTCCATACCATGTTGTAAGATGATCAATTTTTACAATAACCAATATACTAAAAATACTGCAAGGACAGGACAGCTCTCCAAATTAAACTATTTGCTAATTGACTAGGTAACTCCCTCGACAACCACTTTACTACAACTCCTCTTTTTAGCCAACAAAGGACTATTTCTCAGAACATTAGCCTCCATCCTTGGGATTGCAGCATTCACCTCAAATAATTAATTGGATAGCAAAGCAAGTTGCTTACCAAATTAAAACTGTATATTCCGAAGAATAGCCTAGCCTCAGTTGTACTTCTTTTATTTTATTTTTTTTCCAACCATTTTTAAAAGGAATCCTTGATCTGGATATCTTGGGAATTTCATACTTGCTAACCGGGTTAAGATCCTCTAGCTCCACTCCCCTCCAATTGATGGTTGTTAAACTGCCACATGCTTTCTAGTCTATTCAAGGGCTAACAATTAGCCATATATGCACGCCCTTCACCCACTAATTAGCCAGGCACCCAGGCAAGTTTAACCACACAAGCAAAATTATAATGTCACAAATATTTTAGAAAGCACCCTCCTTCTTTTAAAAGGTCTCGTCTCCATATCATTTCTATGCTTCGTGTTATTGGAAAAGTCACAGGGGGTATTATAAATAATTCTTTGGTTGATCTTCTTGTTTTGCATTCTTTTGGAGTTGCGGGGATTTGTAAAAATGCTCCTTCCATTATCCCAGTTAAGTGGTATCTTCCTTCATTTTCATGACTTAAATTGAATATTGATGGCCTCGCTAAAGAGAATCTAAGTCCTGCAGCTGCAGGCAGTGTCTTTAGGAATTGTAAAGGTTTTGTGAAAGGGGTTTTCTGTTCTACTCTTGGTATTCTGTCTGCATTTGTTGTTGAGTTGATGGCTGTTATTTGTGGTATTAAGCAAGCTTGGAATCATAGGTGGCGTAATCTTTGATTAGAGTGTGATTCAACTTCAATTATCCAGTGTCATCACAATCAGGATTATAAGCCTCCTTGGAAATTGAAGATTCAATGGCGTAATTGTTAATATAATTTGAGTTAGATGAACTTTCAATTTAGTCATATTTTTCATGAAGGTAATGCTGTTGTAACACCCGTAATATCATGCGACTTAAAAGAAACAAATAAATAAATAAATAAAAATTTTCATCCATACAACATAATATTGATGCTAATTTGTTATACATAAAAGGTATAACCAAACATCTCCATAATAATTTCTTACAAACTTTAACTTATCAACTATAGAGTACAAATAAAACATCATAAGGTTTCTCTTTATATGTGCAACCCAAAGCTTTTCTACTTCTTTTAGACATTTCCTCATCAACCTGAAAAATTTAGTATAATAAGGGTGAGCTACACAGTTCAGTAAGAATAACATCTATTTTAATTCAATATTAATCTTAGCACAAAAATAATCATATTATAATGATTCAAAACTCACATTCATATTGTGGCACATTATTCTACTATTTTTTTTTTCAATATAAAAATTTTCATACCTGAGCCTCTGTTGTTATCTGCAACCTGCAAAATATAAATAAAAATATAACCCGCACAGGCCTCTTGCCGTTCATGCGTGTTATTACAGCCACAGCACATATGTCCCTATCATATGTGTATACTAGTCATGGCCCACTTGCTCAATGACTCAGTATATTAGTACACTAACTGCAGGGCATACCTGACTGGATCCGCCCCGGTTGACCACTCCACAATTCATTAGTATCTAGAATAATAACAACAATAATTCATACTATAAAAATAGCATTATCTCAATAGAAAAAAATTAATACATAAGGTCTTAAGGGTCCCTACAATTCAATCATTTAAAAATTATATTTCCAATATCAACAATATGTGCTTTATTTCATTATTTATTTATTTATTAATGTATTTCTTAAAACTATGGTTTGTTAACCAATCAAAGAAAATAACCAATTGATTATAAATATAGTTTTTAGTTGTGAAAATTTAATTTATTTTCAAAATAACAATTAATATTATTTTTAGAAATTATTTAATAATGCTTAAGGCATTTAAATGAAAGATGATCACTTTTTCAGTAGCCAAACAGAGCCTTAGCATTCTAAATAAAATTCTGTTTTTTTTTTTCAAAATTAAACTACAAAACAGTACACTTTTATATTATATTTACGAAACAGGATATTTTATTTACGAAACAGGACAAAATATTTACAAAACAGGTCAATTTATTTACAATAAAGTCATCTTCTTCATAATATATTACTGAAATGACACGATTTGCAGAAAAATAATTACAATGAAGGACAAAACTTCGACTGCTTATATCTTTTTCATACGATGTCGGATGCGAGTGATTCAAAAGCCCAGACGAAGCTTAAGATGTCTATTTTCATATTCTATGGTTAATTTTGAGAAAACATAAACACACTAATTCAGATTTATAAATAAAGTTCTGGTATTCAAAACTTAATCCGAAACTTTAAGCTTTAAATACTCCTTCCATTTCTAGCCATTCTTCACCAAAATTCAGAGGCAATATCCACATACTATAAGGATTCTAAAGCATCAAAAATGGCGTTAAACAATAAAGCATAGAAGGAAAACTAATCTACTGAAATTCAGACACCATTAAAGCTAATTTAAGCTTTTGAAATTCAAAATTCCTTCAACTGAAATTAAATTGAAACTAAAGACTTACAGAACCAAAATAGATGTTGAAACTTACTTAAATCACAGCAGTTTTCTTTTCAAATCCTTCGTAACAAACTCTCCTTTTATCCTTCCTGTTCTACCCATTTTTTTCTTTAATTTTTTTCTCTGCTTAATTCCTATTTATAGAGTTTTCAACACAGCCCTCATGAGAACACGTAGCTTGAGCTCTCCGAGAGACAGACACCTATGTAATGACTCATCCCTCCCCCTTCTCACTTCTTGCCACCTATCACTTACATGCAAAACATATCTTCCAGATTTTTCTTCTCTAATCAGTACGTTTATCTTAATTAGTTTATCTTAAGCAGGTAATTATATATATAGTTATGTATATTAATATAATACTATTAATCTCATTATTTAGTGATACTAATACAAATTAATTTAGATAATAATCATATCTTAATTAAATTTATTTATTTTTATTTCTTTAGGGCTGTTATAGCTGTGGTTGACAAATGTGCTAATATGGGATTAGGATTCAACAGTTTTCAATGGTGGTGGTCTGACCCCAAGGAAATTATGTTTCTCCTTTAGCATGACTCTTGTGGTTTGCCTTCTTACAGATTTTGATCTTAGAGGTTATTTATTTCTTTTTCTCTTGTGAACCTTGGCATTTGACCAAAGCTTTTAATCTTTTCCTTATTATCTTATCTTGTACTCTTACTTTCTTTTATTGATAAATTATGGGTGAATAGCATATGATTTAGAACTCCCAAGGTGCCAACCTAGTTGGGATGCTGGGTTGTTCTATGATACTTGAAGCTCTTTTATTTTATTCAAAAAAAAGAAAAAAAAGAAAAGAAAAAAGAAAGCACCCTCCTGCCAATGTGCCTCTCTTATGTTTTAATTTTGTCAATGTGCCTCTCTTATGTTTTAATTTTTGGCAATGTGCTTCACCATCACTCGTTATTAATGAAAATTGACAAAAATTAATCACGTGGCTACGCACGTGATACCATTAATGGACCCATGTTACCTAAAATCACTAGAACCCTAATCGAAATCATGTCTAATTGGGTGATCATCGATAATTGGTTTTGTCTTCCAATTGAACTAGGGGGCACATTGACAAAATTAAAACATAAGGGGGTTATCTGCTAACCCTCCCATATTTTAGGGGGATTTTCTGCAATTTACCCTAAAATAAAACTATTTGGATAATGTCTATTTTGTCCTTTATCTTACTCGGGAGTAAACCCTAGAAGAAGCCGATTTAATTAATGTTTAGGCGTTTAGATACTTTTATTAACATTAATTTTTTATTTATTTAAATTATCGCGGCGGTGGGTAGTAGGGTAATGATGGGGGCAGAAAAGTCACCTTTAGGACCTCCATTCAACAAAATAGAAAAAGAAGCTGTTTTAACACAGGTGAAAAAGAAAAGTCACCTTTACCATCACTCGCCATTCAAGACCTCCATTCAAATAATTAATTGGATAGCAAAGAAAGTTGCTTACCAAATTAAAACTATATATTCCGAAGAATAGCCTAGCCTCAGTTGTACTTCTTTTATTTTATTTTTTTTCCAACCATTTTCAAAAGGAATCCTTGATCTGGATATCTTGGGAATTTCACACTTGCTAACCGGGTTAAGATCCTCTAGCTCCACTACCCTCCAATTGATGGTTGTTAAAGTGCCACATGCTTTCTAGTCTATTCAAGGGCTAACAATTAGCCATATATACACGCCCTTCACCCACTAATTAGCCAGGCACCCAGGCAAGTTTAACCACAAAAGCAAAATTATAATGTCACAAATATTTTAGAAAGCACCCTCCTTCTTTTAAAAGGTCTCGTCTCCATATCATCTCTATGCTTCATGTTATTGGAAAAGTCACTGGGGGTATTATAAATAATTCTTTAGTTGATCATCTTGTTTTGCATTCTTTTGGAGTTGCGGGGATTTGTAAAAATGCTCCTTCCTGTAATACCCGTGTCATTTCATTAGGATAATCTCACCTTTAATGCATAATTTGCATGTACTTTAATTGATATGTCGGGTATTGTCACGCGTGGGTGTTGCATGTGTGTGATATTGTTGTGTTTACGATTTCACACTTTTAGACTGCTAAAATTTGGTTAAGTGTTGGGAAAAAATGAATTTACATAAAACTTCATTTTTAAAGATAATTTTTTGCAGTAATGGAAGTTTATAATATTATAAGACATCTGTGATTTTATGGGATTTTATTACCACGATTCGATCGGGTTCCTTATATGTTTGTTTTTGAAAAATCTGTCGGGAGTCGGATTTTGTACTAAAACTTGAAAATGAGATTTTGATATACTTGGAATTTGATTTTTTTGATATTTTATTTGGATTCAAATGGGGGGTTATTTGCTTATTTTCATTAAATAACTTAAAGTAATTACTTAAATGTTTTTAATGAAAATAAGGCAGTGGTGTGTACTGTGGAAGTTTATATACATTTACCTGAGTTACTGGGCATTTTCAGCAAGGGACGATCGATCCTGACTTGGGGACGATCGATCCTGCCTTGGGGACGATCGATCCTGCCCTGAGGATGATCGATCGTAGGTCCTTCAGAAATTCATTTTTGCTTCTGTTTTTCACGATCGATCGTGCCCTCAACCCACGATCGATCGTGTATCGCGGATTTTGCAATTTTTTTGCGTCAAATGACGCATGTGCCCCTCACCCCTTTTAAAACTCACATATCACGACTCTAACCCCCATTTTTCAGCATTTTGAGAGTTAGAGAGCTTGAGAGAAGAGGAGAGAAAGAAAGAGAGGAAAGATAGGAGAGAGAAAGGAAGTGTTTGGAGAGAGAAAATCACATTTTTCTCTTCCATGCATGGGTTTTTGACTCCCTCACCTCATATCAACACTTGGATTCACGTTCTAGGAGCTGGATTTGAAGATCTACACGTGCTTGGAGATGATTCAAACCTGATCTGTGGAGTTTAGAGCTTATTCTCGCATTCTAGGCTTAGATCCGACCCTCCCAACACATTTTCTCCACGTTGGGTGTAACATATTTGAGGTAGATGTAATTTTCATGGGTTTTAACCGTAGAGATGATAATGGGTTAGTATATAAGCCCATATATGTTGGATAAAAAATGTATCTTGGGTGTTATTTACGAGTTTACGTGATATTTGGGTGGATTATCATGTATATTTTGTAATGCATGTACTGAGGGGTCTAGTTTACATAACCCTATATTTAGGGATATTACATTTGGGAGTATATGGGTTGATATACTCGTTATATTTTGGTTTATTTTTTATGTATATGCTATGTAAATTCTTGTTGGTCTATATTTTACATGTTTTACATAGCTCCCACATATTATATAATTATGGAATAATTATATATATTGTTGATTTCTGGAATAACTGACACATGTATGGGCTTTTAAGTTTTTTATGGCATTCATTGGCATAAAATGCATGAAATGGACTTAATTAATTACTTGGTAAAAGTATATTAAAGGGTCATTGGATTTGGACTACTAGCGGTCAAGGGACTTAGCGGTGTTTTCCATTCCTTTGGTCCTAGGTACTTTCTGGTTCCAGGTAGGAACCCTTGTGTTGTCCTCTTGGAGGTGGGTTTAAATCCTCCGTTTCCGCGCGAAGACTCCTGCAGGAGTGGTCGGTAATTATGGATTATGTTAAATGGACATGAGTCGCATATCATTCACGACATTGCATGGGTTTTAATTATTTTAAACATGATTATGATTGGTTATATTATCATGCTTTGGTTATTTCTATATGAAAATTATATCTACTGAGTTTTATACTCACTCCTATGTTTCATAAACCTTTTTTAGATGATTTCATAGCTGGGGAGACCTCGTCTTGAGGTGCTATGCTTTGATGGGAAAAATTTTAATATTATGGATATGTATTAACTAAACACTTTGTATTTGGCCAAAGGGCGCTAGACATGTAATAACTCATGGTTTGTAATATTTTAATTTCGTAGATTTCTTCATATGATTTATTTAGCATGTGATGATACCAATGATGGATGACAGGAACTTTTATAACTCTTTTATACAAGATTTTGTTACAGTATGTTCCATTTACGAATAGGTCATGCCGAAATTTTTATTGAAATTACCGGTTTTCTAACACGTGCCATTCACGTGCTTCCTAAATGATTTTCTTAATTAAACTAGATTTATTAATATTGATCACGGCTTAATTAATTTGGGTCGTGACACTTCCATTATCCCAGTTAAGTGGTATCTTTCTTCATTTTCATGACTTAAATTGAATATTGATGGCCTGGCTAAAGAGAATCTAAGTCCTGCAGCTGCAGGCGGTGTCTTTAGGAATTGTAAAGGTTTTGTGAAAAGGGTTTTCTACTCTACTCTTGGTATTCTGTCTGCATTTGTTGTTGAGTTGATGGCTGTTATTTGTGGTATTGAGCAAGCTTGGAATCATGGGTGGCATAATCTTTGATTAGAGTGTGATTCAACTTCAATTATCCAGTGCCATCACAGTCAGGATTATAAGCCTCCTTGGAAATTGAAGATTCAATGGCGTAATTGTTAATATAATTTGAGTTAGATGAACTTTCAATTTAGTCGTATTTTTCGTGAAGGTAATGCTGTGGTTGACAAATGTGCTAATATGGGATTAAGATTCAACAATTTTCAATGGTGGTGGTCTGACCCCAAGGAAATTATGCTTCTCCTTCAGCATGACTCTTGTGGTTTGCCTTCTTATAGATTTGGATCTTAGAGGTTATTTATTTCTTTTTCTCTTGTGAACCTTGGCATTTGACCAAAGCTTTTAATCTTTTCCTTGTTATCTTATCTTGTACTCTTACTTTCTTTTATTAATAAATTATGGGTGAATAGCATATGATTTAGAACTCCCAGGATTCCAACCTAGTTGGGATGCTAGGTTTTTCTATGATACTTGAAGCTCTTTTATTTTATTCAAAAAAAAGAAAAAAGAAAGCACCCTCCTGCCAATGTGCCTCTCTTATGTTTTAATTTTTGGCAATGTGCTTCACCATCACTCATTATTAATGAAAATTGATGAAAGTTAATCACGTGGCTACGCATGTGATACCATTAATAGACCCGTGTTACCTAAAATCACTAGAACCCTAATCGAAATCATATCTAATTGGGTAATCATCGATGATTGGTTTTGTCTTCCAATTGAACTAGGGGGCACATTGACAAAATTAAAACATAAGGGGGTTATCTACTAACCCTCCTATACTTTAGGGAGATTTTCTGCAATTTACCCTAAAATAAAACTCTTTGGATAATGTCTATTTTGTCCCTTATCTTACTCGGGAGTAAACCCTAGAAGAAGCCGATTTAATTAATGTTTAGGTGTTTAGATACTTTTATTAACATTAATTTTTTATTTATTTAAATTATCGCGGCGGTGGGTAGTAGGATAATGATGGGGGCAGAAAAGTCACCTTCAGGACCTCCATTCAACAAAATAGAAAAAGAAGCTGTTTCAACACGGGTGAACAATAATGGTACAAACTAAAACGAATCTTTTGGATCTTTCTGTTATGTATCAATAATTGCTTCTCTAGTCTACGTTGGCTCTTCTAACTAATATTTCTTTGTCATATTTGCATGCTGGAACTAGTAGGATTTTACACTGGTGAACTCTAGCTTTGTCTGTATTTTGTGCTCTTCCAAGTGGGCAGGCCAGGGGGACCTTTTACATGCCAGAACTAGTAGGACTTTATGAAGGGTTCAGCTACTTCCTTGTCAAGTCACCAATATTCAACATCTACTATCATAATTCAATCGACTTTGATTTACATATATAAAGAGAAGTTAAAAGAAAATAAACCCTCAACTTGAAGTATATATCTTGGTACTCTAGCTACTTGTATTCTTCAAACTAACAGCTGTGGTTTCTTAGCTACTTGTATTCTCGTTCATTTCTATCTAAATGATGATTGTTAGACATTCGTGCAGATTCTTGTAAAATATATTGTATGAGCGAATCTTTTTGGTCTCCATTGAAACTTGAAATTTTCTGTTTTTATAACAGCGCGTCTCTTAGGGCTCCAGTGTTCGCCTACCTAGTTTTCAAACAGTATAGCATCAGTCAGATTTAAATACACTGCATGGTCCCCGTTTCGAATAACAAACTCTAATACAAGGGACTTGACAATTGTGTCACTCTTGTTTTATTTTTTAAAATTTCCTTTTTCGCTGAGTCCTATAAATAGGACTATTAATTTGGGTTCTTATATTGAGGGAAGATTAGTTGAATTTGCCTTGTTGCATTGCACTGCGATGTCGAAGGTAAGGTCCTACGCTTCCTTCTGCATCTCAATTAGATTTTGAGAAGCTTTGCTAGCTACACACACATATATATATATATATCCAAGTTCCCTTCATGTGGATGTCTTTTCATTTTTATGCCATAACACAGAAAACAGTGTTGAAAGTCAACATCAACTGCCAGAAATGCCAGAGGGGGGTGCTGCAAGCCGTCACCAAACTTACAGGTACCAGCCTCGGCTGATTCTGGCCAAAATTGGCCAAATCATGCAGTTACTATATTATGCTTATATATATATTAGAAAAGTGTAATGCCTATACAAACCAACAACATGACTTCTTCCACACCCTATAATGACTTACATGGGCATCGTTTCTATAATTCATTTCGAAGTTAAATATATAACTATCATCATCATGTACATTAACTTCAATATATAGTGCCCATGCATTTCTTGTTAAAAGAATGTCATTTCATTTCTCTAGAGCCCTACTCATCCTAGCCTCTTGCTTATCTGCATATATATGACGTACACGCAATGTGTGGGTTGCTATGCATGTAAGAGAATGACTAGCTAGTAATAATAATCTCATATTCATCCTGCAATTTATGAAGTTGTGCGAAATTTGATGGAGAATGTAATTCTGGTTGAACAGGGATCGATCAGATATCTGTGGATGGTGAGAAGGGGACATTAACAGTCATTGGGGACGCTGACCCAGTGTGTATTGTAAAGCAAATTAGGAAGATGGGAAAGGTGGCAGCTATAATCAGTGTTGGACCCCCAAAGCCTCCTGAACCCGCAAAACCCAAGCCTCCTGAACCTCCTCTCCCTCCTTGTTGTAATGATTGTCAGCTTGTTGCTATTGGCTTTGTTCCATATGATGTTAGACCGTGCTCTATCCTTTGAGGTGGTATTTATGTACTTTGTTGTGTCGCACCGGATGTGTGTTTTCAGTATTGTACGTTGTTCTCATCATCACTACACACTCGATCAATTTCAACTTAAATGTCCTAGCTCATGATTTTTGGAATTTGACCCTCAACGACTATTCTGTCAATACATGGATCATTGCCCAGGAATATGCCATCACAGCTCACTTTCTTATTTACTAATTAATGAATTAAGGGTGAGTGTATTTACTTGATGTGCAGATAATCAATCAATTTCAAGCCAAAAAACTAATGGATAAAAAATTCGGGCAGTCCAACATGCTAAAAGAAAACATATAGTTAGGTGACTGAATGAGACTGACACTTACTTACGGTTGCAATAATTAAATACTAACAAGAGTGGCCCATACAGTTGTCCTTAATTTCTAACCCTCTATTTGGTTCATGGATTCTATCAAGGAAAAAAAAAGGAAGGGAAAAAAATTGAGGAGGAAAGAAAATGAAAAGAAAATATAAAATCATATCAAACCAAAATTATTCTAATTCTTATTTTTTTTTCAAATTTTCTATTGCAACCAAATAAAGAAAAGTACAATTCCTAATATTTTATTTTTTTTCCTTGATAAAATCCACAAACCAAATAGAGCCTAAAAAAAGAGTGACCGGAGGGCAGTTTCAACACGTAGCACATGAAAATTGGAATCATTCAATTCCATTAAAATAGCCTTTGGATGGCTCGATCTACTTTGATCTATTGAAGCCCTGTGGGTACCTATTTCATTATTATTATTATTATTATTATGATTTTGATTATAAATTACAATCATTGTAGCAAAGTCTTCCTCCCCTCCCCCGGTCCCCCCCACCCCAAGCTTATAGGGGACGGTGTAAGCACACCAAACACGCTAGCCATTATTAATTGGCACATTAATTAAATGGGCCACCAAGTAGCAATCATCAGTAATCTAATGACAAATGGCTGCTTGATGAAATTCTACCAAGTCTGCAAGTCCTAGTGCTAGTAGCATATTTTGGGGCTGGGTTGGGGCTTAATCTATGACTCAATGAGCTAGGCTTAATTAGGATTAAACATTATTATTAATCTGTATAATTATTATTATTATTTCGAATTAATATTTTAGGATTCATAATTTGAGATAAAAGAACTTCATTAGCATCGATAAACATTGTCCATTTGTCCCTGTAGTGTTGTTCCCTTGTATTTTTGTCAACACATTTAATGTTAAGGAGAGTTACCACTGCACAGCAAGCATGTTGAGACCTTGCCCATCTCTTTATTTTTTTTTTTTTCAGATTCACCTCTCGATTGTCAAGCAGGAAAAGGGATTCGTGATCAAGCTGCCAAACATCTGTCTCCCCTGCGAGCTTGATGCTTCCAAAGCGATAGCGTCCAACTACAAAGTGCGCAGGGGAATGGGGCCGGACTAGTGGGACTTACCAAGGGTTAAGTTCCTCCCTGGTTTTCTTGTCTCCAATGTCCAAGGTTACCTATCACAATTCCATGACTAAGAACATGAAATCCTTGTCTTTGCCAGCCGTGCTAAATGCATTGACTTGGAAAACGATTTCATCATTCTTAAGCCTTAAAGTATACGTACACAGATACTCCCAAGGATATATTATATTTTTTTTAGGGCTCACATCTTCTATGCTTTTCAAGCATGGTAAGCTATCATTTGAAATTAATAAATAATTTTACCTAACAGACACACACATATGTAGCAAGGTGCTGTTTACATTCGAAGGATGCATAGGGTAGCCCCTTCTTTAAAGCAAAAGAGATTTTTTTTTTTTTAAATTATTAATTATTCATTTCCTCCCACTGACAAAACAAAGAGTAAGAATATGCAATCAAACTGATAATTTTAGCATTTCCTCACAGAAATGAATGTATTGCGGGATATTTTAGAATATTCCGTTCAATCACGATTATCCGTGAACATAAATGCTTATGTATTATTATTATTATTATTATTATTTTTTAGGGCTCACATCTTCTATGCTTTTCAAGCATGGTAAGCTATCATTTGAAATTAATAAATAATTTTACCTAACAGACACACACATATATAGCAAGGTGCTGTTTACATTCGAAGGATGCTTAGGGTAGCCCCTTCTTTAAAGCAAAAGAGATTTTTTTTTTTTTTTTAAATTATTAATTATTCATTTCCTCCCACTGACAAAACAAAGAGTAAGAATATGCAATCAAACTGATAATTTTAGCATTTCCTCACAGAAATGAATGTATTGCGGGACTTGGGAGACATTATAAATGTTGCTTATGTGTATATGTATGGGCTATTGAAACCTCTTTCGCGATCAAATGAAAGAAATTTTAAAAGCAAGCTATTAATTAAGCAACATTAGTGGTATTTATCCTAAATCATCCATATATCCAAATTCAATATTTCCAATGAGGTGCAGTGACATCTTGATATTAAATCTATTTTTGGTTTGCTATTCAAATTCAAACTTGCAAGTGGTTATGTTCGCATATTAATTTTAAGACTTTTCCATTAAGTCTATTAGGGTATGGATTAATGAGGAATCATTCGGTGAAGAGTCTATTCTTTTCTCCATTTTAAATAAATAAAATGATAACGATCTAAATGAATTTCTAGCCCGACTTGTTAGTTGCCCTCATGCAACAATGAGGATGGTCCATCTCGCGGGTCCGGGTCAAGAAGCCCTCTGGCAAGTAGCGCGATGGCCGATGGACCATCACGGTCGTTTCCCGCAGAGAAAAATGACCCAGAAGCATCGCTCTCAATGGATTAATGCGGAATCATTCTCTGAGATTCAAGTCCATATGATTATGGATTAATGCGGAATCATCTATATTACCTATAAAACGCTGAATCTCAGAAAAACTTTTGAATGATCAATATATCCTTATTTTTTTAAAAAAAATACATATTTACCATTTCTTTAATTGAAACACATAGTAAACATTCTTATCATTTGATAACAAAAGAAAGTTAGATTTTAACTCAAACTCTTAACAAATTAAAATTAAATTCTTAATCAAATTCTTTTTTGTAGAGCAATTATCAAATTGCATGACAATATATATGAATATAAACTCTTTAAGTATTCCGTTTTATGAAGAAAAAAATTCTGAATGCATATCTAAAGAGTTTTTAATATTTTGTTGACAAGTTTGATTAAAATAAATATTAAAAAAGTGTACTTTTGAATTTTAAACTTTATTTTTTACGAAAAAATATAAAATCTTTATGTATTTATTAGGGAAAATTAGCAATAGGTACATGTTTCCCAATCTGTTAAAGTGACAAGTCACCAAAGAAAACTCTTTTTGCCTAGAGTCCACCAGCAAAGCAAAAAACCATGTTTTACCATTTTTGGGGCTAACGGCATCACAAAAAATACCACAACTGCCCTTGCAAATATATATGGGCAAGAGATCTAATTGATTATATTCCACGATTTCACAAGTCTTTTTTTGCATTCTAGTGTAGGCTTAAGTACAATTTAAAAAGAAACTTAAACCTCAAGTCCACATTTTAACCTGCAGACAAAAATGCCCTTTTCATATGATATAAACACCTTCCTTCTGAAAACGTAAAAGATTGAAATTCCTTGGAATCTGGATATTTCCTTAAAATGGGATTCTTTCTTTATTTATTTTTCTCTTCTCTTTTTTTCTCCTCCCAAGATTCTCTCCTAATTTGTCTCCTATAACAATTCTCTCATAACCATACCCTCCTTATTTCTCTCCTTATTTTACTCCTAAGATTCTTTCTATATTTTTATACCATAACGATTCACTAATAACCATGTGAGCCACTATTGTTGTAATTGTTGCAATGAATGCCAAATTAATTACGAGATTTTATGACATAAATATTCAATTTATTTGATTTTACGTGTAACTAATTGGAATTGGGGTTTTTATTTGATTTCCGATTTGGGGGTTTTGATGTTGGTAATGGGTTTTCTGAACTTTCTTGCATTATTAGTTACATTGGAATTTCGTATAACTAATTGGAACTGCTAATTGGAGAGTTACATTGGAATTTCGTGTAACTAATTGGAATTGCATTATTAGTTACGTTGGAATTTCCCAACAACAGCTAAGGAAGCCAATCATTGATCTAAACTGGGTATTCTTTACAGCATGCAAGCGCAAAATGAAGAAGACAGTGACATTCAAATTGGAAAAGGAGGCAAAATAGGCCCAAAAAATAAGGAGGATCTACCTCCTTGATTAGTGATGCCGTTAGCCCCAAAAATGGTAAAACATGGTTTTTTGCTTTGCTGGTGGACTCTAGGCAAAAAGAGTTTTCTTTGGTGACTTATCACTTTAACAGATTGGGAAACATGTGCCTATTGCTAATTTCCCCTAGAATATCCATAATGAGTTGATATGCATGACAACTACCATATAATTTGGATAAAAAATTTGGTAAAAAATTTTGGACTGTTTAATATTTGCCCTTTTATGTTTACGATCATAGTTTACCTGTCGTTGGAAAAAAGTAATACGAGTAAAAATCAGTCATAGTTGTGCTCTTTTATTTAATCGTTGTTCAGTAAAAATGGATCATTAGCCAAGTCACTTCACGTAACTAGTTAGTACACACGTGCGTTGCACGTGAATATTTTTGTATTATAAAATAAATATTTCGTCAATGGTATACGAATTTATGCTAAAGTGGACCATATAAATTATCTTTTAAAGAAGAGATTTTTGTGATGGGAAAAAAAAAAAATCAGTGCCAAAACTAATAAATTAATTAAATGTGTCATCAATAACTTAAATAAATATAAAAAATATATGTAAATTTCAGTTGTACACTTGCCTATCAAAAGGATATTTCTCATGGCCCTGTCGGTGTATATATATATATGTTTATTTTTGTAAGGAAAAAGCTAAATAATTTAACCCTTTTTTTCGAACTTGTTTGGCAACTAACCTAGTTATGTACTTATTTCAAAGAGTAATAATTTTTAAAAAAAAAATTATTTCATAAATAAATTGAACAAATAACATCGTGTTTAAATTCAAATAAGAAATAAATTAAAATAAATGTCATCCAACTCATTGAAAATATTATTCTATGAGTAGGGAAGTTGGGTTTTTTTTATAAATTTTTTTTATAATATAAAAAATTAAATGAAATTATGATAAATATACTTATTTTTAAAATTTTCTCAATGAAAAATATGCTTACTAAAACATGGGAATCCTCTTAGGTTGTTCTTTGTTAAGATGATGCTCTATTGACCAGATAAGGGAGAATTTTTAACATCGTTACATATAGGATTTGGTTTTCTTAATGCTAGTTTTTGATAGTCTAGGAACCTCATTCGGTTTTATTATATTATATTTTAATAAAAGGTTCTATGTGAGAAAACAAACCAACTCAAAAAATAAATAATTAAATAAAAAGAAAGGTATCCTCATAAAATATTTGTGAATCACGATTTGTCAAAAACTTACACCAAAAAAATAAAATAAAAAAATACTCAAAAGTAATAATATCTAACAGAACTAAAATAGAACCCTACTGCATTTGCAAGGAATCTTGTAGGTAGGGCATTCATTAAGAATAGAGGTAGGAGAACCAAAGTTACAGAAATATATGAAGTACTTGACCTACATGGAAAATAGTATTTTCTATAGCAATTAAAACAAACCCTAAAACCCTATATTTCAAAAAAAAAAAGGAGATAAGAGCTTTATTAAAATAGGTTGAAGTTACTGTTAATGGAGAAAGTAGAATTTAGAATCCCATTGTTAATGAATAGATGATATATGTTATGAAATAGAGTTAGCTTATAATTCTGGGTTTTATTTATTTATATGAATTATAGTTTCCTTAGAATTCCTATTTATGTATGTGTTTTATATTTTTATATTTCCTATATATGTAGAAGGGTAATTGTGCATTTAAAATTTAAAATAAGGGTATATTAGTCAATCAAAAGTTTTTCTCACATTAAACTTTTTATAGGTAATATATCTATATATATATGGGCACACGTGCGTTGCACATGAATATTATTTAAATAAAAAAATTTATAAATTATATATATATATATATATTGAACATGAAAATCGAATTATTTGTTACTTTTGTGTTAATTTAACTTATTAGAATAAACGCTCAGTACAATAGGTTAAAATTTCTTCAATTGTTAGTATATATATATATATTGAACATGAAAATCGAATTATTTGTTACTTTTGTGTTAATTTAACTTATTAGAATAAACGCTCAATACAATAGGTCAAAATTTCTTCAATTGTTAGGAGTTATAGTAGGAATAAAAAGTTAGCTAAAACACATGCATAGTAGTGGAAGCTATATAGAATTTATGAAGTGAACATAAATTGTGTTATCTTTTTTCCATCTTTTTTGCTAGAAAATAAACATTCTTAATTGGTTAAATATAAAACATTCTTAATTGTTTAAATCTGGGAGGCAAATAAATATTTAAAATTTAAAATTTAAAACAAAGATGTAATGGTCAATCAAAAGTGTTTCTAAAATATAAACTTTTATAGGTAGTATAGATACAATATAATTTAATATGTGATACAAGAACATCTTTGAGGGAGGTAGCAAAAAATTAAAAAAAAAAGTAACAAATCTGTCTTTTGCTGTAGGCTGTAGCAATTTGCTACTTCAACTTGAGATGTGCATTTCAAAGGGAAGTAGCAAACATAATTATTTTATTTTTATTTTCTATATTTTATATTTTTGATGCTTTTAAATATGACTTAATTTATTTTTTTAATAAGTGAAATTGATCCCTCATAATATAGTTTTTCTTACTTTTTCTAAAAAAGAATTCTCAATTTTATTTTTATATGGTATCATCACCTACATTTTTTTTTTGTTCACTTAGAGATTGTAAAGAAAGTGGAGATCGAGATTTTCATTTTATTTTTTTTCCTCATTTCTTTGTTTTTTTTCCTTTTTCTTTTCCCCTTCCCTTCCCATCAACAACCAAATTCAAGCAAAATAATAATAATAATTATCATATACATATATGACCCATTCCAACAACTTCCACGTTACAATCAAAACACATTCAAGGGTTTTCTTAGTTTACCCAAAATTCTCAAAAACAATCACCCCTAACCACAAACAAATTCAGCATTATATGAATTCTCACCAAATTTCAAGAAATACATAATAAAAGTATAAAACACTCACACAACAGCCCCTTAAGATCCGGTATCGTTTCCATGATGTGGATATTTGGTTTGTGACTGCGTTGGGAAGTAAGTGTGCCTTTAACAGGCCATTCTCGTTTGCTAGAGAATGAGAGGAAGAAGGAGATACGAAGTTGCTAGAGAATGAGAAGAAGAGGGAGATACGAAGTCAACGTGCTTTAGGATTATATATATAGTATTAAATGGAGTATTTGATTTAGGGTTTCCTTTGAATTCTTATTTGTGTTTTATATATTAAGGTATGTGTTTTAGAATATATTAAGATATGTGTTTTAGAATTATAGTTTCCATATTGCTATATATCCTATATATGCAGAAGGGTGGGTAGTTGTGTATTTAAAAATTAAAATAAGAATATATTAGTTAATCAAAAGTTTTTCTTACATTCATTTTTTTATAGGTAGTATAGATAATTTGGTCATTGGTCAGGTTATTTCTGCTTGAGCTGGTCAATAAGGGGTCAATTTCGAAGGAACGTCCAAAAGTGTTCTAATAACTTGGCCAACGTCAGTAAGTTTAGTTGACTGCAAATTAAGTTAAATGTCCCAACAATTCAAGTGGAATCAGGATGGGGCCTACATCAACAATGACAACAGGGCTCCACTAAATCAGGAGAGGTTAGATTCAGCTTACTTTCTCTGAATTTCATAACGGAGTGGATATGGGAGTGTTAGCTGTCCCGCTATAAAAATTATATCATCTCGCATAGGGGATGTGATTCACCTCTGACCCTGAGTATGGGTTACCCGAAGACTCCAACACTCCGTGGTTTGCTGGGCCGACTGCGTCCCAACACTCCCGAAAGAGACATACATCACTGATCCAGTGGGTTGCATGTCTAGCAATCCAATGGGAACGGCTATTGCCTCCTTTTTTTTATTGCACCCCTTTACTTTAGGTTTTTAAGATTTTTTATAAAATATAAAAGGTTTTCACAAAAACCTATCACATTGTGCCACTGTGCACTAGAAAACATCATTTTGAATAACTTTGCAGAAAAAGGTTTTTCTAAAATCTATCATTTAAATTTATTTTTTGGTAAAAAATGAAATAAAGGTTATAAATGGTTAAAAAAGGTTTTGGGAAAAACCTTTTATATTTTGCTTAAAACCTTAAAAACCTAAAACATGAAAGGGTGATAAAAATAGGGGGGCCAATTAAAGAGAAGATAAATGACCCAAAAAATTATTTTCCCAAAATATAGGATTTCCAATAATAAGCCTGAAATGAGCTGTATAATTTGTCACGCAATTTGTCTAAAACCATAGTGAAACTAAATATTCTTAAAGAAGCCAGATACTTGATATATATCGTGAAGAATTCTTAGCCTTGATTTACATTTTGGGATTGCAGCCTTATTTTAGCGTCTTTGGCCAATTGAGACAGTGAATTGTAAGATGACCCACCCTTGCTCAATGCTTGCACTGCACTGCATTGTAGTTTCTTGACTCTATCCCTCATTGCATTCCTTTCTTTCTCCATGACCCTTTTCACCATCATCTCAATCTCTTTTCTTCCCACAATTTTTTTTTACGGCAACTCCTTTGGTCGGCAACTCCTTCAGTCCAACCGCCACCCCAAGTTCCTCCGTCAACATCGTAGCGTTTAACCGCTGCTTGGCATAGATTGGGCATGCGATCATCGGCACCCCTTTAGTGATACTCTCTAGCGTTGAATTCCACCCGCAATACGATAAAAATCCTCCAACCGAGGGATGGGTCAAAATCTCCACTTGTGGGGCCCACAATGGGACAACATGTCCCATGTCGTGGGTCCGGGACAAGAATCCATCTGGCAAGTAGGACGATGCATCATCATGACTGTTAGACCCAGTTGCATCATTCTCAGTGGGCGGACGCACCACCCAAATAAACCTTTGCTGGCTTAGCTCTAAGCCCCATGCCAGCTCCGTCATTTGCTCGGCTGACTGCGTCCCAGCACTCCCAAACGACACGTAAATCACAGACTTAGCGGCTTGCATGTCTAGCCATTCTAACAACTCGCTTCTTGAACCCATCACCGGCCCAATCGATCTCACCACTGGACCGATGGGATAAACCGGTACCTTAACGATCCGGCTCAGAATTTTATCATCTTTCAAGGCTACAAGTGTTGTGGGCTCCAAATCCTCCCACGTGTTATAACCAATATTGCATCACCCAATGGGATCTCGGCCCCTATACGGACGTGCTCACGATACTGCTGAGTAGTCCGATCCAACATCAGATTCAGTACATCTTCAGGCCGAACCAACTTGCAACCCGGAATTTGCAACGGTTCTTTTTGATCCACGAACTCTCCTTCCACCACCTTATCAAATATTGGTGAATATATTTTAAACGCAAGAAACCATGCAGAAGGAGTTACGTAAACATACTTGGGAATCCCAAACTCACGAGCAATTTCCAAAATTTCAATTCCAAATAAATCAATGATAAAAATAGTCGGATAATGCTTCATGGAAGATATTGCATGTCGTATGAGGGTCGATCCTCACGCATCATTACTGCGAGCTTTGCAACGATTGCCTCGTTGGGGTCAACTAGTCCAGAGACGTCTACAGGTGGAATTTCAATCATAAGTAGATTTGGGGTAGAGGCTGAACGGAGAATTTGTGATTCTGCCGGTGATGAATGAGATGCAAAAACGAAGATGGTGACCTTGAATTCTTGTTGGGTGACGAGGCGTTTGCCGAGCTCGAGGACGGGAATGAGGTGGCCCAAGACGGGGCTGGCGAGGATTGCAGCGTGAGGCTTTGAGTTGTCCATTGCTGCAACTAAGGAGAGATAGGAGTTAGGGTTGGGAGTTTGTGAAGGAGAAAACTATGGAGATGCAGCGTGTATCGTAAATGGAGTATTATGAGTGCTGTGCTCGTGAAATACGCGAAATATTGTGCCAAATCTTTAGGGTTAGACCCCTGACGAGTAATCATTACTCTTTTTATGGACCCTGCCATTTTTAAAGTTTGTAATTTCTTAATAAAAAATTAATATTTTTTTAAAATTTCTTTCTTAGTCTAATTATGTTACTGTTAATGTGTCATGCATATTACAAAAAGGAAAAATATTTGTTAACATAGTTGTTGATATGGTTTCTGCCTGCTATTTTGCTAACAACATTAGGATGAGAAATTAGGAAATAAAAAAAATTAGGCCGATGATGAATAGTATTGTTCAACTTCTAAAACTCATTTTGCATGACATTGATTATTTTAGGTCACATCGTGAGAGTCTTTTGATGCTATTAAGGAAGGTTTAAAAGCTTTTTTTTTATTATTCAAACCATATAAAATTTTGCCCAAAATAAGCCTAAAAGCATTTCCAAGGATACTAGTTAGTTTTTTGCTACTTTAGCTAGAAAAATAACATTTTTTAAAATAGCTAACTAGTTATCAAAGTGAGTACTACAAAGGTACTAGCTATTTTTGAATTATTTCAAATTCTTATTAATAATCATTCTTTTTTAAATCATTTGGTAGAGAGATAAAAAGGGAATGATGCATGTAGAAAGGACAAGTGTTACTTTTTAAAATAAAAATAGTTTAACTAATGAACATTCGCTGGCTAAATATAGCTAGTTGAAATAACGATAGCTAAAATAGCTAGCTAGCCCAATATTGGAGAAGGAAAAAAGTGATTTGGTTAACTAAAATAGTTAAGAGGGTTAGATAGCTAGTCCATTGAAAATGCTCTAAGACAAATAAGTCAAAAGTAAAACGTTAATTCTAACCAATCATTATTGGAAGAAATAATATATTAAACATGCAGGGATATAAAACTGCGATAAAATTATGTAACATTTTTTAATTGGTGTATCCTTATAATGGGAAAACTTTGTCACTACATCCCTGAGGGTATTCCCGTGATAGTTTTTTCTCATCTCATCATTCTTAAAGGTTGTACTTAATTTGAGTGATGTATTTGAGTTAAGGAAAATACTAATTCACCCATATTTTGCCACCTACAAACCTTCCAACGTATGTGTTAAAAATGTATAGGTGAAAATAATTATGTAAGACCTATCATGAAATAAGAAAAAACTAGCACATATAAATGAGAGGAACAATGTGAGTGAAAAAGCGTCATCCTAGAATTAATTGGTAGCACCTTTTCTATGTCCAGCCTGCTTTGTTAAATTTTTTTGGTTAAATTTAAAGGATTGATTGATGCAATACGCCAATGAAAGAGACGACTCCACCACCAAAGGAACTGTATAAAGCTCTCAAGAAAACTAACTCCAATGATAGGAAAGCACCGAAAAAGGTCTGACTCGAACGCGCACTAAACTTTCCAACAACAGTGAAGATTAGAGAAGGTATCTTAATTTGGTGAAATTATAAGAAAATTTGTCGCCTTGTTAATTCTTTCGTGAACACAACAAATTATAGCATTCAAGTCACTATCTCAAATGATCTTTAATAAATTCATTTATAGTACCAAATATATTTGAATGCTATTTCTTTAACTTGCAAACACCATCTCGGCATCCCCTTTTATTATTTATTGAAATTTCATTTATAAAAAATTTATTTTACTTCCTATCAAAGAGGAGTTTAAACTCGAAGAAAATGATTTTATGACAGAAAAATTAGGCTGTCATGCTAGATGGACTTTAAACTTAACCATCTTGCTAATTAACAAGGGTTCCATCCTTACCATCCAAGGGTACGTAGGACGAGAGGAGAAGTGATTGCTACCATTTAATATGGATTTTTAGTACTTAGGTGCTTCACCTCACTTAGGAAAATGACTGCATGAGATAGCATGGTTAGCTCAATGAAGTGGAAGTCCTATGATCGAATTTGCATCACAGGATTCAATTGATATCTTCATTATTTGATGGATGCAGTTTGTAGGTGATCTCGTCCATTCATAACGGCAAATTGTTGCCTAAATACAGATTGGAGTAGGCCTAGCGTAGCATATGCCTTAATTAATCCCGATTGACTATAACCTTTCCCTCTTGTTCAATTAAGTGTTCATTGAACACAATTATGTCGTTTTGTTGAAAATAGTCTTTACCTATTTTCAAGTGAAATAGGTAAGACTAGCTCTACATCCATTCCCATTTGGCCGCGCTCTACGTCAGCCCATCGGGAGAACTGGTTCACATGTGTGCCGGCGATGCCGCCATGGCTTTCGCGTCAAAAGTCAAAAGTCAAAAGTTTGCTTTGAATTACCCTGGAGGGCTACCAAAATTAACCCATTTACAATAAACATTTCCTTTAAAATCAAGATTCACTGAACACAATTACTCTGTTTTTTTTTTCTTTGTAAGGTTCCTGAATGTAATTATATAAATTTTAATTGACTTCTAATAAAAGAAAACAGTTAAAAAGCTCCAAATAAGGAAGGACTCTAACCCTAATCTCCTCAACGTCATCTTTAATTTGTCCAATATTTCCTTCATCTTTCTTCTCCAAATTACAACCATACTAGTCTTCCCCCCCCCCCCCCCCCCCCCCTTTTTTTGTTTTTTGTTTTTGTTTTTGTTTTTTTTTTTTTTTTTGTGTCTATTAAGCATAGTAGTCATTACATATAATATGTATTATGTTATTTGGAGATTTTAACTAACTGTTTTCTTTTATTAAAAGTCAATCAAAATTACTCCATCTGTTTCACATAATTTACTATCATGTTTGAAAAAACATATTTTTTAAGGAATCTCTCTTAAATGCTCTCACGTTCACTTTTATTCTCTAACATTCCAATTTACCCTAAAGTAGAGTTTAATCATTAATTGAATTTGTTTGTTCATGTCATGTAATTAATATCATGAATATAAATATTTTGGAATATTGGTTAAAAATGAAGTATGGACTTTTTGACTTGAACAATAATTTTAAAATGGCCCAAAATGGAAAAGAAGACAATTAATATGAAACAAAAAGAAAGAAAAATATGTCAAACACTTATTCTACTGTCCACAGCAAAGACTGAATAATGACATTTTGCTATTTACATGCATTCAATTAAGGGATGATAGAAAAATACTAGTAGTATTATTATGATAAATTATCATTAATTTTACAAAGACGGACAAATTCGTAGGCAAACAGCTAGACATGGTAAAAATATTTCAGACCCATAAGGTACAGATTTTTTCCTTAGACCATCTACCTCTTCGTATATTGTTCCGCATTATAAAGGATAATGCGGGTCTTGTTGGTCTTTGCAGCACAAAAAAAAAAAAAGAAAAAAAAAAGAGAGGATGATGCGAGACCATCACGAACTAATTGGAATCTTCAAATCAGTACAAACTACATCCACCATTATTGACTCTATTGCTGACGGAACATCTAATAGTACTCCCAACTCTTTAGTTTTCTTTCTCCTTTTCTGGGATTTCAGGCCTACTCATTTCAATGCCTTTGGCCACTTTAGACAGTGAGTTGAAAGAGGCTCCACCCTTGCTCAATGCTTGCACTGCACTGCACTGTAGTTTTTTAACCCTATCCCTCATTGCATTCCCTTCTTTCTCCATCACCTTTCTCACCATCATCTCAATCTCTTCCCTTCCCACCACTTTCTTCAGCGGCGACTCCTTTGGCCGGACCGCCACCTCGAGCTCCTCCACCAGTAGTGTAGCATTTAACCGTTGCTCTGAGTAGAGTGGCCATGCAATCATCGGCACCCCATTGGTGATGCTCTCTAGTGTTGAATTCCACCCGCAATGCGATAAAAATCCCCCCACTGATGGGTGGCTCAAAATCTCCAATTGTGGGGCCCACATTGAGACCACTTGTCCCATGTCATTGGTCCGTGCCATAAATCCATCTGGCAAGTAGCTAAGATCATCACGACCGTTGCCTGCTGAGAAAAAGGACGCAGATGCGTTGTTGTCGATGGGTGGGCGTACCACCCAAATAAATCGCTGCTGGCTCTGCTCTAAGCCCCATGCCAGCTCGGTCATCTGCTCCACTGACAGCGTCCCACCGCTCCCAAATGAAACGTATATCACAGACTCAGTAGGTTGCGTGTCTAGCCAATCTAACAACTCGCTCCTTGAACCCACCGGTCCGGCTGATCTGATCAGTGGACCAATGGGATAAACCGGCACCTTAACGACCCGGCTCAAGATTTCATCCAGTTTGAAGGCTCCAAGTGTTGTGGGTTCTAAATCCTCCCACGTGTTCACTAAAATTCCATCACCCATTGGGATCTCAGCTCCTATCCGTACATACTCGTGATACCGCTGATTTGACCGGCCTACCATCGGTTCAACCACATCTTCGGGCCGAACCGGCTTACAACCCGGGATCTGAAACGCTTCTTTTTGGTCAACGTACTCTCCTTCCACCACCTTATCCAGTGTAGGCGCATATACCGTAAGCGCAAGGAACCATGCAGAAGGAAGTACGTAAACATACTTTGGTATCTCAAACTCATCACCTATCCCCAAAGATTCAGTTCCAAATAAGTCGACGATGAGTACAGCTGGGCGATACTTCATCAAAGATATTGCATGGCGCAAGGCTGGTCGAGCCTCACGCATCATTACTGCTAGCTTTGTAACGACGGCCGCGTCGGGGTCAACTAGGTCGGAAATGTCCACGTGTGGGAGTTTGACGATGTGTAGGAGATTGGTGCCCATGGCAGAGTGGAGAAGCTGTGATTCTGCGGGTGATGTACCAGATGCGACTACGAAGACGGTGACTTGGAAGCCGTGGTGGGTGACGAGGCGTTTGCCGAGCTCAAGGACAGGGATGAGGTGGCCCAATCCAGGGCTGGCGAGTATTGCAGCCTGAGGCTTTAAGATTTCTTCCATGGTTGCACCTAAGAAGGCAAGCGCAGCTGGAGGACAAAAAAAGGCAGAGAGATGTGAAAGAAGGAAGTAGGATGTTGGGATGCAATGAAGAAGTTGTGTAGGAACTTAAAATGCAACTTAAACCAAGCACAAACAACCATATAAATAAATAATCATTTTAGCTGGTTACCTAACCTACGTGTTGAATGAGAAGTTGTTTTAACCCCATCCAAAAAAAAAAATAATAATAATAATAATAATAATAATTCTTTCATCTACTAAGTGAAATACTATAAATAGCACCTAATTACAATACCTAACATGTCATGAGTTGGTTAACAAAAATAACCTCTAAACTATTTAGTATTACAGCAAGAGGTCTATTGCGAAATCAAGCTAGTGCGATCTATATCATGCTACGTATAGAAATGCCCAATAAAACAAGGACAATGTTGTATGTACGTAATAGCACCATCTATATTAACTGCATCTAATGTGGAAATAGATTTCTTATGAATTTAAGGGTTTGGTTGGGAACTTCAAAAATTGGATTAATCGGGGTCTAATCTATAACTGTTACTTGGTTTTTAAATAAACTAACTCATAGTTGGTTTGAAATTAAAAAAAACTATGTTTATGTCATTTTCAAAAGAAAGCTAAACTGTTTAACAGGAAAAAGAGACTTACCAAACAATATAAAAATAAAACTGATCAAATTTTTTCTCAGTTTGTTAGATTTTCAGATTTGGCAAAGAGCCTCTAAGAGTGCACCATATACATGCACATACGTGAATCACATTACCTTTCACTTAGTATATACTCCAATACCAGCTCACCGGTAAGATAGTTACACGAGAAAGTCCATTCCAAGAATCTTTTTGGTTCCTCTAGGCACATGGACGTATTTCATTGGCTCTTAAAAGATAGAAGCTCAATAAAAAGCAACCTAATAACTTTAGCAAGCTTAGGCAGTGACACGTTTTATACCATTTCCCCCCTACCCCACCTTTTTTTTTTTTTTTTTTTTGGTTGCTTATTTAAGCATTTGTTGTCTTCAATTTGTGAATATATTTAAGGTTAAGATAAGGTGATACAATAATTATTATTTATTTTTTTACATAATTCTTAAGTGGTTGAATTTTATTAGATTAAAAAATCGTTAAAAATGTTAAAGTAAAAAAATAACTAATATTATAATATGACTATTAGATCTTTAAGATCCAATGTGTCAAAAATTAGGATAAATTACAAGAGAATCCTTTAATATTTAGTCATTTCTTACATAACCCTCTTAAAGAAAAATTAATGCAATTTCTCCCCTTCATTAGATTCAGGAAAAAAAATCGAGTAGAAATTGGGTGAAAAAAAATACTATATTCCTCTCATGTGCTCAATGTACGTCCATTCCTATAGTGTTTTTCAACCAACTTCTACTCAATTTTCACCTGAAACCTAACCAATGGGCCACATTGCATTGATTTTTTTTTTTAAGGGATTATAAAAAAATGTTAAACATTAGAGGGATTTCTTCTAATATATCCTAAAAATTATTCAGAAACTGAGGGTAAAAATAACACTCTATATTTTGTCATCTTCATTATTACCATAGCCCAGCCTTTTTGGCTATTAACAAGGTGTCGCCCCACCCTTCGGAGGATGGACTGACAATCATCATAGCTAATGATTAATTTGAGTAACCTCCCTTTCGTTATTTTCCTCCCTCTAGCCAATGGGGTTGGGAGGTTAATCTGACGTTAATCACGTACAGCAAACAACTAACTATGTCAGATAAGACCTGTCTAGTTGTGCGGTTATTCACAAATTTAAACATCGGATAAGGTGATCTTAAATCCCTGAAGTATTCTATTAAAATTACTGAAGTACGTAGATTCTTAAAACCCTATGCTAAAATATGCATGTGTTATTGCTTATTTAAAAAATAGTACGACTTATTACTTATTGTTCCAATGTTGTGTTAAAGAGTATTAAAAATTAAAAAATAACAATAGCACACCCTTCTATCATATTTGGTACATTATTGTTGTGTCATAATAACACAAAGGTGATTAGAAAATAGGAGGGGATGGTAGGTGGTTGTGCTAAAACATTACATATTGTGTTATTGTGTTATTTGCACTATTAACATACTAAAGAGGAGAGACAGAATAGAATAAAAGGTAAACTCTTGTATGGAATGCGTACAATGCCTGTACAAGAGAGGCCTATGTATAGGTGTACTAGAAGAATATTACAGGGAATAATGCTGACATATTCTGAGAACTGTTAGACAATCACCTAACAATTCTCAGAACCCCCGACTCTAGGAACTGTTAGACAATCAATTAACCATCAAGGCTACAAGGAGGGATGGTGAAGATGTTCTTATACGATTTCGGTTTCTTGGGTCCAAAATATGTGACGATGCTAGTGTGTCGGCGGAGTGCTACTTAATTGTCTTTTACTCGAAGGGACCACTCAGACTAGTTCTTGAGATGAAAAGTCATAATAGAGATGGTTGCTACTTGCCATACTGCCCTTTATTTTTCTCTAACCACACATAAGGAGCACACAAATATGCGAGGAAGTCGACATAAATAGCATAATCTGAATGGAGTTCAAGATAGAATCTATATGATCAACTCAAACTCAATCTCTAGAAGGTCTAATGTATTCTAGAAGAGGTGGAATAATGATAAGGATCATTAGAAGGAAAATCTCTTCTTTTTTTTTTTTTTTCTTTATAAATTCATAGACAAAAAGAGAAGTGATAACTACACCATATAATTTCTCAATGAAAATGCATCGATTCGTGTGAGGTGGTATTAGATACATGGTTTGTTGTTTTTTTAATGAATCAGTCTCGGTCAAACATCACCACATCATTGGGCACATGAATTAACGTAAAGAGTTGGTTCATATAGCACTAGTGCATGCATTAGAACCAATTCTTTATATCAAACTATAACATGACATGATTGATGTGGTATCACAAACTAAGGAAAGTGAAGTAAAATAGGATTATGAGAATACTTTTTAGCTTCACAATCTCATTTTTACTTTACTTTCAATGACTCGTAACACTACATAGTTGTGTCACCGTTACATGAAAGACTCACTCCTCTTAATTAGGTCTTACACCAGGCTACATGTTTTAGACTTGACTTGGATATATACAATTTTAGGAATTGGGGTTTGATTGGAATCATTCAAATATTGGAACGAGAGGCAAGTGGCTCACATTCATGCCATTATTTTCAAAGTTTTGATGGTTAATTTGGAGTTTACGATATGACTTTATCAAGTGGACTCAGGTCTGCCATGGTTTGGATTTCAGACCTTGACATGCCGTGCACGTTATGATCTACACTAATGCTTCCAAATCTGAGCGGGTCCCACCCCTGTTTCTGTTTGGAAATCCCGAATTAATTTATGATATGTAGCATCACCATATGATCTAAATGCAAGACTATGGTATCTCAAGTCTTCACCTTTTTTTTGCCCTTTTTACCACTTTTTTTTTTTTTTTTTTTTTTTTTTTTTTTTTTTTTGTGGTGTGTTGCAGTTGGGGTTGGTCTGCCACGCACTATCTTGGTTTGGCCATGGCCTGATCATGGCTTAGCCATGCACTGTCTTGGCATGGTTATGGCATGTCCTTAACCAGGTCATGGCCTGCTTTTGGCTTGGCCACACACTTGCCTAGCATGTGCTTTACTCGTCTGGTGGTAGACACCATCTAACTAATTCCTCATTAATTGATACACAATAATTTTTTTTATTTAATTCTTTTGAAAAATATGTCTCATAAAATGTCTTAAATTGAAAATTTTAAAGACTAATTGAGGAGTGTAAAAGTGGAAAGTGAGCCAACGCTTGGGCGAACTTCTACCTGACATTTATCTAAAATTTCCATTAAATTGAAAAGGAGAGAGGGCTGGAAAAAATACAATCATTTGTTACATTGATAGTATGATCAAAGTAATCTTTCAGCTTCCCAAGCTAATTGTATGAAAGTACCAATTGTTACCTATTCTAAAACTAGGCTGAGGGGCACGTGCCCGATGTATTTCGAGAGGTAGTTAATAGAGGTTTTTTTCTTTTCTTTTTTTTTTTTTTTTTTAATGTCGTTTGCTTTTGTGTTAATGGTCTATATTTTGAAACAAAAATAGAATATGGTTGTGAATAGGGCAACATCAATTTGTGCACAATGATTGTGCGTAAAGGAAGATGTGCAACTCAAAATATAACTTGTTCTTTGCCAAGGAAATAAACAAAAAAATATACAACTCAAAAATGTAACAAAACAAGTGTTTGTTAAAATAGTATAACAAAATATGCATCATATAAAATAATGATATTAGTACAAAAGAAAACTGTAATGTGCAAAACTGATGTACTACTGGATGAAGTCTACATCGTTCGGGGACAAATGAGGAGGCAATCTATCCGGTGATATATTAGTTTTGGATCTAAAAAGATGCTTCATTAGTTCTTATGTGAATAGAGTAAGGGAACAAGTTATATTGTTATGAGTATATTCCCTTTACATGTTCACCAACATTCAATTTCAAAAAACAAAAAAACAAAAAGTGTAGCAAAAAGATCCAAAATAAGTGAGCCGATTAGTGTCTTAAAAGGGTGTTTTTGGGATGAGAACTTAAAAGGGTGTTTTTGGGATGAGAACTTTAAGAGGATGAAGGAGTCTGCAAGGTGTCCGCAGAACTGTTGGGTTGGAGAGAATTGGAGGCTTCTTCAATGCAGATTTGTTCTTCATTATCTTGGCCGACAGCAAAAGGCAATGCTTTTGTAGGTTGGCAATCTTGTTGCTCAACCTTTGCAAGAGGTAATGGATGTTGACAGGAGCTATTATTTTTGTCGTCATTTGTAGAAGTACTCATTTGCTTAGCTACTTCTTCAAGCTGTGGCACCTTTAAGAACGGCATGATTTCTAAATAATGGAAATAATGGATGTTGTACTTCTTGACAATTGTTCCTTGATACCACAACTGGCAAGCATGAATTTTCAGCTAGTGTTGATTTTTAAGAGCCAATTTGGTCCTTTCAATGAAGGTGGCTGCAAGTTGAAAAATAAATGATTTAGTATTAGAAGATCAGTTTTTGTTTAATTTTGATAATGAAATATTTTTCTAAATGAATAGTAAGCTAGTAAAAAGTGATGTGAGAATTAGGCAATGTGTGTATGGAAAGAGGTTGATAGACCACATGGAAGTTTCTTTGCAAATTACTTAGAATCATGTGCTGAAATATATATACATGAAACTTTGCCTAAATAGAAGGAATCTAGTGAAATCTTGAGAAACAACAAGAAAACAAAAATTTGGAATACCAAGCAAGTCTTGAGTTGCCAATAGTGGCCCTGCCAAAAATAAAAACGGTTCATTCTTGTGGGTGAGTGTCATATTCGTACTCCCTAATTAGAGACCCAATAGTAGG
Organism: Liquidambar formosana; assembly: GCA_039720395.1. NCBI lineage: Eukaryota > Viridiplantae > Streptophyta > Magnoliopsida > Saxifragales > Altingiaceae > Liquidambar > Liquidambar formosana. The sequence continues at coordinate 39,240,057 of CM077824.1, read as the reverse complement.
GGTTCAGAAGGCTACCCACAAGAATTGGGCCGATATTGCCTGAGTCCATAGGTAATTTGTGCTCCTTAAGTTTTTTTCTTTCTTCGTTTTTTCTATTAATTTGGTTGGTAAAATAGGGGCTTCAAGAAGTTTGTGTTGTAAATATGGAGCATTGAAAATGCCTGAATTTAATAGAAGACGAGCTAATTATTCACTCTTCATTGCATCATGTCTGATTTAAAAGTAAAAGTTTCCTTTTTAGTCTTCATATTATGTTTGTACTTGTTGATGTAACAACTTATATTAGTAGCTTATCATATTAGAAAATTTTATTCAGCAGAAAATGGCTTAAAAAAGCACATTCAATAATTGATTTAGTAGTACAAATGCAACATGTACTTCGGCTGACAAGTCAAATTTCATATATATATATATATAGAACAACCACTGAGGGAGCTAGGTTAAGTAGTCACTTATGCACCCAAACTAGATACCTACACTGAAATTTCATAGTTCTTGTTAAACTATTGATTGGGAACTCTGTGGCCACCAAAAGCTTAGTACAAAAAATAAATTAGTACAAAAAATAAATTTTTTTTAAAAAATGTAGTGGGGCAGGAGGGGGAAGCAATCTTAACTTGGTGTTACATTTGTTGTTAAACATGCCCTGAGGATCTCAACAATACAAACCAAATATATCATGAGTAATGATGTAGAGGACGTTGTAATTTCACAATCCAAGCTTAGCCTTAGAGTATGAAAGCAACTACCCAAAAAAGAAAAAAGAAAAAAATCTAATCCTTTTATAATTGGATTGTGATAATGCGTAACTATAAGAAAATCTGCAATCATTCAATCAACCACTTTCACATCTATGGCCACCGGGCCGGCCATGTTCACTAAATACTAAAGTCACAGCAATAGAGAATTTTAAAAACGGTTTCAATTTAAAATCTGATTGAAAGAAACTGACCTGTGTGAATGGGCCGTAAAGTAGGATTTAGCAATGATATACATATTATATATGACTTTGGGATAATAGTTAAGACACCAAGTTTACTAAAGTCAATTAGGTGAAGCAAGACTTGGCATAGGCATGTAAAGAAACAAATTATGAACTCGAAGTATGCCATACTTAGTGTGTATATTACACCCACTTAGTAATTATGCATGTCACCAATTCCTACATAAGGACAACTGAATTGCTAGGTCACCTCTTGGATGGAAAACAAAAGATTAAAATTCAGGCTATCATGAGAATATTTACCCCCAAGCTAGATGATGAAGTAGTAAAGCCAAGCAAAACAAAAACATAATAGGGCTAACAACATGAAGCAACACAAAAATGCAGCTTTAGAGGCTCTAAACACTAAACAGTAATATATCCATCCAAAAGGCTCCCTACTCCTAGGTTTAGAGGAATGTACCATCAAGGAAGCTAGGAAGCACTAACAATCCTCTAAACTGCTTAGGCAAGTCTATGATATGTATCAAAGACAACTGGAAGATGTCGGTAAATATTATTTTAATTTGTTCTACCCGACATGGTCAATACATCGTACCAAGATTGCTGACACATGATTGGGACACATTGGCAACATGGCAGGGTTGTTTTTTTATTTTTTGCTTGCAAAATGATATGCTCGAAGTTGAATGCCATTGTTATAAGTCCTTATGACTTAAGGAATTATTGATATCTTGTTTGTTGATGTCTTTTTTAGTTTCCTATTGTTTGTAAATAGAGAAAAGCACAAGCATACAAGATGGGTCAAGATATTTTCTTTGAAAAATTGAATGATCTGCCTTAAGATGTTATGAATGCTGAACAGCGATGAATTTGCAAGAAGGAAAAAACTATTTGAGTAATAAATGGTGGGAAAAACATACATTAGTAGTAGCTTGAACCAAGTCCGCTGCAGTGCAATACTAGAGAGCTTCAGCATCTTTTCCATATATAAAAGCTGTTATTTTGCCTGTTCGATCAGTAACCTCAACCTGTGCAGTGCACCTATATGTATACTAACAGAGTTAGACCTATTTGATTAGTTATCCAAATGCAAACTAAACAATTTTAGTGTATTTACATAGTTTTAAAGGTATAAATGAATTCTTTTGAATAGAAAAAATTCAAATTAGCCTCAATTGATGTTATGGATTTGATATTGAATTGTGCAATCTGAATATGTGCAAGAAAATACGCATAGTGCATACATAATTGCATATATGAAGGATATCAATTTGTAAGGCAATTCACCGTTTAATTTCAAAAAATAGGTCAACTGTCAAAAAGCATAACAAATGGTGAAAACTTGTATGTGGATATTGTAAATATAGATCAATCTCAAAATAACATCAATAGTAGAGAAAATAAAAGGAAGATGAAAATGAAAAGTTGTCACATTTTGGAGAAAAATGAAAAATAGATGCTTTGAAACGTCTATAGAATTGTTAATGGCAAACAAAAAGCCGTGAGATGAAGAATATGCAACCAATCACACTAATTACAGTGTTAAACATAAAATGAGATTTGGTTAGCTTGTGTAGTTATTTTTTCGTAGAGGTCAATAGCGTGAATGAGTGAAAAATAAGGGAAAAAATGTTGGGTGTTGAAAGACATCCTGTTATTTCTAGAGGCAAGTTTATTGGTCCTTTTTAATAGCTATATTATATATGTATGTAACTATGGATGAAATAATTAAGGATAAATAATTAAATAATGTTTGTGAGAATAAACATTAAGAACAAACAAATTAGATAGGGAGAATGGATTGTAGATATATCGTGGATAGTGTTTTACCTTGCAGTAAAAATAGCATTTGCAAATTGGCAGTCATTGCATATGAAGGTTTCTATTAGAGGAGCATTTGTTGACTTTTTGCAATTACTACATGCTTTATACCAAAAGGGTTAATCTTCATTAACAATTTTCATGGAAGCACGAACCCATATGGTAGTCTGAAACAATAGTAAAAGGCTGACATTATTGATCATGGGGAAGAATTTTTGAATTGAAGTTTAAAATGAGTTTGGGAATGCGGAAAACTAATTCCAAAAATGGTTTCTTTTCTTTTTGTAAGTGTATTATGTACAAGAGTTGATGACTTACATTAAGAGGCGTGATGATAGCATCTGCAACAGTAGAAATTTTCTCAGGTAGAGATGGTGTTGTCTCACTTGCAATTGAGAAGTAGTTCTTGATACGAAACTTGTTTGCTATTTGGTCCTCGGCATGGAAATACTGTATTAATTGCATTTCTTTTAGTGAAGCTAGTATTTAAGGTTAGTATTTTTTTAGCATAAAAATAAGATAGAGAGACTTACCAATCCTTTAGAACTACTGCATCGGGGTGGTTCGGTGAGATAAAAACAGCACTCGAGTTCTTGGTTGACAGTGACAAGCCTAGAGATAAGATATATTTTGTTGTCATCAATAGTACAGTAGTTTTTTTTTTTTTTTTTTAATGGATAGAATGTAATATGTAGTTTTACAGTGTAATTTTTATAAGAATCTTGTAGTTTCAAACCTAGAATAGTAAAGTATGGAAAACACACAATCAAGGTGTCATTAAGATGATCGTTAATATGTAATACCGTGCTTAGGAAATAGAAAAGGAATGAAGGATTAATATAAAATAAGCAGTATAGTTAATACTAAGGATAAAGCTACGGGTAAAATATGGGAATTTGAATTGCTTGTTCAATGGTGTGTCTTAATGTATAGGAAAATTGCATAAAAGCTAGTATAGAAATTAAATACAATGTGTATAGAGTTCATTGTATTGATTTGTAGCTAACATGTAATAAGAAATAAGTATATTGAAAATGGACTAAATATGTTAGAACTAACCATTGTAAGCAGTGACATTCATTCTGAGAGCTATGATTACTGGGTTTTGATCGCAGCACATTCGTCATGGACGAATGGACCCCAAAAGCTTACTAAGGTAGGTATTAGCCTGTGAAGCCCCAGAATAATGACATTCACTATTTTTGACTCTTCACCATTCCCAAAACGCCTATATATCTCCTACAACTGATTAGCAATATCCAATTCATATGCATAGGGCCCAAACAACTAAGCCCCCTGCTCCTAAATTCTCCCAGCTGTACAACAAATAGGTTCAGTTTTCCCAAGGTACCAATTATTAGCCAATCATAAGCCACATAAACACAGATTAAAATTTATCGAACACATGTTCACGAAGAAAAGTTAACTATGGGGTTAAATACATATGCTATGTCCACAATTTCTTTCAAGCAATAGAGAAATTGTCCAGAAGAATAACAAAATAAAATCCATTTCAACATTTGAAACAGGAGAGTCCTTTCAAGATAATCTTCTCTTTTTTCCTTACCAAATAACAAAGTACTAAACATACAGAAATTGAGTGACAATAATAATATAAAATAGACAAACTAATCATAATAGGGCACTCAAATGTGAGCACCTATCGTAGGGTCGGTTTTACAAGTCTGCTAACATAAAGTGAAGGAGGTACAAGTATGTTCTTTTCTTTTCTTGGAGGGGGGTGGTAATGTTGGCCATCTATAACATCCGTCAATGTTCTTTCAAAAAGAGCTTCGTTACACAAAATCTGCCAGTATTTTTTCTATGCATGTCCATCACTACCTTAATATTATTTAGAGAACGACTGAGGAACTCATCTTTAAACATATTTCTATAAATAAAAAAAATTCGTTGTCTCATCAAGATAATGATAATGACAAAAATGGAGAACAATAAGTGAAAATATTAAGAAAGATAATACTCCGTAGTAGATATAAACTAAAAATATAATACACAAATATAAAGTTGAGAAGGTCATTCTCTAACTAAGAAAAGGTCACATACCAAAATGTTCCATCTCAATTTGATCTCTTGAGAGCAAGAAATAGTAGCAGTGGAGATATTGAGGTGGTCACCCTCACCACAAATCTTTTTTGTTTGTGCGCACCAAATGCATCTACAACAATCTGGCTAGGGGTCAAATTGCAGAAGTGAGGTAAAAAAAAAAAAAAAAAAAAAAAATTAAGCCTCATTTTTATACATAAGAAGAAGAAGAAGAAGAAGAAGAAGAAGAAGAAAGAGACCATACCTAAGCAGCAAACAAAAAAGAATCCATAGAGATTGAAAAAAACTTGCAAAATTCAGTTTGGTTCAATATATTTTTAAGTACCGCAAATTGTAAAACCAAATTTTTTTGCCAGGCTCATTTCATCTGCAAATATGTACACAGGGAAATTCCTATCATTGTTGATCTTTCTTGGGTAAAAAATACCACATTTTTTTTCCCTATTTCAGATGAAAGAATCAACTGTTCCCCAGGGATAACCATAACAAGTAGGAATTCCTACATACTTAAATTTGATTGCAGAGGATATGATTCCTACACTTCCTTCTGACCAATAACAAATGAAAACATGAAATACACCACACCAAACTCAGCAACAACCAGAAGGAATGGCAGGTTAGGTTAGAATTTGGCAGTTCTACTTCACCCACTTAAAAGGGAATAAATTAAAATTTTGGAGTCTTTCACGTCTGTTGACTTTTTTTATACGATAAAGGATGTCAAGTTGTATGATATAGTCCTCTTTTATATAACTAGATATGGGCACACGTGCGTTGCACATGAATATTATTTAAATAAAAAAATTTATAAATTATATATATATATTGAACATGAAAATTTAATTATTTGTTACTTTTGTGTTAATTTAACTTATTAGAATAAACGCTCAACACAATAGGTCAAATTCCTTCAATTGTTAGGAGTTATGGAAGAAATAAGAAGTTAGCTAGAACACATGCATAGTGGTAGAGGCTGTATAGAATTTATGAAGTGAACATAAATTGTGTTATCTTTTTTCCTTCTTTTTTGCTAGAAAATAAACATTCTTAATTAGTTAAATATAAAACATTCTTAACTGGATAAATATGGGAGGCAAATAAATATCTAAAATTTAAAATAAGGATGTAATGGTCAATCAAAAGTGTTTCTAAAGTATAAACTTTTATAGGTAGTATAGATATAATATAATTTAATATGTGATACAAGAGCATCTTTGAGGGAGGTAGCAAAAAAAAAAAAAAAAAGAAACAAAAGTAACAAATCTGTCTTTTGCTACCTTATGTAGGCTGTGGCAATTTCCTACTTCAATTTGAGATGTGCATTCCAAAGGAAAGTAGCAAACATAATTATTTTATTTTTATTTTCTATATTTTATATTTTTGATGCTTTTAAATATTATTTAATTTATTTTTTTAATAAGTGAAATTGATCCCTCATAATATAGTTTTTCTTACTTTTTCTAAAAAAAAATTCTCAATTTTGTTTCTATATGGTATCATCATCTACATTTTTTTTTTCCACTTAGAGATTGAAAAGAGAGTGGAGATCGAGATTTTCATTTTATTTTTTTCCTCATTTCTTTTATTTTTTTCCTTTTTCTTTTTCCCCCTCCCTTCCCATCAACAACCAAATTCAAGCAAAATAATAATAATAATTATCGTATACATATATGACCCATTCCAACAATTTCGACGTTACAATCAAAATACATTCAAAGGTTTTCCTAGTCTACCCAAAATTCTCGAAAACAACCACCCCCAACCACAAACAAATTTAGCATTATATGAATTCTCACCAAATTTCAAGAAATACATAATAAAAGTATAAAACACTCACACAACAGCCCCTTAAAATCCGGTATCGTCTCTATGTATCCTCTCCATGATGCGGATATTTGGTTTGTAACTGCACTGTGAAGTAGGTGTACCTCTAACAAGCCATTCTCGTTTGCTAGAGAATGAGAGGAAGAAGGAGATACGAAATCAACGTGTTTTAAGATTATATATATAGTACTAAATGGAGTATTTGATTTAAGGTTTCCTTTGAATTCCTATTTGTGTTTTATATATTAAGGTATGTATTTTAGAATATATTAAGGTATGTGTTTTAGAATTATAGTTTCCATATTACTATATTTCCTATATATGTAGAATGGTGGGTAGTTGTGTATTTAAAAATTAAAATAAGGGTATATTAATCAATCAAAAGTTTTTCTTACATTCATCTTTTTATAGGTAGTATGGATTTAATAGATTTTTATACTACTCCAATAACAAATTTTTAAAATTTTCATAAAAACACAGTAATTTGAGTCAGATTTCCAAGCCACATCTTCATGCAGGTAGGCTGAAAGGTTTTCATGATACAAGACACGTCAAATAAGTACATATATAACCAGTGTTCACTTAATGTGAATAATGGCTAACTGCAATAAAGTGAACAATGGATAAATGCAATTCATAAGACTTCTCTGAGTGGCATAAAATGAAAAAGTGTCAACGTGAATTGGCACAAAAACTGCTGCAACATTAAATTAGTGGGATTTATGAGAGAAAAGTTCGCATATAAAAACATCTTCATTATCGGAGTTGACAGTTGTTTCTTTTTAAACATCAAAGAGCAACAAGTATAGCAAATTCACATTTCAAAAGCATAAAATGCACCTCCTAATTACAACCCAAAAATAAATTCTAACCATTTTTACGTTTTACCCAATAGACCAATGGAAATTACGGATGCAAATGAGCATTGGGATGTTTGAGCTCCGATTCAATTTCAGCTCAAGCTCAAAAAAGCAAGTTTGAGCTGAATTCACCAATGATTAATGAACCCTTGAGCCCTGCTCGACTTAGCTTGCTTGATGAAACAATCAAAGCTCAAGCTTGAATTTATAGGTTATGTTAGAATGTCATTGGAAGTAATGTTAATTATCTGATCATAACCAGAACAGGTAAGATAAGTGAGACACTAAATTCTTAAATTCTTAAACATTTCCATGTTCACAAAGCCTAACCAAGCCCAGCTTGGATATCCTCAGACTCCCCTTGTTACATAAGAAGCCTTCAAACAGAGCAGGAGCTTAAGTCATGTGAGACAGAGACAATTTTGTTATCGAGCTTAAGCAACTCATAAACAGTTGGATTCATTTGCAATCCCAACAAACCATTGAATTGCTCATGAACTCTAGGAAAAGAAAATTAAACTCACTCACTTAGTATCATTCTTGAAAAGTGTTTCTAGACTCACTTAGTATCGTTCTTGCGTTTTTGCGCTTTTTGTTTATAATAAATCTTTTTACTTCATCAAAAAAAAAAAAAAAAAAAAAGTGTGTTTCTAGACTATGGAAAAAAAATGATACAAAAAACACAAGTGATTAGTCTTTCAAGAAGGGCATGCTTGGTTATGTACTGGGAACAGTTTTCTTTTCCCAGGGAGTAAAAAATGAAAAAAAGGGTTCTTGAAAACTGTTTTATGAAACTTTTTCTTCAAAACAGCTCATTTTCAGTTCAATTTCTGTTTTCTGTTCTCTATTTTAGAAACATAAAACCACTGAAAATAACAGTCTCAAAAATACATAAACAAATAAATAACCAAGTTCCTAGTTCTCCAAAATTGCTTTCTAATATTTATTTATTTTTTGGTAAAGCTTTTGTAAAGTTATTTTCCTGCAAAGGACCCTTAAAATATTACAACTACCACTCCAACCCCAACCTGTTATAAAAAAATTCCACAACTTTAATTTCTTTTCCAATAATTTCCTACCAACCAATCTAACACTAAAACAGAAACCCACATAAAAAGATCAAGCAAAAGCAATCAAAACAAAAACATCAGAATCGAAGAAAAAACAAATAATATAACTAACTTGAAACACGATCATAAACATCAGTCGCGGACTCTCCCCCTAGAAACCCATAGAAGAACCTCCCAAACCTCCCCCTCGTCTCCTTTATCAGCTTCATCCTCTCCTCTACCTGAAAATTCCCAAAATCCTGTTCTATAACCCTAAACTCTTCCCGTACCCCAAAATTTCGATTAGCACCCAACAAATGGTGTTCTTATTTTGCAGGAAAATTAGATGGAGAGAAGGAGAGAAGGAGAAGATCTGAGTTTACCAGTGAGAAGATCAGAGTAGCTTGTTCACTCCAAAAGCCTCCGCACCACATCGTTAAACTTTGTCAAACCTCCAGCACCCCATCCCTATATTATCTGACGCCCCATCAACAGATCACAACACAAAAAAAAAAAAAAAAAAAGGCCATAGATACGGAGAAGCTCACCCTTTGCTTGGAAACCGGAGAAGAGAGTGAGAGAGATATAAAAAGGACCTCTGTTCTCTCGGTTGAACTGAGAGGAAAGAAGGCTTCTCTGGGTTCAAAGAGTGTTTCCCTTCTGTCCGCACAAATATTCACAAACACAGACGATGAGAACATGCCTAATTCACAAATTTTTTCTAGTGTAGCTCTGGGTTACTATAAATTTAACCAATTATTCACAAAATTTTACAGGGAGAACAAAAAAAAAAACCTAGTTAAAAAAAGTAAATAAATAAAAAATACAAACCAATGCTAGGCGGATATAGTTGGATTAGAGCTTCGTCGTCGGAGGGCTGGGATTTCCCTTTACGCAGGCTTGTTCTTCTCTTCACTCTCTCTCTCTCTCTCTCTCTCTCTCCCCTTGCGTCTATAGACCAGCAAAAAATCCTCCGCATAAAAAATTGATACAAAAATAACAGCCTTCTAACAACTCTGTAAATCTCTACACCCAAACCTTTCCCCATTTGAAAGAATCCTACACCCACAAGAGCCAAACCCATAAAACCAAAGGAAAATATCTATTATTATATATAAATGGTCGATTTCTAAGACCAGCTTGAAGAAATCAAAACCCTCCTGAATCAAAAACCCAAAAATAAAACAGAAGAGAAATCAGAAAGAAGAAGACGAAGAGGAACAAGAGAGAAAAGGGGAAAAAGCATGAAAATAATGGCAAGGACTCACCGGCGCGACGCCGCTGCTAAAGTGCAAAGAGGAAACCGCCTTTTTCCCAAGGTTTCCGACGATTTTCAGCACAAACCCACCAAAGTTCACCCAACGCTTGAATCAGAAAACTCACCCCCAAATCTCCGAGAGCTGTTCGGCCATCCATCCATTCCCATCATACAGTTTGCTTCACAAAGTCAAGCCCCCCTGCAGATAACGCTCCCCCGATCGAGGAATCACATGGGGCAAGTACCTGTCACAGGCAAAAACCTTGCCGATTACACTTCCCGAATGAATACCAACCCATAAACGGCTTCGTTCTAAGTAAAAGTGTACCGAAATGACGCCGTTTTGGTACTCAAGAGTACGCAGCAATCGGCGCAGCACATGGCATGTGTACGGAATGTGTCTAATGCAAAAACCTCTGCCAGTCAGATCACATGGGTTTTGTGTGAAAGCTCCTCCAAACGGCCCCGTTTCACTGATCAGATAGCACTCCATCGGATGAGCACATGGGGCACAAACAAAAACAGCCTAAAACGGCGACGTTTTGAGCTCTTTAAACAATGTCGTTTTACCAGTAAAGTGTATTTGGAATAAAAACCCAACGTCGCTTTCTTCGCAACAAAACTGCGTTTTTGTTTTCACTATTCAAAATAAACCAAAAGGTGAACAGTGCTGAAGGGATTTTGCCTTTTAGGAGGAGTCTGTAGAAATAAAAAGGGTAATTTGTACAAAAGGGTACAGAGTTTGGACCATGTTTCACTTAAGGGTCCCAAATTTCAATTATATCACTTTGATACCCAGTTTTAACGTTGACCACAAATCCCAAATGGTATTAACAAAAATTATGAAATGACCTTACTACCCCCTAAAAAATGCAGTAGTTTTGAACATAACCCTACTTTCTTCTAAACCGTTCTAGAAGCTGGCTAGTTCTCATCTTGCTCTATTTTTTCTCCCGCAATATTTTCTCTCCAATGTTCTATGTATCTCGCCCCTCTCCTGTGGTAGTGAGATAAGTGTTAGGAATGAATCTCACTAGGATGAAAATAGGCTTTTTATTCTATGAAGGGCAAAATAGGGATAATGTAATCTCAATTTGATCACATGCACGGCATGTGCAAAAATAGGGGCAATTCTATTTGTTCAACAAACGGTTTCTAACATTGGACCCCAATCTGAAACCGAACTAATAATGTGGGTACCAAAGTGACGCAATTGAAATTTGGGACCCTTAAGTGAAACATGGTCCAAATTTTGGACCCTTTTGTGCAATTTACCCAAATAAAAATAAAAAGAAATATTTATTATTTAGAAACCATAAAGTATGAAAATAATATATAAAAAAATAAGTGGTGATGAGAAGGTCGCACTGACAATAGGCAATAGTGATAATAGTGGTGATAATAGCATCCTAGTGGCCGGTGATACTGACCAAGGGTGGTCAAGGGCGAAAGCATGTTGAGGGCTACACTGGGTTGCTAACCCAGTAAGCCTTCCCAAATTTTTTTTTCTTTTGCTTCTACAATTATAGTGGCCTTTTGGTGTTGACCCAAGTGATAAAATCTAAGAGCCCCTAGCCCAGAAAAGATTTGTTAAGTTCTTGCAATCAAAAGCCTAAAAAAAAAAAAAAAAAAAAAAAAAAGAAAGAAAAGAAAAGAAAATGGGTATTGCAACCCTTAATTTAATTTGCGCACTATGCAAATTTGAAATGAATTTCTGGTACAACTTGTTAGTTGCCCTCATGCACCAATGAGGATTGTATTAGATAAGAACATTTCCAAGTAATGACTTCCAAAGTAAAATATGCCAAGGGAATTAAGCAGGATTTTTATTTTACCTTTTATTTTGGTCTTTTTAATTTTAATATGTCTGCTCAACCATGCTGCCTAACTTACCCCAAAAAATAAAAATAAAAAAACTATGCTGCCTTTTTATATTTTTTTTTTAAAAAAAAAAAAAACTATGTGGCCTTTTCATACTAGCCAACTTACTTCAGAGCTTATCAATGCACATATGAGAACAACATTAACTACAAACCACACCTCAATCGGATAATGGCTCATCGAGAAGTACTAAGAGCCTTTGCTTTTTGGGAATGCAGGCTTATTTGACAGTCTTTGACCACTTGGGACAATGAATTATAGGTTGATACACCCTCACTTAAAGCTTTCACTGCACTGAATTGTAGTTTTTTAAACTCTATCCCTCACTGCATTCCCTTCTTTCTCCACCACCCTCCTCAACATCACCTCAATTTCGTCCCTCCCCGCCATTTTCTTTAACGGCAACTCCCTTGGTTGGACCGCTACCCTAAGTTCCTCCGTCAACATCATAGCGTTCAATCGCTGCTTGGCGTAGAGTGGCCATGCAATCATCGGCACCCCATTGACAATACTCTCAAGCGTCAAATTCCACGCGCTGTGTGATAAAAATTCTCCAGTTGATTGATGGGCCAAAATCTCCAATTTGTGGTGCCCACTTTGGGACCACAAGTCCCATCTCGCGGTTCCGGCCCAAGAAGCCCTCTGGCAAATAGTCCAATGGATCATCGCCGTCGTTTCCTGCAGAGAAAAAAGATCCAGATGCATCGCTCTCGGTGGGTGGGCGTACCACCCAAATAAACATCTGCTGGCTTAGCTCCAAACCCCATGCCAGCTCAGTGATTTGCTCAGCTGACGGCGTCCCACCACTCCCACACGACACGTAAATCACAGACTCGGCTGGTTGTGTGTCTAGCCAATCCAATAACTCGCTCCTCGGACTCACCGGTCTAACCGATTTGACCAGTTGGCCGATGGGATAAACCGGTACCTTAACCACCCGACTCAAGATTTTATCCTTCTTGAAAGCTCCAAGTGTCATGGGCTCCAACTCCTCCCATGTGTTCACCAATATTCCATCACCCATTGGGATCTCAGCTCCGATAGGTACGTAGTCATGATACTGCTAATTCGTCCGGTCCAGCATCGGGTCAACATCTTCGGGACGAACCGGGTTGCAACCCAGGATCTGAAACGGTTCTTTTTTAATTTCCGCTGCATCAACAGCCTTACCGAGTGTTGGTACATATATTGTCAGCGCGAGGAACCCTGCTGTACAACCTTTTTTAACGTATTTAGGTATCTCAAACTCATCTACAATCCCCAAAACTTCAATTCCAAATAAGTCAATGACAAAGACAGTGGGACGATGCTTCATGGAAGATATTGCACTTCGTAAAGCTGGCCAAGCCTCACGCATCATTATTGCGAGCTTAGTAACAATGGTCGCGTCAGGCTCAACTAGGCTGGAGAAGTCTTCATGTGGGAGTTGAACGATATCTAGGAGATTGGTACTCGTGGCAAAATGGAGAAGCGATTCCACGGATGATGTATGAGATGCGTGTAGAAGGGTAGAATTCAGATGTCAGTGAAGCCGGCAACATGTGAGGTGTAGTGTGTGCTCTGTTGCTCATCATGACCAGAGGGTTATGAAGGGTTGTGGCTGGTACGTAGTGGAAGAGAGGAAATAAGAGGGAGAGAGAGGGTCTCTTTGTGGCGTCTCCCCATCTCTGAGAGGGGAACCCCTTTCTCATGAAAGTGAGGTGTATTTATAGACAAACACCATATGCGTGGTGTAAGTCAACCATAGAGATAGTGACACGTGTCTGATGTATGATGATCTCTACTAGTGACACGTGTCTAACAATCTTATCCACCCTCTCTTCCTTCATAATTTAATCTTTTCTGGCGAGAGACTCAATCTGAAATATATAATGTTCGTGTGATATGTATGTTTGAGTATAAGTGTAAATAATATGTTCTCGACTTTGGTCCCCAGCCAGTATTTCCTCATTGACCCACCAAACCACAACCTCTTTAGAACCCTTGGTATGATAGAAACATAGTATTTTGTGGGACTAATATGCCCATATGATGTGTTCATGACCTGCACGTGACCCATATGCGATGGTTTGGACCACGTGTCAAGCTCACATGCAGTGACGTCCCCTTGACCGTTGACTAGGTCAACAATTGACTTCTAACCACTTGTCAAGGTGGGATTGGTGTACATATTATTTTTTAGGGGGCTATACATAGGAAAATCCATATGCCTACAGTTGCCCCTAACTGCGCGTGTGAAGCCACGATTGTACTCGCACGCACGTGCACTACAGGAAAAAGCATCTATCGCAACGGTAAATCGTTGCGATAACCTTAAAGTCGTTGCAATAAATACCTATTGCAACGACAACACTACCGTTGCGAGCTGTTGCAAAAACCTCCGTGATAATAGGTTATTGCAATAACAAATATCATTGCAATACCAATTTCGTTGCAATACACCTCCATTTAATACAACGATTTTATTGTTGCAATCAATTTATGTTTCGTTGCGAAAAAGTATTGCAACGATATTATTGTGGACAATATACCTAAAAATAACAATATTTTTGATTAAAAATATTATTTATCGCAACGACTTTGGCGTTGCAATAAGGTATTGCAACAATTCTTGCCGTAGCAATAACTTATTACTACAACCTTTCCCGTTGCAGGAAAAAATTATTTTAATTAGAAATATTATTTATCGCAACGACTTTACCGTTGCAATAAGGTATTGCAACAATTATTGTCGTGGCAATAACTTATTAGTACAACCTTTCCCGTTGCAAAAAAGAATTATTTTAATTAAAAATATTATTTATTGCAACAACTTCGGCGTTGCGATAAGTTATTGCAACATTCTTTCCCATGGCGATAACTTATTGTTACAACCTTTTCCATTGCAAGAAAGAATTATTTTAATTAAAAATATTATTTATCGCAACGATTTTGGCGTTGCAATAAGGTATTGCAACAATTTTTGTCGTGGCAATAACTTATTGCTATACTTCTTCTTTTTGTAAAAGAGAATTATTTTAAGTAAAAATATTCTTTATTGCAACGACCTCAGCGTTGCAATACGTTATTGCAACAATGCTCTCCGTGGTAATAACTTATTGTTACAACCTTTCCCTGTTGCAAAAAAGAATTATTTTAATTAAAAATATTCTTTATCGCAACAACTTTGGCGTTGCAATATGTTATTGCAACAATGCTTCCCTGTGGTAATAACTTATTGCTACAACCTTTTCAGTTGCAAAAAAGAATTATTTTAATAAAAAATATTATTTATCGCAACAACTTTGGCGTTGCGATAAGGTATTGCTACATTGCTTCCGTGGCAATAACTTATTGCTACAATTTTTCTAGTTGCAAGAAAGAATTATTTTAATTAGAAACTTTATTTATCGCAACAACTTTGCCGTTGCAATAACTTATATTTTTTTAAAAAAAAAATATATATATATATATATATATTTTTTAAATAGAAATATGTCGTTTCATGGTGACTTATATCCTATTAAAGGTAATGAAACCATCCAAAATATGATATCTCAATCCCAAACTTATCCAAATTTATTCAAACCCAAACTTTAAACATTCATTTAACTAATGAAGCCATCCAAAATGTCATTACAAATTGAAAATAAATCAACAAAGATATTAAAGTATCCATATCACTATATTAAAAGTTTCAAGTTTTAACCTTTTCCAAAATGTCATTACAAATTAAAGCTTCAAGCTTTAAGCTTTAACCTTTTCCAAAATGTCATTATAAATTAAAGTTTCAAGCTTCAAGCTTCAACCTTCAACCTTCTAAAATGTCATTACAAATTTTGAAGTAAATCAACAAAGTTACTAAAAGCATCCAAAATGCAAAAATTCCAGCTAATTAGCAACCATTTACTCCAAAGATACTAAGCATCCAAAATGCAGGAAATTCCAGCTGATTAGCAACAATCTACTCCTGTAAAACATTGCAAAGAAACAAGAAAAATTAGAAAGTGAGAGAGAGAGACTAACTAAAAGAGAATCAAATATTCAAACAATGATATTTCCTCAATGAATTGCATATGGCAATTGCTATCAACTTAAGATTCAGATCCAGACCCATTTTATATTGGACTTGGGAAAATGACAATATCTCCAATTTTATTTTATTTTATTTTTTATATTTCACTAATCATACATCATACGAATTGTCTAGTTAGGTCAATGAATCAACCTATTCGAAACCCATAAGCTAGATAAATTCTTCCTTTGTGAATAAGTTAGGTTTTACAAGATTTAGAAGTGTACTAGTATTTAAGAAGAACCAAAGAAAAACTGTTAGAAGTTCATGGAAAGCATTTAAGTGATAAGACTAGGAACTAGAAAGCATCTTGAATGATCATCATCCCTTCTACAATGAAAGAAGCTTCTACTACTATCAATAATGTGGTTCAGGGTACTAGAAATATGATCATAACTTTCCAAGCCTATGTAAAAAGGAAACGATCAATCAATATATTACAAGGTCTTACCTAGGCATAGTTATCAAAAGTGGGCCTCATTCATGTCTTCATGATCTATTAAATGCATGGCAATTCTAAAATACATATGCAAGTAGGAAAAAAAAAAAAAAAAACTAATTCAGTGACTTAAAAAATTTAAGTAGTAGCTCAAGAGGTAAATTATAATAACAAAGAAAAGAGCACAAAAACCCACAAGTTATAGAATAAAAGAAGAATATCAAAATACATAGAATGTCTTTTCCCAAAAAAAAAAAGAAGACATACCATATTTTTCAATACTATCAAAAAGCTTCACTATATCATTTTTTAATGTACCAATCTACCAAATATAAGAAAACGAAAGACAAAATATAGAACCATCCACAGAAATAGTTGATGCAAGCATATTTAAAGCAAGAAAAACCAGTATAACCATAGTCAAATTATAGAGGATCGATCCGTGGAGTCGGAAGATCGATTCGTGGTATTTTAGAATAGCAATTTTGCTTCTGCCTCTGTGGATGGATCCATAGCCTCTGGGGATCGATCCATGGTATTTTAAAAATGCAAATTTTGCTTCTGCCTAGATGGATCGATCCATGACATATATGGATCGATCCATACTGCTCTAGAAATGCAAATTTTGCTTCTACCTAGGTGGATCGATCCATGACATATGTGGATCGATCCATACTGCTCTAGAAATGCAAATTTTGGTTCTGTCAACCCAGATCGATCCAACATGAACTCGGATCGATCCGGGATCTGAAAAACAGTTTTTAAATTTTGGTTCTAGCGATATGAATATGTTAGGAAAATAAATCTATAAAAAGAAAATTTGGAAAAAATACTTGATAATATATAAAACATACATAAGTTCAGCAATAGTAATCCTTTATTAGGCTACAGGATTTATGTTCATGAAATTGTGACTAAAGGCTTTATACTAACTATCTATCTCCTGCAACCTCCTCCACCTCCAAGCTTGTGACTTCCGGTGTCAAAAAATACAACACTTAATTCAATGCAAGGAAGAATTAGAACTAAAGCCCACTTTCAGATATATTATGACAACAAGCATAAACAAAACACGATTCTAAATCAAATATTTTGTCATTGAAACAAAGACCAAAATGCACCCATCACAAGCAACAAATGCATTCTATGCTTCAACTCCACAACCCAATACAGAAAGCCTACGGGGAAAGAAATCACTCTATTGTACAGATATTTTGGCACATCACAATCCTACAAAGATTTAAAAATAAAATATCAGAGCATAAAAATAACCTGGACTCCTGAATGTGTTTCATGCATAAAAGAAAATGACTTATTCACAATAGTTTCAAGAACTTCTAATGGGCTCTTAGAAATCTTGGGTACTGTCCAACAACATAGGTACCAGAAAGTTTCCAAAAAAAAAATTATGAAAACAAATATTGGAAACCAATCACAAACTTACTTGACACATTCCTTAAGGTCAGGTTATTTATAGTTCCTCCAACTACCAATCACAACACTCTATCCCATTGTTCATAGAATACAAGCCAGATTGTACATAAAATCGATTCTTCTCATCATTTCGAGCAGAATAATGGTAAATTTCAAAGCACTAGGATGTGTCATGGTCGGATTGGTAATTAGAGAGGTTTCAAAGAGGATAGATATAAATCAAATCAACGATTTTGTACCCCCATATATCATATTCATCCTATTGGCTATGCATTCTATAGCCATCAAAGTTATCATATTTATAAAGAGTATCAAGAAACAAAAGTAAATTAAATTAAATTTTGGTATACCTAGTTCTGATTGGCTAGCATTTGCATGAACTCCTGTCTCATAGTCTGTCGGAGAAGCTCTATTTCTACAGCCCGCTTAGCACTTTCTTCTTCAAGTGCTTTCACAAGTTCTGCCTCCTTCTCAGCTCGTTCTTTATCCCTCTCAGCCCGTTCTTTATCCCTCTCAGCACGCTCTACCTCCAATTGTTTCTCTAAATGCTGAAGCTTACCATTAAACTCATCACGTACACGCTCTACAGAAGTAGGAGCCTTTGCCATGTATCCCCGTCCACGAACATAACCTGATTTTTTACCCACAACAGATTGGAATATCCTGTTATGTTTATCACTAGACAAAGATCGACCTTCTTCGGCTTCCTTCTCTGCAATCTTTTGTTTAGCTTCATCCTATATGAAAAAATATGACCACCTATCTTTAAAAAAGACAACAAAGAAGCTTCTAAATTCACATAAGGAAGAAACAAATAATAAATAAATGTGATACTTACATAGATACACTGTGATGTGTGCTCGCTCCATTTGCCAGCTACACAATGGGCCAACTCCCACAATGTGCAATCATCGGGCTCCTCCTGTGTATCTTTGTCTCGCTATGATATAAAACAAAACACAACCACAATGGATTATATATTGTTAGTTATAACTATAATACAAGTATTGGCATAACATATATGGAAAATTGATAATCTTACATTTTCGAAGCTAACTTGGGAGAATAATTTGCTTTCCGTATGGTGCTTGCTCCCTTGTTTTTTCTGATTAGCAGCATTTCTTGAACTAATTCTCTACAAGATATGTTTCATGGCACACACTTTAGTGGCTCTTTCATAAAAATGATTCAATATATAATATCAAATACAAATAAAATTCTCACAAACAATTTCAAAACTTATATGTAATAATAGAAACAAACATAGACTAATCTTGCAATCAAATAGTACTTAAAAACTGATATGCAAATGAATCCGGTCCTCACAAAAACAAACCCATATTGTACTCAGACAACCTTGTTGATCTTTTACCTGAAAATCATGACCTTCAAAATATGATATCAATTACTCCCATTCTTCTAGGTCAAGCTCCTCAGGGATATTTTGAAGGAGAGTCTCTCTATTATCTTTATATGCTCTATAGGTAGCTGAAAATGTTGACCTCCAACCCCTATACCTCTCCTGAGCGATTTTGAAAATCTTAGATCTAGCAAAGTCGTCATCTGCTAGTCTCCACCTCTCCTGCACATAACAAATCCTTTGAACAATTTAGAGGTATGTGGTTTATAAAGTTAAAAAAAACAAGTATCTTTAACACTAGTTTCATGTTCCAAAATTCACTAATTCATAAAATCAACAAAGATCATGTTCTAACCAACGTGCCAATTACATTGGACACATGGCACCTAAAACAAGTTCTTTAAACGAGGTGTCTAAGCACTCTGATCAGCATCTCCCTCAAGTGAGAATTATGCATTAAAGATAAAGAAAGTTACTACAAAACTACATAAGACACAAAACCATCCATGTCAGAAGCAGCCAGGTGATCAATAGAATTCAAACATGCATGAGTTCAAGTTATCTAGAACTTTAAAAAGATGATGGAAAAATTCAATTGTATGGACTTACATACCAAAAATTTATCCTTAATAGTATTTCTTATATCAAGTGACACTTCCGACCACTTATTCACTCCAATAAGAGGCACATGACGTCTCATTTGAACTACCACTTCATCAACAAATTCCCGGTAATGTATACCAATTGGCCCACCTAACCGTGTTGAAAACTCAATGGGCAATTTGCCATCACTACTCTCCTTAGCTCTCTTAGCAACCTTCAATCCTTTTGCAGCGCCTCTACCCTTTTTAGGGTTATTTGAAGGATCTAAACATTATCCAACAACAAATTAAAAAATTAATACACTATTGGGAAAATTTAATTTAAATAAAGGATGCTCATAATGACTATAATGGCGGGAAATAAAATGCTACAGCAGATATGATGTTAATAAAAATGTTAAGAGTAATAATATACTATAAATAATGATTAAACCTGATGGATCGGAACGTGGACGACGAGCATGAGATGGAAATTGGCAAACAGGTTGTTCAATGGATGAATTTTCAGATGGCTGGGATAATGGTGATGATTGCTGAGCTGATGGTGATGATAATGATGGCTGAGCTAACTATGATGATGGCTGAGCTGATGGTGATGGTGGCTGCGATTGTGACAAAGATGGAACTACAATAGGCAGTGGCAGTGATGTCTCAATAGAAGGAGAAGCTTGTCGATGTGAGGAAGATGGTTCTTCTTGTTGCTGAGATGGTATGGAAGAAGGCTGAGAAGAAAACCTCGGTGTACGACGTCGCTGAGATGATGGATAAGCCATCTAGAACGTTGATACCTGAACTTAAAAGTTTATAGTATATTAATGAGAATGAAAACAATTACCCAAACAAGAAAATATTTTCACAATTAAAGGCATTATATTACATTACTTCCAAATAATCTCAAAATACCTCATGCTAAACATTACAATTCTGAAAATGGAACATATACTATAACTAAACAAGAAACCCCTGAAAAATTTAATTGCATAAAGCCATTACATCGCATTCAAATTCCAAAAATATAATAATTAGAAAAAAGAAGTTATTATAGCATAGGTTGTTCATCGCCATCACTATCTTCATCAAGACAATGCTCCATTGACCCATCATTAACATATGTATCATCATCCTCTTCAAGATCAGTATCACTATCTTCAGAAATGTGGTCTTCATCTAACTCAATAGCCTCAACATCATGTGCATCAATACTCAATCCCTCAATGTCACCTCTACACCATCCAACCAGGTCTTCGGAACCTTTCTCGGTACCACCCATATCATATTGGATGATTGGAATCTCATTCAATTGGTAAGGCTCATCAGCAAAAAGATTGGTCTCATCTTCTACCTCTTCCTCAATATTTGGCATAGAAAAGAGGTTTCTAGGCTTCACCCTTATCACAGTTGCCCAATTTGGCTTTTTCACATCCTTTGCATAATAAACTTGTTCGGCTTGAATCCCTAAAATGAAAGGGTCATCCTTGTAGTAAAGGCGTGTCATATCAACATTGATAAACCCATATTCATCTTTTTTATACCCTCTACTTTGGTTCCTACCTAGTGGTGGCACCTCAAACCAATCACATTTAAACAGAACAACTTCATTACTTCCCAAATAATCTAAAGCAATAATGCTCTTGATGATGCCAAACTAATCTATATAGCCTGTATGTTCATCACCTTTCACAACCACGCCACTATTTTAGGTTTTCCTTCTCTGCTCTCCTTCTTCTGTTCGAAACAAGAAACCATTGATGATGTAGCGCGTGTAAACTCGTGCACGAGCATCTGGCCCCCGAGCTAACCCCAATATCTGATCATTTACCCGTTCATCTCCACTATTGTAAAGAAGTGTGACCTACATTACAATTGATAAGTCAAAATATGAAACATTCAATTAGTTTGGCATTCAAACGAAACACAACGAGAAACACTTTTACTGTATGGACTTACTTACTCGAGACTTAAACCATTCTGAAAATTTTTGCTTGTGTCTTTGCTCTACATTTCGAGGGTTTGTTTCTGTAAGCTCTTTAATATGTTCGCTATATACAAAATTACATTAAAATTGGTTCCAAGGATGTAACAATAACATACAAATAATCAAATTCTAATATGTAATAAATAAATGCATAGACTTACTCAACCCATGGAGCGACTTCCTCACAGTTGGTTAGAATGTAATGATGTGCCATATGGAGCTCTGACTTATTGAGACTTTGAAAAGTATAGTTGCGCTTGGTACGGTTAACCGGTGCAAATACGCTCAAACCAGGTAACATTTCATTTCGATAAGAATCAACATTCCTTTCTGCTCAATTCAATTTTGTTTCCATGTCATCTAAGTACCAAGAGCAAAATGTCATGCATTCTTCTAAAATATATGCTTCAGCAATTGACCCTTCCAGACGAGCTTTGTTACGCACATACCCCTTATACGTGCGCAAAGATCTCTCAACTGGATACATCCACCTATAGTTCACTGGACCAGCCACCTTAGCTTCATCTGCGAGGTGAATCGGTAAGTGCATCATAACATCAAAGAATGAAGGTGGAAATAATTGTTCCAATTTACAGAGGATTTCTGGAATTTGCTGATCTAATCTTTCCAATTCTTCAACCTGCAATTCCTTTGAACACAACTCCGCAAAAAATCCGCTTAAAGCAATTAGTGGTTCACAAACATTCTTTGGTAACAATCCACGTATCACAAGTGGAAGTAAACGTAGAAATATTACATGACAATCATGAGATTTCAACCCAATCAACTTGCACTCCTTCACCTGCACACATCGCCCTATATTTGATGCATAAGCATTAGGCATCTTCACATCTTTTAAAAACTGGCACAAGTTCTGCTTTTCATCATTGTTTAATGTATAACAAGCAGGAGGTATAGTGTACTTGCTACCCCTATGAATTGGATGTAAATCTTTTCTTATCCCCATTGCTTGGAGATCAAAACGAGATTTTAAGCCATCTTTTGTCTTCCCTTCTATAGCAAGAATTGTTCCCAATACACTATCACAAATATTTTTAACTATGTGCATCACATCCAAATTATGTCGAATTAACAATGTCCTCCAATATGGTAATTCGAAAAAAATACTCTTCTTTCGCCAATTATGCCATTTAAGCTCATGATCACATTTTCTCTTCCTTGTCATTTTACCAAAGGTCACTTGCTCAAAAGTTTCATATTGCTCGATCACCTCATCTCCTGATAATGGTTTCGGTGCCTTTCTTGTTTCCACAGTATTATCAAATGAACTTTTATTCTTCCGCCATTTATGATCCGATTTTAAAAATCGACGATGACACAAATAACACTCCTTTTGTCCATACTTGAGTCTATAAGACGACGTATCCTTATGGCAACTTGGACATGCGAGTTTTCCTTTTGTGCTCCATCCAGATAATACTACATATGCTGACGTGGTTTTGCACGGGCAGTTACTAATGTCCAATTTTGCTTTCATTGTGAATTGTGGGTAATATCTATAGGGGATTACTCGGACTTAATTCCTGTTCCTGCATTTTGGAGGCATGATTTCAGCCACTCAGGATTACAGTAACTCGATTCTCATCTCTATACCTCTGAGGTATTATTTTAGCCATTGCAAAGACTTGACTATCGGTCTACTACATATCTCCGAGGTAAGCGTTGTTTCTTTGCCTTAGCTTTGACTGTCCGACAGAGGAGTAGCAGTAGCGGTAGGAGATTACAATGAAAGGGAAGATGAACGTTCAAGTGGAGTTAATGGGTTTAAGCTCTCCCATTCCAAACACCAGATTCTTCTTCTCATCAAAGTCCTCCAACATTTCGTTGGAGAATTGATTCCGACACTTGCTTCTACTGCCAAAAGCTAGGCCATTGGGCTAATCATTGCCCACTCAAGTCCCCTAACAAATCGAAG
Source organism: Liquidambar formosana (assembly GCA_039720395.1). Taxonomy (NCBI): domain Eukaryota; kingdom Viridiplantae; phylum Streptophyta; class Magnoliopsida; order Saxifragales; family Altingiaceae; genus Liquidambar; species Liquidambar formosana. Next base: position 39,216,554 of record CM077824.1, on the reverse strand, counting down.
CATACCTGTTGCCGACCCGATCTCGTAATCAATGCTTCACAATTTCCAACGCTTCAAGGCCAGTGTGGTCATGGAACTTGCACTAACCCTTTAATCTCTAGGATTCCCACGAAACTTGGCCGCATGTTCTCAGATTCCGTTTCCTGTGTGTGATTGTGCTGCTGGAATTTGCTACACTTTTATGGAGAAAAATGGGGCAAATAAGGGTCGAAAGTACTTTGTTTGCCAAATACCTCAGGATTATAGTGACATGATTCTCACCTTTGCATCTCTGAGGTATTATTTCAACCATTCAGGGACTTAACTCTCGGTCTACTATGTATCTCCGAGGCATGATTTCAGCCACTCGGGATTACAGTGCCTCTATTCTCACCTCTGCATCTCTGAGGCGTTATCTCAGCCATTGCAAGGACTTAACTCTCGGTCTACTACGTATCTTCGAGGCATGATTTCAGCCACTCGGGATTACAGTGACTCGATTCTCGCCTCTGCATCTCTGAGGCGTTATCTCAGCCATTGCAAGGACTTAACTCTCAGTCTACTATGTATCTCCGACGCATGATTTCAACCACTCAGGATTATAGTGACTCGATTCTCGCCTCTGCATCTCTGAGGCGTTATCTCAGCCATTGCAAGGACTTAACTCTCGGTCTACTACGTATCTCCGAGGCATGATTTCAGCCACTCGGGATTATAGTGACTCAATTCTCGCCTCTGCATCTCTGAGGCGTTATCTCAGCCATTGCAAGGACTTAACTCTCGGTCTACTACGTATCTCCGAGGCATGATTTTAGCCACTCGGGATTACAGTGACTCGATTCTCGCCTCTGCATCTCTAAAATGGATTCCAATCATCAGGAGCTATCCAGACATGACTTTTAATTAAATATTCTCTAACATGGATGAATTCCAATACTTGGGATTCACCCCACCGTCTTGATCTCTTAGGCTTGTGCAAACAATCTCACAATTTCTCAAGAAAGATCTTACTAAGGTTAAAATTTGATCCACATGCTAACTGGCTATCGATCCTCGTAAGAAGGCCTAGTTGATCCGCATTTGTGTGTATAAAAATTTTCTCTTTAGCTGTATTGAACTTCAAATGATGCGAATGTTGAGGTCAAGACTTGCACTTCTTTACTCCAAGGTCATGCCATAAGTGGAAATGTTGTGGTCTAACCTCTACTCTAAAGTCATTGCCATAGGTTGAGGTCATGTTCTGACCTCTACTCTAAGGTCAATGCCATAAGTGGAGGTTGTAATCTAACCTCTACTCTGAGGTTATAATCTGACCTCTACTCCGAGGTCAATGCTATCAGTCGAGGTCATCATCTGACCTCTACTCAGAGGTCAATGCCATGAGTGGAGGTTGTGATCTAACCTCTACTCTAAGGTTATTGCCATACATTGAGGCCATGCTCGACCTCTACTTTGAGTTCAATGCTATAATTCAAGGTTGTGATCTGACCTCCACTCTAAGGTCATTGCCATACGTCGAAGTCATGCTCGACCTCTACTCTATGGTCAATGCCATAACTAGAGGTTGTAATTTGATCTCTATTCTAAAGTCATTGCCATACGTCGAGGTCATACTTGACCTCTACTCTATGGTCAATGCTATAACTAGAAGTTATGATCTAACCTTTACTCTAAGGTCATTGCCATATATCGAGGTTATACTCGACCTCTACTCTATGGTCAATGCCATAACTAGAGGTTGTAATCTGACCTCTATTCTAAGGTCATTGCCATGCATCGAGGTCATGCTCGACCTCTACTCTATGGTCAATGCTATAACTAGAGGTTGTCATCTGACCTCTATTCTAAGGTCATTGCCATGCATCGAGGTCATGTTCGACGTCTACTCTATGGTCAATGCCGTAAGTCGAGGTTATTCTCTCGCAGGGTGATGATAAACTCTTTTTGGTTTTCCTTTATGTCAAGAATGTCCCATAAGAAATGCTGGACTGCGTATAGCGTGAATCTTTCTCGGCAATAATTAGCCTCCATTTTTTTTTAAAGGTACGTCCCTTGTATGATTGTGTCGTTGCATACATGATGCATCCGAACCCTAATGGTTGAATTGAGAAGGCCAAGTTGTCGAGCTCTATCATAAGGTTCCTTATGTTGCCCTGGTTCGATCTTACTAGCTCCATGAATTGAATCCAATAAAATAAATAGAATAGTGGAGAGTGTATGCTTCAAAATTTGAATGGGTGATTACCAATGTGAGCACTATGGTTGTTCCGTCACGAGCACATGTTGTTGTGATGGTGCACCAATGCATCGCCAAATTGATGCGTGATCTTATGTGAGTAGGCATCGAGGTAACTTCAATCCAAAAAGACAGTCGTGATCGCGGAGCATACGATCATGTGCGAAGAACCCAAGGTCACCCCCATGCATGAGGTCGTGGACTTGTTAGGCATAAGAAAGTGGGCTGCTTACAGCATTCCATGGATATGCTTGATGGATTCAAAATCATCTTGCGCGAGCAAGAATGGTAGGATTGTCCCTTGGATATAAAGGCAATGGTATTACTGGGCCTTTATATACATTTGAGCATGACCAATTATCATACATTTTTGTATACGTGTGTGTGTGGAAATATCTCTGAACCGAGGTTTCAGCTCGGGATGGAAGGTTCAGGCCTGAAACGCTGACACGTGGCGAAGATTGCTCAACCAAGCCAACCACAACGCACGTGATTCACCTCCTAAGGTCCAACTCGGGGCAAGGGGTTAAATTGCTTCACTTGACACGTGGAAGGCCCTCACGCTAGGACCAGCTGCAAGGCACGTGATCTTCCAACTTGGGACCTGACCTTCACCTCGGGACATCTGTCTTATGACTCATACTACAGTCCAAATCCTACTACAGTCCAAAACTGTCCTAGCAGCTGTAATTCCTGACATAGCGGTTACTAGAAACCACGGTTCCCTGGCCAACCATGGTCAATAAACCATGGTCAGACGGTTATGGGTAAACCATAGTCAGATCTGACCTAACCCAAGCAGTTATCTGACCTCACATGGTCAGTCCGTACAGGTGGGTATAAAAAGAATACGATACAGCCTAATTTGGTAAGCTACAGTACCCTAACTCTCAGAGATTCATCTTCTTCCTTGCCGCATTCTCCCCAGTACAGCTTTCTGACTTAAGCATTGGAGAGGGCATGGCCAAAACCCACCTTGGCCTACCCTCTGACCCGTTTTCCAAGCTTGTGATTGCAGGTCCAGGCGAGGGAGCAAGCTCCATCATCAACACGTAGTTCGGGGAGCAGATTTTACCCCGTACAGTGTGATATAGCCTTCTCACAAGGCTACCCCTTCTGCCCCAATGGCAATTTCTATTTAAAAACACTCTTACTTCTATTTGCTTTTGTCTTTTATAGTAATTGCACTTAATCTTTGCATCTTTACAATCAATAAGAGAGAAGAAAGAAATGTGTGGCATTTCTCCTCAGTTGTCTCGAGGGTACCAACGCTTCCTCGAGGTCACGAGAGGTGGTTGCCCCTGGTCTCTGCCCCGAGTACAATTTCTTGCAAAAGAATTCTTGTGTTTATAACATGCATCTTTCTTTTGTCTAGCCATAATATGAATGCCTCTTTCTCCTCGATTTCTCTCGAGGTTGACAAGGTTTCCTCGAGGTCATAAGGGTTGCTCCTAATTTCTGCCCCAAGGATAATTTCTTATAAAAGAACTCTTAGCTTCTTGCACTCTACCTCTTTATTTTGTAAGAAATTGTACTCTATTATCTAACCATAATATGAATATTTATGACTTAAGAGAAAATTTTGACATTTCTCCTCGATTAATCTCGAGGTTATCAAGGTTGCCTCAAGGTCATAAGGGTTGCCCCTGATTTCTGTCCCCGAGGACAATTTCTTGTAAAAGAACTCTTGGCTTCTTGCATTCTGCCTCGTTCTTTTGTAAGAAATTGTACTCTGTTATCTAGCCATAATATGAATATTTATGACTTAAGAGAAAACTTTTGACATTTCTCCTCGATTGATCTCGAGGTTATCAAGGTTGCCTCGAGGTCATAAGGGTTGCCCCTGATTTCTGCCCCGAGGACAATTTCTTGTAAAAGAACTCTTGGCTTCTTGCATTCCGCCTCGTTCTTTTATAAGAAATTGTACTCTGTTATCTAGCCATAATATGAATATTTATGACTTAACGAGAAATTTTCTTAACATTTCTTCTCAATTGATCTCGAGGTTGCTAAGGTTGCCTCGAGGTCATAAGGGTTGCCCTTGATTTCTGCCCCGAAAACGAGAACAATTTCTTGTAAAAGAACTTTTGTCTCTTTTTTTTTTTGTGATGGAAACTTGGTGTGAATATCCCAATTCTTGGTTGGTTCACGCTTGGGAGTGATATAATAGATACAAATATTTGCAAGCTTGGTTGGAACGAGGTGAGGTTCCATGGACAACTTCAGGTGAGGTCTCACAGATAACTTCAGGTGCCTTCCCTTGAGGTCATGGGCTCTGAGTGAATATGTAGTTTTAGGCATCTTTGCTCCTATTGAGGTCGCACTCCATTTAACGGATTTAGGTAAGAGCTCGAACCCAAGCTAAGGGCAGTGGAAGCAAGACAAGTATAATTGCACTTTGTAGCTGTGAGTCAAGGAGCTGCACAAAGGGATATAGCTCGTATCTGTTTCAGGGCAAGGATGGTGACCTTGCTATCGTGGTCATATAATTTGCAACAGGAACGATCCAGTGCCACCAATGGCTATGGTGGCTCGTATGCTAATGTGCACATACACGTGCTAAATTAAAGGTAATGCCTCAGTCACTTAACTCTTATATGCAGTTTGATGGAGCTTGATTAATTGGTGATATTAACTAGATAGACCCACAAGCTTGAGAGGTATACATTATCAATAATGGTACGTGGCTTTGCATTGGAGGCCAGGTTGCCCCCCATTCTGTTACGGGCCAAAGAAACCAGCAGGCTCGCTTAACACGAGATATGTAGGCCTTGGTAGAAGGAAGCTTATGTCACAAATCATCGTGGTGGCCCATGTGCTATCATGCGCAAGTGAATGCCAAAGTTAAGGTAGTGGCCCAACTACTCTCTATAGGCGAGGTGCCCACTACTGAGGTCGTGGCGAGGTGATGTTATCCAAATCGAAAGATTCGATCAGCTTCTTTGTAGACCACTCCGGAGTTTGATGGGGCTCAATTTCATAGAGATTGCTCTAAGTTTGGATTCTAGTGATCCTCAGAAATGCCGAGTTGAGACCCACAACTTGTTGTACCAGCTGTATTGCATGAGCTGCTGAATTACATGGGGGAGAAAGTGGCTCATGTGCCATCATGTAAGATAAGGAGCCTATGTGAAGTCTATGGATTCCGTTCAAATAAGGTAGAGGTCCATAAATCGCCATGGATCTGAGCATATATACTCATTCACTGTAGCAATACGGAAGTCTCGATCGATGTGGTGGTATGCATGTAGCGTAGGCCATGGTGAATATGAGGTGATTCTATGCAAGGTTGCTGGCTCCTACCGACGAGGTGATGGATCCGACCGCGTGAGATGTGGCACCCTACGTGCCGCGGTGGTGGTACAAGAAAGGTTGCTCTCCGTGTAGGAATGATGGATTTGATCGAGTGATTTAAGCGAATCTGCCTTGATACAGTCAAGTTAATTACCTCAACAAGTGAGTGGAGCTGATCCACTAAGCGAGGTGTACAAGTCGCAGTAAGCATGCATCGGTGTTTCCATAGCGACCCACACATAACCAATTATGATAGGAGCAAAGAAATAAACCAGCTAACATGGGAGTAGTTGGAAGGCTGTCCAATTTTGGTATACGTACCAAGGCTTGTGATAGGAAGCTGTAGTGTAGCATGTAGAGCCACACGTCCTGTGCGTTGGAGAGTCTCATCTTGGGTCAATACAATATTGGTGATAGTTTAATCCCCATCCCCGACTTGATTCTCCTTCTCTTCTCTCTCTTTTGTGGGAATGATGGTTGACCCCGGACTAGGATAGGATCCACTGTATGATTGCCCCCTGATGTGGAGGCACTAATGTATACTTATGCCTTCGCATCCATCCGAACACAAAGTGGTTGTGATTGCATATGCGCATAATTAGGACAGCCTATGAGGTTGAAGCCAAAAGTGGCAGATGATTGTAGATTTATGTCTTGTGTTCCATTGAGCAAACCCCAAACCTCATAATTAAGCTCGCACGAGGTACCAACATATGAGTTTGACCTCATGCGAGGTGGGTGGACTGAGGTTATCCCTTACCACCGCGTGCAAGGTAGTGCCAAGGTGGACAATTGTAGGCAAGGTTGATACATGTCACGATGGTTATGCATAAGTAAGGTTATTATGCGTTGAGGTTGATATGCATTTGTTAACAAGGTGAGTGCGTGCGAGGTAAACCACCCAAGTGAGTGCGTGGTCTGACCGCGTGAGATGTGGCTCCCCACAGTAGTGGTCTGACTGCGTGAAATATGGCTCCCCGCGGTGGTGGTCTAACCGCGGGTGCCGCGATGATTAAGCATAAGCGAGGTTATTATACCCCGCGGTGGTCGATATGCTCATATGCATTCATGGACGAGGTAAGTGCATGAGAGGTAACTCGCCTATGAGTTAACAGCCTGGAGGTCGCACACATATGAGATGGTAAGCCCAAGTAGTTCTCTATTGAACCATTCACGATTGAGCACTCATGGCGAGGTTATCCTTGTAGAAATGACGAATCAAGTTCGCTGGGTAACTGGTGTCGAGGAAGATGGGAGCCCAAGGTGGTTCCTATTAGAGGTAGCGGACCCGAGGTTCCATTTGCAGGAGATTAATGGTTGCTTCCTCTGTGTGAGGTGTGGGTCTGCCTTATGTGAGATTTGTTAATTCCCACGTTCTATGCCCAGGTGATAATCAGAAGTTGCTTGAAACAATTCAACATGCGACATAGCCAACAGATGCGAGGTTGGGTTTACATAGGCGAGTGACCCGTATCAGACATCCTTATGGGTCGATCAAGTCAAAAGTGCAACAGGCATGAATGGGTGACTTCGACGGTGCAACAGTAACTGTAGGAAGGAATGGGTGACCTCGACGGCTTCTGATGTGTGTATTATGTAGAGTTATAGACCCATACTGATGGGAGATGGGACACGACTGTGGCCTTGGGAAGTAGGCCAGCTAAATGTCGGTTGCTCTATTCCTCTTTCTCTTTTTTTTTTCACGTGGCACTCTCTTATGCATCATATCAAAGAGTAGTACGTAAATTAAATAATAAATAAATATTTTAGAAGCTGTAAAGCAGTGTATCGGGCAGTGGGCCAAACCACTCTTGCGATATTTTTCTCTTGTTTGCGATATTTTTCTCTTGTTAAATCACCATTTTGATATTGGATGCTGAAACACATCAAGCATAATAATGGCAATTTTATTTTTATATATATATTTCTTGAACACATGGCACCATCTTAAGCATGTACTAAAAATTGTACGAAAAAAAAAAAAGGTGTATAAAGAATGCATAGGGCAGTGGAACGAACCACTTTCTCAAAAGTGAATCTGACTTCAATAAATAATAAAATATATATTCTTTTATTCTTTTTTGTACTCTTGTTGGTTGTTGTGACTTTAACTTAAAGAGAGTAAGATCTACTCTCAGGAAAGCTATGGATTTGTTGATGAGAGTAAAGATTACTCTCTGTACTAGGTGAGCATTTGTCAAGTCATTTTAATAATAATAATATTTTTTCTCTTTAAGTTGTATACCCAGCATATTCAACCTCGCACAAATACGTGTTTCATAGATAACCTCTTGTGCATTTGTTGACCTCGAGAAATAAAAAATATGAAATCATGAAGGACTCATTATACTTTTACATCTATCGTTATGCCATTTTTAGAAGCTTCAAGATTTGAAGAAAATATATATATATATATATATATTGAGCAGGATATAAGCATTTTCATGCATGTTACTTGTCACCAAAAGATGTAGTGGAGTTTATACCTCTACGCACGAGTAACACGGTGCTCTTATTGGAAGATCACTAACCTCTTTCCTCCACCCATTTAAACCAGTTGAAACTCTATTTCACCATGAAAGATCGCAAACATATGTGCTCACCCTCAGATGTGCTACCTCCCCAGCAGAGTCGCCAAATGTAGAAGGGTAGAGTTCAGATGTCAGAGAGGCTAGCAACATGTGAGGTGTAGTGTGTGCTCTGTTGCTCATCATGACCAGAGGGTTATGAAGGGTTGTGGCTGGTACGTAGTGGAGGAGAGGAAATAAGAGGGAGAGAGAGGGTCTCTTTATGGCGTCTCCCCATCTCTGAGAAGGGAACCCCTTTCTCATGAAAGTGGGGTGTATTTATAAACAAACACCATATGTGTGGTGTAAGTCAACCATAGAGATGGTGACACGTGTCTGATGTATGATGATCTCTACTAGTGACATGTGTTTAATAATCTTATCCACCCTCTCTCCCTTCATAATTTAATCTTGTCTAGCCAGAGACTCAATCTGAAATATATAATGTTCGTGTGATATGTATGTTTGAGTATCAGTGTAAATAATATGTTCTCGACTTTGGTCCCCAGCCAGCATTTCCTCATTGACCCACCAAACCACAACCTCTTTAGAACCCCTGGTATGATAGAAACATAGTATTTTGTGGGACTAATATGCCCATATGATGTGTTCATGACCTGCACGTGACCCATATGTGATGGTTTGGACCACGTGTCAAGCTCAGATGCAATGACGTCCCCTTGACCGCTGACTAGGTCAACAATTGACTTCTAGCCACTTGTCAAGGTGGGATTGATGTACATATTATTTTTTAGGGGCTATAAATAAGAAAATCTATATGCCTACAATGCAATGATAAAGATGGTGACGTGGAAGCAGTGGTGGGTGACGAGGCATTTGCTCAGCTCGAGGACGGGGATGAGGTGGCCCATGCTAGGGCCAGAGAATATTGCGGCATGAGGCTTTAAGTTGTCGATGGATGAAACTAAGATGATAGGAGGGGTTAATCGATAATAGAGAAACTGAGAAAATGAAATTTGTTTGTTGTGCTTAGCAAGTTATAGTGGTGGAACCTAAAAAGATCGCACCACCTGGTTGGCTAGTTACCTCGTATGGTTTTTTATTTATTTATTTATTTTTATTATATTTTTAAGAACTTAAAATGATCTGTTAAGTTCTCAAAACTCAGTACCGTACTAAGGTGATCAATACTGTTGAATGAGGTGATGGACGACCAAGACTAAAAGTTTAAAAAGTTACTAATGAAATAACCAAAATGACCACAATGCGCGGACAGTTTAATGATTCTAGATGGAATTAATGCTAATCAGGGGCGAAGCCACACATAGTCCAGGGAGGGCAGATGCCCACCCTGAAATTTTGAAAAAAAAAATTTTTTTTTAAAAATTTTTCTCTATTCAGTTTCAACTTTATTAAATTTACTTATAAAAATAATAAAATAAAGTTAGTTTTGCAGTACAACTGGAAGAAAATAATAAAATAAAAATAAAAAATAAAAAATTGAAAGATTTTCTCTTATTGATAATGTCAGCATGTCAGCCCATTAAATAACTGTTTGACTTGGGTGGCTTCTCTCTATTCCCAACATACATCCCACAGGCATGCAACATTAAAAAAAATATAAAAGTATATATTGACAAATACGCAGCCTATCACCGAAATGTCACTTGGCTTCTGCCTTGTTCCCCTCACCCCTAGTCGACTAGTCTCTTCCAAGTTAGGTGTTTTTGCAGGCTACAACCATACCTTGAGAGGCTGAGAGCTTAGACCCAAAAAAAGAAAAAAAAAAAAAGAAAAAAAGAAGACCATCCTTTGAGAGCTGAGAGCTCTATCCTGCCCAGCCACAAAGAGAGATTGAATCACTGAGAAAGAGAGGATGTAGTCACGAAATCACCTTCTTCAGCAGGCTAGCAGCGGCCCCCAACCCAATCGCCTGTTGTCTCACACTTTCACCTGTAAGTTATAGTTCTCTCTCTGGCTCTCCATGTTCTTTGTTTTTTGATCATTCTATTTGAAACTAGGGTTTAAAACGGTTTATGGTTTATTATTTATTGTTGTGCAGTTGTGGTTGTAGACTTGCAGTCCTTTGACTCCTTATGAAAAATGATTTGCTTATTTACATTGTGAATGTATTCAATTGAAATATGGTTTATCCAATATGAATGAAGTATGAATTTTTGCAATTTTGTTTACCTCAAAACAACAAGATAAAATAAATTTTTTGAACAAAAAGGTCTTTGATTTTTTGAATTAGGATAAAGTATTATTGTATTAACAGCTAAGGAAAGTTCACCTCACCTGACCTAAATTCCTGGCTTCGCCACTGATGCTAATGTTGACATTTGTTGCCCCATCATTTAATATATATAGTTTTTTTTCTCTTCTATCTTTTTGGAATAATTGGAGGGATTCCAACTCCTAACTTATCAAAATCCTACTTTCTCCCCAACATCAACTTGTTACGTGCCTGCCTTCATGCACATGATCGACAATTCTGTTTTCGTATATGGGTGTTTGAATCTTTTGAGGGGGCTTAGTGTATATTTGAGGGTTTGACTGTTTGAGCTTTATTAATTTTCTATTAACTTCATCCCTCTTTTCCAAAACGCACATCAATTATATATGGTTTATTGAAACCAGTAATATGGTTTATTGAAACCAATTACAAAATCAAATTCCAAAAAAAGCAATGGCTAGCTTCTAGCTAGCTAGAGCTATTAAAAAAATTTTGGCTTTGAGATTGAAGTCCATACAATTATATATGGATTAATTAATGAGGAATTATTCACTGAAAATTCCCTTCTTTTCTCCATTTAAAATAAATCAAATGATAATGATCATTCTATTTTTAGATTAAAATGCAAAGGTGAGGTCGACACCTTTGAATTTCTAATACAACTTGTGTTAGTTGCCACCATGCAGCAATGATGTGGATTATTATATGGGATAACAACGTTTCAAGTAATCACTTCTAAGGAAATATTACGTGTATAGAGAGAAATTAGTAGTAGGTAAGCAGGCCGGGTTATTTGTTTCTTTATCATTACTATTTTTCTTATGAAATCCTATTAATTAATCAAAGTATATATGTCTACGTACACTCAATTATATAAAAAAAAAATGCTTGTATACTCATCATGTCATTTTCATCGGACATGACATTTCTCACAACATCCTTTATGCTAGTTTGTTAATTGATATGACATGTCTCATAAACTAATACGGTAGTTCAAATAAGTTATCATGTAAGATAGAAAAAGAGTCAAAAGACCAATTAATCGATACAAGCGATGCTGTGTTTTTATATTAACCCAAATTATTTCATACCATTTATTGTCAAATACTCGAATGCATTCATATAAGGACACACATTGTGCTAGCTCCTGGTATGAATTTACTCTCCTTCATATAATCACAGACCACACCTCAATCGAAATAATGGCTCCTCGACCCTTAGTATTTGGGAGTCTTTGCTTTTTGGGATTGCATGCTTATTTCAGAGTCTTTGGCCACTTGAGCCAATGAATTATACGAGGATCCACCATCACTCAAAGCTTGTACTCCACTGAATTGTAGTTTCTTGACCCTCTCTCTCATTGCATTCCCCTCCTTCTCCATGATCCTCCTCACCATCACCTCAATCTCTTCCCTCCCCACCACTTTCTTCAACGGCAACACCTTCGGCCGGACCGCTACACCAAGTTGCTCCGTCAACATCGTCGCATTCAGCCGCTGCTCTGCATATAGTGGCCATGCAATCATTGGCACCCCATTCACAATACTCTCTTGCGTCGAATTCCACCCGCAATGTGATAAAAACCCTCCAACAGATGGATGGCTCAAAATCTCCGCTTGTGGGGCCCACAGCGGGACCGCATGTCCCATTTTGTGAGTCCGGGTCAAGAATCCATCTGGCAAGTAGCCCGATGGGTCATCAGAATCGTTTCCTGTCGAGAAAAAGGACGCAGACGCATCGTTCTCCGTGGGTGGACGTACCACCCAAATAAACCTCTGCTGGCTTAGCTCTAAGCCCCATGCCAGCTCAGTGGTTTGCTCAGCTGACAGCATCCCACCACTCCCAAACGACACGAAAATCACAGACTCGGCAGGTTGCATGTCTAGCCAATCAAATAACTCGCTCCTCGTACCCACCGGTCCGACCGATCTCACCAATGGACCGATGGGATAAATCGGTACCTTAACCACTCGGCTCAAGATTTCATCCTCTTTGAAGGCTCCAAGCGTTGTGGCTTCCAAATCTTTCCACGTGTTCACCAATATTCCATCGCCCATTGGGATCTCAACTCCTATACGTACATACTCATGATACTGCTGATTCGTCCGGTCCAGCATCGGATCAACCACATCTTCTGGCCGAACCGGCTTACAACCCGGGATCTGCAACGCTTCTTTTTTATCAACGTACTCTCCTTCCACCACCTTATCCAGTGTTGGTGTGTATACCGTTAGCGCAAGGAACCATGTTGAAGAAGCTATATAAACGTACTTTGGTATCTCAAACTCATCTGCAACCCTGAAAGCTTCAGTTCCAAATAAGTCGACGATGAGTACAGTCGGGCGATACTTCATTGAAGATATTGCACTCCGCAGAGCTGGTCGAGCCTCACGCATCATCACTGCCAGCTTAGTAACAACTGTCGCGTCGGGCTCTACTACGCTAGAGATGTCTACATGTGGGAGTTGGACGATGTTCGGGAGATTGGTACTCGTGGTAGATTGGAAAAGTGATTCGACGGATGATGCAGGAGATGCGATGACAAAGATGGTGACTTGGAAGCCATGGTGGGTGATGAGGCGTTTGCCAAGCTCGAGGACGGGGATGAGTTGGCCCTTGCCAGGGCTGGAGAATATTGCGGCGTGAGGCTTTGAGTTGTCCATGGGTGAAACTAAGAAGACATAAAGAGTTGAAGATCCAAAACACAAAGAAAGTGAAGAGATGGGACTATGAGTATTGGAATGAAACCCAGCGTTGCGTTGTGCTTAAGAAGTTATAGTGGCGGAGCTTAAACAATTGTAGCGCCTGGTTGACTGGTTGCTTTGCGTGCTCAAACGGGACTTGTAGTTACACGTCCACGTACATAGCAAATAAATAAATAAAAGTTACACGTCCACATACATAGCAAAAAAAGAAATAGAAAAAAAAAATGTTACATGCACGTCCGCATGGATCTGACAAAAGATTAGGTAAAACTACGACTATGCTAGCCCTTGTTGGCAATTTTGTCACATGTTGCGCCAAATCTTATGTGTATCATTTTGAGTCCCAAGGGTCGTGACTCGCGAGCAACTGCCGGACTACTGTGCCACTGTGGTCTTTGTTGTACTTGATTTTTTACTAAGGTCCCTATCATCATTATTTTTATTTTTATTTTTTTTCCAAATGAAAATATTTCAAGCCTATTCCCGTTAAGATTTGAATTTAAACTAATCATGTCCTAAGATGTTGCAGAATTCACCTCTAAGCCCATTTATCATATATATATATATATATATAGGTTGATAGAAACATTAGCATTATTTATTAAAGGTTGATCTCGTCTGCAAGGAACTGTATATGCAAGGAGCTAGTTCCAACTTGCTACATGTCTAATGATTTAAGTGAAAATAATTAGCATTCGGAACTAATTCCTTGCAGACGAGATCAACCTTTAGTAAATAATGCTAATGTTCCTATCAACCTATCTCTTTCCTTGTCTTCCTTTGCTCAAAAATTGCATTTGTATTAGATGTAGGACAAAGAACCTGAGCAAAGTTATTTTTTATTATTAATTTTGTAATTTTTGTTTTTATTTAGTTTAGGGTTTTATTTACTTGTTTTTAGTAGTTTTTTAAGGTTTAACTAGGTAGAATTGAGTCCTCATAGGTTGCTATATTAGTTGGGGTCAATTTTAGAAAGTTTTCAAGTGTCTTGAGAGTTTTATGAAACCTTTAAAAAGGCTACAAAGTCAAAAAACGGGATTTGTCAGTTTTGGTAATTTCTTATTTTGTTATTTCTTGTTTTGCAAGAACTACGTTTTCTATAAATTAGGTTGTAGGCTACTTGGCCAAAAAAATTGAACTTTTCATTAATAAAGAATTTCTTTTTTGAGAATTATTTCTCTTTACTTGTGGATTAGAGTGTGTTACTCTTTGGTTCGTGGATTCGAGCGATTTCCAAGAAACAGGCGGTGTCCTTCTTCTTAATTAAGTCTTCCGTTACGTCAGTATTGATAGTACTGGTAACCATGCAAATATTTTAATCATCATAATAAAAAAGAAAAACATTTCTTCATAAAGATTTTCAAGTCAGCACGTGTTGTATAAGGTATAATTATTCAATGCATGATACTGATACAACATAACAACACGTGTTCCTTTAATGTTTTTACATACACTACAACAAAATAGGCTTTCCACGACGTGCGAAGCACGTCGTGAAAGGCCTTTTACGACGCGCCGGCATATGTCATACATCAAGGGGTCGTGGAAAGTTTAGACACATTTACGACGTGCAATGTGCGTCGTAAAAAACTTTTAACGGTGTTCACTACGCGTCGTAAATAGTTATTAACAACGTGTCGTAAAAAACATATTGACGGTATGCATACCGTTTTAACGACGTGCGGTGTATGTCGTGAAAAACGTATGCTATAGTTTTAACGACATGTAGCGTACGTCGTACTAAGTGTTTTAACGACGCACACTGCACGTCGTGAAAAATTTATAACTGATATATTAAGTTATTAACGACGTGCATTGTGCGTCGTAAAACACTTAAATTAATACAACGTACACTGCACGTCGTTAAAACTATATATATATATTTTTTTTAAATAACCTTTTGTCTATAACCTGTTTCTCGCTTTGCTTATCAAATACCAACAACACATTTATCTATCTTCTATCATTGCCCAAGACTACACAAGCAATTTCGAAGTCATAACAAATATATCATTCATCAAAATCATTTTTTTTTCTAAGTGCATTAATCCACAATTAACATCAACTCCCAACCATCCATATCTATGATTTGAACCAATGGAACCCAATTCAAAAAACATTCATACATCCATAAAGTTTTAAGTACATGTTTATAAACTGGACTATCAAAATTTATATATAAAATGTCAAAATAAAGTTCAAAAAGAAGAATGTATAACAACAAAACATTTGACACCGGCCGCTCTCTTAATCTTCCCAAGAGAAGATCTTGGGGGAATCCATCACAACTCTGGTTCAATCATCATACATCAAAAGTTCAAAACACTAAATAAATATATAACTAAAATTTCACCACAGCACATCAAGTGATGATAATCTATGAAAGGTAAAGTAAAATCCTGTCATCAAAAAACTAAGAAACTGGTAATTAATCTTGCTGAGTTCCTTTAATGAAACATAGTAGACGAAATAAGCAATATATCACCAGATTACATTACAAAAATAAAATGTAAAAGATAAAAAGAGAGGCACTACCTTTTAATTAATCTTGTTGGGTTTGATAAAATCTCTACTTCCCCTATCAAAGGTAAGCAATAAACCAAGCATCAAAAGATATGGTTTAAAAGACAATGGTAGTAACCAACTATATGTAACAGGGATTAGCACACCAAAGGACAGTAATAACCAACTATCTCCATAAATATTACATCCACCAACTCACCCACTTCCGTCATTCTATTCTTATATTACTTCTCACTCAACTTCCCCTTATTTTATTCATGTAATGTATTTATACACTTTGAATAATTAGGGGCTGTCAAAAGAAGATGGCCATGACTTTGAATGAGAAAATAATACAAGCAGCTGCCATGACATGCATGCTGTGCGCGAAAATGATAAGCGTCTTTAGAAAACACAAGGAATAATCCATATAAAAAAGATTACCACCACACACACACACACACGCAGAGGGGGAGAACATGATGAAAAGAATCATTAATAAGATAGATAACCAAATATTTAACATAAATAACAAATAAATAATAAAAACACTTACCAATTTTTTAAAAAATGAAAGCATCAAGAAATAAGTAACAAGCTATAACAGAATTGTGTGAATTACTTGTTTGGGCCCTCCACTCATAAGCTTAGGCTTTTAAGTTGGAAACTTAACAATTGAGAACTTTATCATTATGGTAAATCTAACTACTTATCAAGTTGATGCAGGAATCTATAATGCAGAAAAAGTTAAGGAATTACTAGAATTACTTGCAAGACTTGTACAAGAATATGTGCAACAAATTTCGGAGAAAAAATAAATATATTAAAGACGATAGAAAATCCAAATAGAATCAGTAAGAAATGCAAATTCTATTCACAACCAGAAAACTAATAGCAATAGATCAATTTAAACACACAGTTAGAAAAGCAACCTTTGAATTCATAAGAGTCTCAAGTTTGTGAATCTTTTCCCAGTAGGAGTTTGAGCCTAGACCAAAAGAAATTGATCAGTACCAATTTTCACACCAAACGGAATTAGATGCAAGTTGTCATTAATTTACATAATATAATAGAATAAAGCAATATAAACTATCCATCGAAGCATGTATAACTTTAGAATTTACAAGGGAAGCAGTCATCCCCAATCTCCTAGGAAGACAAGAACTATCAGACCGTAACTGATGGTGATAGAACTCCTGCAAATACATTCAAATCCTCCGAATCATCTTATAGTACAAACATAAATAATAATAAAAAATTGTTGAGGTTAGGACATAATAAACACATGCACAGTACATACCAGAGCTTGATGATGAACAAGCAACATAAAAAGTTTTACATTATGTTAGTTATATAATTCCTATCACCCCAATCAAATGGGAATAGTAACTTGATAGTGGTATTTAATTTATGTATTGCAATTAGAAAATAAAAAATCTTATAATAGATATTAGATATCTCAGAAGATCATATATTTCAACTAGCATGCAATTCTGCCAAATAACTATATCACACCTATTGTACAATTTTACGAGTGTTGATAACATCGCCACAAAATTAGTTTCATTCATAGAAGTTAGGCCCTTATCCCATTCCTCTCCTAAGGTTCCTTTTTGATGGATTGTTGAGAAGTGGTAGGAAAAGAAAAGAAAGCTTGAAATCTTAACTTTCATGGCATCCTCGGGCTTGCCCAGTTCTTCCTTCCACATGGCAGCATCCCAGTAGTCAATTCCCTTATCTCCCCAGTACATACCCCCTTTCAAGTCAGTGTGCATTTTCACTACTTCAGCTTGCTAATAATCACGAACAAAAAAGGAAAAGAGAAAAAAAGGAGCAACCAATGTCACATTTTTTAATTTTAGCTTCAGAACCCATGTCTAACAATTACAAAATTTCATTATAGTGCTGTAAAGTTAAAGTAGGGAAACAAAAAGCCATAAATGTTATAAACTGACCTTGATTACCCATTGTTAACAATTCCAAAACTTCATTATAATGCCATAATTTTAAAAGTGAATGCAAAGTTTCCTGACTTTTAGCTTCAACACCCATATATAACAAAACCAATGTTCCATTTTAGCACTACAAAAATTTTGAACAAAATAAAAAATAAAAAATAAAAAAATAAAAAAAAAAATTGTTCTCAAATTTCAGCTTTAACACCCACTTCTATCAATTCCAACAGCCATTTCAGTGCTATAAATTTATAATGGAAATGTAAAATTTCTTAAGTTTAGATTCAAAACCAATACCGAACAATCACAAAATATCATTTAAGCACTGAGAAAAAGGTTTTTGAATCTTGTCTACAATTCAAAGTTCATAATCGTGCTATAAATTTTTTATAAAGAAAAATTTGTTGAACTTCAACATCCAATTCTAACACTTCCAAATTGTCATTTCAGTGCCATATATTCATCTAGGAAATCTAATATATTTAAATTTTAGCTGCAGGACTCATTTTATACAATTCCCAATTTTCATTTTAGTGCAATAAATTTAAATAGAAAATTTGAAGTTTTGAATCTTGGCTTGAACACTCATATATCACAATTCCACAATTTCAATTTAGTGCTACACATTCATAGGAAACGAAGACATAGAACCCAAAAAAAAAAAAAAAAAATGGAAACTTTATAGACCCTATCAAAATGCAAGACCTTGAAGGCATAACAAGGAGCTGATAAGGAGGAGGGAGGGGTTGGGGGGGTGGAGAATAGTGCAAATAATGATATTTATTTATTTATTTTTTTTCCCACGTACTTGAGAGACAAGAACAACTTGGGGCACTAAGAAGATTGCATGGAAAGGGGAAGGCTTTCAGAGAAGATAAGCATAGCTGCGCAGAAGCATGATCGCAATCAGAGTCTTGCCAGAGCCGGTCTCCAAGAACACAATGGTGTTCTGATTGATAGCTTTCTTCAGTGCGTCTAGTTGATAACTGCATCAACTACCCAACAAACAGATACAAAAAATGAAGAGAATCCAATCAAAGGCCCATGGTAAAGTAATTTAAAAGGAATTTTTTTATAAAAAAAATACCCAGTTTGGTTGTCAAGAAAATAAAATAAACTAAAATAAATATTTTCACTTTTTATTGTCAAGAAAACAAAAAAAATAAATAAAAAAATACCCAGTTTGGTTGTCAAGAAAACAAAAGAAAACAAACGGAATTTTCACTTCTTATTGTTCAAAAAGGAAAAGTGGAAAACCCATTACCCAGTAAATATTTTGAGGCAAAAAAAAGTCATTAGTCAGAAAGATGAAACTTCATCTAAGCACAACAAATCAGACCCAAACTTCATCTCAACCTCAAAAAGCCACACATTTTGGAAAACCATAAGATCTCAGAAAAGACAGTAGCTTTATAAACCTAGAGAGAGAGAGAGAGAGAAATGGATAGAAAGAGAAACTCAGAAGCCATGGCATATTTGAGATTAACCCCTATGAAAGCAATGACAATACTATTAGATTTACAAATCCCATGATATATAGATATGCAAATAGTAAAACAAACTCTCCAATATCTGCCTACTAGCCATAGCACAACGAACCTGAGCTGGATAACCCCATGAACAAAGCCAAAGAAGAGAAGAGAAGCAAAGCCCTCAACGAACAGAGCCAAAATCAAATCACTGATGTCGAAGCTCCCCATCCCTTGGTTCTAGTGTGACACTGATGACAAAAAAACCAAATCGTTGCTGCTGAATATCTGATCCCTTCCAAAGCCTTTGATCCCAAGAGAAATGAGCCCTAGCTTGAAAAAAATCCGATCTGGGTTTCGCAGGGTAAGGAGTTGCTGACGGCCGAAGATGGTGAGAGGGATTGGTAATCACACTTACTCAACCCCTATACCTAAGCCCTCACAGATTAATTAGATTTGGGAGGTAGAGAAGTTTGCCCTAGAGAAAATCAAATGTCACAAGAATAGTGTGTTTGTGAAAAGTGGAAGGTAAAGCAACCAAAAAAAGATTAAAAAAAATGTAAAATTTCGTAGACTGAGAGAGGCAAAATGCCCGGCAATATTTTCGTAGAATTGGTATGTTTTTAACGGTGTGTATAATGTGCCGTTAATAGGGTAATCTCGGGCATCATTCACGACGTACAACCCAAGTCGTAAGAGAAAGTGAAATTCCTAGTCTTTTTTTAATGATGTGTTTTGCACGTCGTAAATAGGCATTTCTCGGGGCATCATTTACGACGTGCAAAACACGTCGTAATAAGTCTCATTAATGGCGTGCTTAATAAGCAAGTTGTAAATTCTACCTATGTAAGGTCTTTTAACAACATGCTTAATAAGCAAGTCATAAAAGACTCATATTAATGACTTACAAATATGCAAGTCATTAATTTCAAGTCGTAAATATCCTATTTTGTTGTAGTGATACACCCCAATAAGCTCGAGGATGGGGATGAGTTGGCCCATGCCAGGGCTGGAGAATATTGTGGCGTGAGGCTTTGAGTTGTCCATGGGTGAAACTAAGAAGACATAAAGAGTTGAAGATCCAAAACACAAAGAAAGTGAAGAGATGGGACTATGAGTATTGGAATGAAACCCAGCGTTGAGTTGTGCTTAAGAAGTTATAGTGGCGGAGCTTAAACAATTGCAGTGCCTGGTTGACTAGTTGCTTTGCGTGCTCAAACGGGACTTGTAGTTACACGTCCACGTACATAGCAAATAAATAAATAAAAGTTACACGTCCACAAAGCAAAAAAAAGAAATAGAAAAAAAAAAATGTTACATGCACGTACGTGCACATGGATCTGACAAAAGATTACGTAAAACTACGGGCAAATTCTACGGTACCCAAGTGAAGTTTTCGGTACCATACCCAAAACAAAAGAGGGCCATTAGATCTACATCAAATAGATCTCAGCCGTCCAACATTTTAAAAGCAAATAAACCGGCTACCTGTTTGGTAACCGTCTACCAAACACCACCAAAGTCGTCGAAGTCTTCGAGTTACCTCCCTAAACACAGCTCGTCGCCGGCTAAGTCATCTCCACGCATCACGATCAACACACAGCCTCGACTCCATGCTCGACTGATTCGCTCAGGTAGAAATTCTTTCTTGATCACATTTTCTCTTTCGTCTCCTTCACTCTCTCCCCTCTCTCTCCCTTGTTATGTTGTTTTCAAAACCCTAGCTGAATTGTCGACTCCATGCTTGGAATCTTAGCTGACCTTGAAAATCTTTCTTCTCTCTTGCATTGATGCTTTGATAACCCTAACCCTAACCTTCATTCTGCCCCATTTTTGCAGGTTTTAAACAGCAGAACGTTTCTTCTAGTTTGATTAAAAAAAAAAATAGAGGTTTCGCGTTTCATTTGAATACTTAAGGTTAGTCAGAATTTAAGCTCCTTCATTTTTAATTTTTGAATCGATTTTTTTTTCCATAGTACTTCACTTGTTGAACATTACATAACTTTTGATTCAATGGAATTTTTTATACGAATCTGTCTATGTCAAAAAATTGTTGCATTTTAAGCATTCAAGGATGATGCATGCCACCTGTTTGATGAAATAGGTTTGAGAAATTGTTTTGATAGAATTTTTCCCCTTAATTGGGCTTTTACATTGATTGACATTTTTTTGTTGGTTGCGAAAATCGGGTCGAACATATAGCCTATAATGAATAATACAGTAATTGCCCAATACAAGGAAGTGATCAATTTAACGAGCATTGCACTTCGGTACACCTTAGGTTGCATAAATATTATGCATTTAGTCATGGGGTAATAAATAAGTGTAGGCCTATTTTGAGTTCTTGGTGGGAGGAATCTATTAAGATATTTGTTTTAAGGCTAGGTCCCATCTCCTATTTAGGTTAACGTGGCAAGAACTGCCATTCAATAGCCTTTCCTTAAGGCGGTTTAAGAGGCGGCAAGTGTATATATATATATATGAGGGAATGCTGCCCAATTGTAGAGTATCATACAGGTGAAAACAAAGGAGGGGAGGAGAGGAAGACCCAGCACATAATCAAAATTTAAGCAGCTTATATATTTTGTTGGATTGAATGGTTCAAGCTATAGGAAATTAATGCTACATTACATGCTCAAATAACTGCAACAGGTAAGTATATGTATGTTCATAGTTTTGAATCATTATAAATAAATGGATGACATGTGTTCTTGACCTATATGAATGACCCCTTGTAGTTTTTTTTTTTTGGCCAAGAAGATAAAATATATTAACTAGAAATTGGTATTAACCAACTGGGAGGGTCTTCTAACCAGACTTCCTGGTTTTTAACAACTAAAGCATGCTTAGACAAAGCATCAGCAGCTTTGTTACACAACCTTGACAGCACAAAAGTCTTTCACTTTCCCAATCCTTGCTACTCGAATGCAATCTTCAAAAACTGGTTCCAAATCACTGCCCACTGCTAATTTTTTAGCAAAACAATCTTGAAATCATTCAGCATTTCCCTCAATGAACACCTCCTTGAAACTCATCTCTATACCGAACTTCAGGCCTTCACGTACAGCAAGTGCTTCCACCATTTGTGTGTTCTCGACATAAGGAACATGCTTAGCTAAACCTGCCATAAACTCCCCTCCCCCCTTTCATTTCTAATAACAATGCCAATCCCTCATTTCTTATGCTCGATGGCTCTTCTTTTGCTCAACGGTGGCTAAATATTTATGAAAACTGGAAAAACAATGATTTGTATGCTGAACTTCTGTGGGAGGTGGTCCATTATATCCTATGGTGAATCTGGAAAGCCCATAATGATTCGTTATTTAATGGCGTAAGGTGGGATCCGAGGGATGTGGCAAAAAAGCTATATTGGACATTCATGAGTTTAGAGAGCCTTCAAAGAATGAGGATGCAAGCTGTTTGGTGAGAAACGTCAATGGGAAATAGCTATCAAGAATCTAATATTGATATTAATGTCTAGTTCGTAGATTTTCTGGATATGGTTTATGGTTTGATGAATGTGTGTATTTGTGCGGCAAAAGTAGGTAATGCTTAGGTTGCTGATTAAAGTGGAATCTATTTTCATACAAATTAGAAGAAATTGGTCAGTATGTGTGTGTGTATGTGTGCGCGCGTGTGTTGTACCGTACCCCAGCATGGCATTACCATCATTAAGTAAGGGAACACCTGTTGTAACTCATTTTTCTACACCTAAATCTCATGAGATGCTGATTAGGTAATGGGAGGTAGTAAATATGGTTTAAATGAGTGTAATAGTAGTGGTAGAACACACTTCACATGCAAATTGTTAAGAAAAAAAAAATTTTAAAAAAGAGAGAAAAAGAGAGAGGCTCTCTCTAGATATGTGTGTGTGTATATGATTGTTATTTTAAATTTGTCACTGTGATTGTGATAATGATATGGTTCTACTTTATTTTTATGCATATACCAATTAATTGATATAAGTTCCTATTTTCTTTTGTATATTTTTGTGAGTTAAAGTTCTCAAATTCTCATTATTAGAAGTAAAGGTTAGCTCTACCGCTAGCTTAGGTGGCAACTTCTCTATTTTTCATAAATTTTTCTAGGTAAGGCATAACTTATCAAAATAAAAAAATAAAAATGAAGAAGAAGAAAACAAAAATGAACAAAAAATTATAATACTCTGTCATCCTGTATATTTAGTAAAATATGAAACATCATGAACATATATTCACCAATAAACTAAGTTTTCATATCACAAGACCTTTTATTTATTGGTTCAATTTCATAGGTATAATCAATTTGATTTGTCTAGAGCTGACATTGTTTCAGATAAAAGAAATGCATTGCTTGCTATTTTGCACCATAGGGGTACCAATCTGATGCTCGTCAATATGATACTATAAACAATGAGTTGGAAGTTTTATTTTCCATTTCTTATCAAATATTATTTGTAGTTGCATTGGCACTTTGGCAATAATATACATTTTTTCTTTTTTTTTTTTGTTCCCATTTCCCCTTCACATTAATTAAGATGTTGGATTTTTAGCATGTCATTCTTATTTTGTGATTTCAATGATAATGCTCATACTTGGTTGATGATTTGAAGGTAGTCTTTCAGTTGATGAAAAAGATATCTTTGCATTATATAATGAGGCTTATGACAGTTTTTTTAAAAATGGCATGTGCTTTAAGAACAACGGAATATTGTGTTGTGCAACATCATTCATCACTGCCTTTTCTCTTCTTCTGTTTTTTTCCCCCCTTTTTTTTATACTATGAGAATTTAAGCCACACTTATGGCAGAATGGAAAGCTGAAATTTTTATTCAAATTTCATTTAAAGGTTGTGAGAAGCCCTCAGCAATTCAGTGATTATGGCTTAGTCGAGAAAAGGGAATTTTGCGGCAGCTTTGATTATGGCTTTGTCTTTTTAATAGTTTATTTCATTTAATATGTTTACTTATGGCATTCTAATTATTGTTTGGTTATTGCTACAGCACTACAATTTTGTGTGAGAGTTTGGAGCACCATTTGGAGGCTAAAAGAGCAAACTGAATTGAGCCAGTTGAACGAGCCTATTCAACTTTGTTTTTTGATATTTGCATCCAAGTGTTAATTTGGAGGATTATAACTTAAATGAGGATGTTGCCTCTTTCTAGTTGGTTTTCATTTTAACATTTAAATTGTAGGGCTAGTTGGTCAATGGAATGGAAAGTTTTGAAACCACGTTATTCTAATCCAATAAAATGATGGTTACAATTAAATTTAATGTGATTACCTTCGGTATTTTATTTCCCTTTTTTTTTTCTTTCTTTTCATACTGAGAATTGAATTGTTGAGTCATTTGTGTAATTACAGGTTGATTAATCAAATACTATAACAGGTTTATAGGCAGCAAATAGTATATGACAAATTTTTTGTATATAAAAAAAATATGTATATTCTTTAGATACAATGACTTTTTCTTTTTCACAGTCATCATTTTAGTTCATTTGTGTAATTACAGGTTGATTAATTAAATACTATAACAGGTTTATAGGCAGCAAATAGTATATGACAAATTTTTTGTATATAAAAAAATATATATATTCTTTAGATACAATGACTTTTTCTTTTTCACGATCATCATTTTAGTACATTGATAGTCGGCTTTAATATATATAAAAAAAAATGGTCATCTTTAAGGCCATAAGATAACCGTTTTCGACTGTCATCTTATATTTGTTGTTTGGGATGATGTTTTCTAGTAGACTATATGAGTAGTTTCAGTAGAAACTTTTTATATTTTATAAAATGTTAAAAAATATATACCAAGTGGGGGGCTTAAAGTATTTAATGTGGTGGCAATAGCCCGGCCCTTAAAAAAATTGGCATGTAATGGTCCTATGGAATATTGTTAGGAATCAAAGACTAATTGTTCGATTCAAATTATCCAATTCATGATTTTTGTGACAATTCATGTAGTTAATTACGTACAAAAATCCAATCGTTTCAAATAAAACCCCGTAATGATTCCTAAAATTGGAGGTTGAATACCCAAATCGATTGGGACGTGCCTCTAAACTCATATTTCTTTACTGATTTTCCCAATCAATTGACACCTAACCCAAACGATTGGGACGTGCCTCTAAACTCATATTTGTTCACTAATTTTCCCAATTGATTGACACATAACCCAATCACTTGGGATGTGCCTCTAAACTCATATTTCTTCACTGATTTTCCCAAGCGATTGACACCTAACCCAATCAATTGGGACCGGTCGAAAAACTCATATTTCTTCACTGATTTTCCCAATCAATTGACACCTAACCCAATCGATTGGGACATGCCTCTAAACTCATATTTGTTCACTGATTTTCCTAATCGATTGACACCTAACCCAATCGATTGGGACTGGTTGAAAAACTCATATTTCTTCACTGATTTTCCCAATCGATTGACACATAACCCAAATCAATTGGGACGTGCCTCTAAACTCATATTTTGTTCACTGATTTTCCCAATCGATTGACCCCTAACCCAATCGATTGGGACTGATCAAAAAACTCATATTTCTTCACTGATTTTCCCAATCGATTGACACATAAACCAATCGATTGGGACGTGCCTCTAAACTCATATTTGTTCACTGATTTTCCCAATCGATTAACACTCAACCCAATCGATTGGGACGTGCCTCTAAACTCATATTTGTTCACTGATTTTCCCAATTGATTGACACCTAACCCAATCGATTGGGATTTGCCTATGAACTCATATTTCTTCACTGTTTTGCCCCATCGATTGGGATTCATTGCAATCGATTGGGGTTATTAAAGATTGAATTTGTAGTTGGTCACTTTTGGTCACTCTAATTGGTAAGTAAGTCACTCCAAATGGTAATTTGGTCACTCTAAATGTTGAATAGGTCACTCCAAATGATAAGTTGGTCACTTCTGGTCACGCTAAATGGTAAGTTGGTAAATTTTGGTCACTCCACATGGTAAGTTGGTCACTCAAAAAGGTAAGTTGGTCACTTTTGGTCACTCCAAATGGTAAGTAAGTCACTCCAAATGGTAATTTGGTCACTCTAAATCTTAAGTAGGCCACTCCAAATGATAAGTTGGTCACTTTTGGTGACGCTAAATGGTAAATTGGTCACTTTTGGTCACTCCAAAAGGTAACGAGGCCACTCCAAATGGTAAGTTGGTCACTTTTGGTCGCACCAAGTGGTAATTTTGTCACTCTAAATGTTAAGTAGGTCACTCCAAATGATATGTTGGTCACTTTTGGTCACTTGAAAGGTTAAGTAGGTCACTTCAAATGGTAAGTTGGTCACTTTGGGTCACTCCAAATGGTAAGTAAGTCACTCCAAATGGTAATTTGGTCACTCTAAATGTTTAATAAGTCACTCCAAATGATAAGTTGGTCACTTCTGGTCACGTTAAATGGTAAGTTGGTCACTTTTGGTCACTCCAAATGGTAAGTAAGTCACTCCAAATGGTAATTTGGTCAATCTAAATGTTAAGTCAGGCACTCCCAATGATAAGTTCGTCACCTTTGGTCCCTCTACTTAGTAAGTTGGTTACTTTTGGTTACTCTAAATAGTAGGTTGGTCACATCAAATCATAAGTTGGTCACACTAAAAAATAAGTTGGTCACTTGAAAGAGTAAGTAGGTCACTCCAAATGGTAGGTTGGTTACTTTTGGTCACTCCAAATGGTAAGTAAGTCACTTTAAATGACAATTTGGTCACTCTAAATGTTAAGTGGGTCAGTCAAAATGATAAGTTGGTCACTTCTGATCACTCTAAATGGTAAGTTGGTCACTTTTGGTCACTCCAAATGGTAAGTTAGTCACTCAAAATGGTAAGTTGGTCACTTTTGGTCACTCCAAATGGTAAGTAAGTCACTCTAAATATTAAGTGGGTCACTCCAAATGATAAGTTGGTCACTTTTGGTCACTCTAAATGATAAGTTGGTCACTTTTGGTCACTCCAAATAGTAAGTGGGTCACTCAAACTAGTAAGTTGGTCACTCTAAAAGGTAAGTTGGTCACCCGAAAGGGTAAGTAGGTCACTTCAAATGGTAAGTTGGTCACTTTTTGTCACTGCAAATGGTAATTTGGTCACTCTAAATATTAAGTATGTCACTCCAAATGATAAGTTGGTCACTTTTGGTCACTCTAAATGGTAAGTTGGTCTCTTTTGGTCACTCCAAATGGTAAGTAAGTCACTCCAAATGGTAATTTGGTCACTATAAATGTTAAGTAGGTCACTCCAAATGATAAGTTGGTCACTTTTGGTCATTCAAAATGGTAAGTTGGTCACTCGAAAGGGTTAGTACGCCACTCCAAATGGTAAGGTTGTCACTTTTGGTCACTCCAAATGGTAAGTAAGTCACTCCAAATGGTAATTTGGTTACTCTAAATGTTAAATAGGTCACTCCAAATGATAAGTTGGTCACTTTTGGTCTCTCTAAATGGTAAGTTGGTCACTTTTGGTCACTCTAAATGGTAAGTTGGACACTCTAAAAGGTAAGTTGTTCACTCGAAAGGATAAGTTGGTCTCTTGAAAGGGTAAGTAGGTCACTCCAAATGATAAGTTGGTCACTTTTGGTCACTTCGATGTGTAAGTCACTTAAAATGGTAATTTGGTCACTCTAAATGTTAAGTAGGTCATTCCAAATGATAAGTTAGTCACTTTTGGTCACTCCAAATAGTAAGTAGGTCACTCCAACGGGTAAGTTGGTCACTCTAAAAGGTAAGTTAGTCACTCATAAAGGTAAGTAGGTCACTCCAAATGGTAAGTTGGTCACTTTTGGTCACTCCAAATGCTAAGTTAGTCACTTCAAATGGTAATTTGGTCACTCTAAATGTTAAGTAGGTCACTCCAAATGATAAGTTGGTCACTTTTGGTCACTCTAAATGGTATGTTGGTCACTTTTGGTCACTCCAAATAGTAAGTAGGTCACTCCAACGGGTAAGTTGGTCACTCGTAAAGGTAAGTAGGTCACTTTAAATGGTAAGTTGGTCACTTTTGGTCACTCCAAATGCTAAGTAAGTCATTTCAAATGGTAATTTGGTCACTCTAAATGTTAAGTAGGTCACTCCAAATGATAAGTTGGTCACTTTTGGTCACTCTAAATGGTATGTTGGTCACTTTTGGTCACTTTTGGTATGTTAGTCACTTTTGATTACTCCAACTGGTAAGTTAGTCACTCTAAAAGGTAGGTTGGTCACTCGAAAGGGTAAGTAGGTCACTCCAAATGGTAACTTGGTCACTTTTTGTCACTCGAAATGGTAATTTAGTCACTCTAAATGTTAGGTAAGTCACTCCAAATGATAAGTTGGTCATTTTTTGTCATTCTAAATGGTAAGTTGGTTACTTTTGGTCACTTCAAATAGTAAGAAGGTCACTCCAACTGGTAAGTTGGTCACTCTAAAAGGTAAGTTGGTCACTCGAAAGGGTAAGTAGGTCACTCCAAATGGTAAGTTGGTCACTTTTGGTCACTCCAAATGGTAAGCAAGTAACTCCAAATTATAATTTGGTCACTCTAAATGTTAAGTGGGTCACTCCAAATGATAAATTGGTCACTTTTGGTCACTCTAAATGGTAAATTGGTCACTTTTGGTCACTTCAAATAGTAAGAAGGTCACTCTAACTGGTAAATTGGTCACTCTAAAAGGTAAGTTGGTAACTCGAAAGGATAAGTAGGTCACTCCAAATGGTAAGTTAATCACTTTTGGTCACTCCAAATGGTAAGTAAGTAACTCCAAATGGTAATTTGGTCACTCTAAATATTAAGTATGTCACTCCAAATGATAAGTTGGTCACTTTTGGTCACTCTAAATGGTAAGTTGGTATCTTTTGGTCACTCCAAATGGTAATTTGGTCACTATAAATGTTAAGTAGGTCACTCCAAATGATAAGTTGGTCACTTTTGGTCACTCTAAATGGTGATTTGGTCACTTTTGGTCATTCGAAATGGTAAGTTGGTCGCTTGAAAGGGTTAGTACGTCACTCCAAGTGGTAAATTGGTCACTTTTAGTGACTCCAAATGGTAAGTAAGTTGCTCCAAATGGTAATTTGGTCACTCTAAATGTTAAATAGGTAACTCCAAATGATAAGTGGGTCACTTTTGGTCACTCTAAATGGTAAGTTAGTCACTTTTGGTCACTCCAAATGATAAGTTGGACATTCTAAAAGGTAAGTTGTTCACTCGAAAAGGTAAGTTGGTCGCTTGAAATGGTAAGTAGGTCACCCCAAATGGTAAGTTGGTTACTCTTGGTCACTCCAAATGGTATGTAAGTCACTCGAAATAGTAATTTGGTCACTCTAAATGTTAAGTAGGTTACTCCAAATGATAAGTTGGTCACTTTTGGTCACTCTAAATGGTAAGTTGGTCACTTTTGGTCACTTCAAATAGTAAATAGGTCACTCCAACGGGTAAGTTGGTCACTCTAAAAGGTAAGTTGGTCACTCGAAAAGGTAATTAGGTCACTCCAAATGGTAAGTTTGTCACTTTTGGTCACTCTAAATGGTAAATAAGTCACTCCAAATTGTAATTTGGTCACTCTAAATGTTAAGTGGGTCACTCCAAATGATAAGTTGGTCACTTTTGGTCACTCTAAATGATAAGTTGGTCACTTTTGGTCACTCCAAATAGTAAGTAGGTCACTCCAACTAGTAAGTTGGTCACTCTAAAAGATAAGTTGGTCACTCGAAAGGGTAAGTAGGTCACTCCAAATAGTAAGTTAGTCACTTTTTGTCACTCCAAATGGTAATTTAGTCACTCTAAATGTTAGGTAGGTCACTCCAAATGATAAGTTGGTCACTTCTGGTCACTCTAAATAGTAAGTAGGTCACTCCAAATGGTAAGTTGGTCATTCTAAAAGGAAAGTTGGTCACTCGAAAGGGTAAGTAGGTCACTCTAAATGGTAAGTTAGTCAGTTTTGGTCACTCCAAATGGTAAGCAAGTCACTCCAAATTGTAATTTGGTCACTCTAAATGTTAAGTGGGTCACTCCAAATGATAAATTAGTCACTTTTGGTCACTCTAAATAGTAAATTGGTCACTTTTGGTCACTCCAAATAGTAAGAAGGTCACTCCAACTGCTAAGTTGGTTACTCTAAAAGGTAAGTTGGTCACTCGAAATGGTAAGTAGGTCACTCTAAATGGTAAGTTGGTCACTTTTGGTCACTCCAAATGGTAATTAAGTAACTCCAAATGGTAATTTGGTCACTCTAAATATTAAGTATGTCACTCCAAATGATAAGTTGGTCACTTTTGGTCACTCTAAATGGTAAGTTGGTCTCTTTTGGTCACTCCAAATGGTAAATAGGTCACTCTAAATGGTAATTTGGTCACTCTAAATGTTAAGTAGGTCACTCTAAATGATAAGTTGGTCACTTTTGGTCACTCTAAATGGTAAGTTGGTCACTTTTAGTCAGTCAAAATTATAAGTTGGTTACTCGAAAGGGTTAGTACATCACTCCAAATGGTAAGTTGGTCACTTTTGGTCACTCCAAATGGTAAGTAAGTCACTCCAAATGGTAATTTGGTCACTTTATATGTTAAATAGGTCACTCCAAATGATAAGTTGGTCACTTTTGGTCACTCTAAATGGTAAGTTGGTCACTTTTGGTCCCTCCAAATGGTAAGTTGGACACTTTAAAAGGTATGTTGTTCACTCGAAAGGATAAGTTGGTCGCTCGAAAGGTAAGTAGGTCACTCCAAATGGTAAGTTAGTCACTTTTGGTCACTCCAAATGGTAAGTTGGACTCTCTAAAAGGTAATTTGTTCACTCGAAAGGGTAAGTTGGTCGCTCGAAAGGGTAAGTAGGTCACTCCAAATAGTAAGTTAGTCACTTTTTGTCACTCCAAATGGTAATTTAGTCACTCTAAATGTTAGGTAGGTCACTCCAAATGATAAGTTGGTCACTTCTGGTCACTCTAAATAGTAAGTAGGTCACTCCAAATGGTAAGTTGGTCATTCTAAAAGGAAAGTTGGTCACTCGAAAGGGTAAGTAGGTCACTCTAAATGGTAAGTTAGTCAGTTTTGGTCACTCCAAATGGTAAGCAAGTCACTCCAAATTTTAATTTGGTCACTCTAAATGTTAAGTGGGTCACTCCAAATGATAAATTGGTCACTTTTGGTCACTCTAAATAGTAAATTGGTCACTTTTGGTCACTCCAAATAGTAAGAAGGTCACTCCAACTGCTAAGTTGGTCACTCTAAAAGGTAAGTTGGTCATTCGAAATGGTAAGTAGGTCACTCTAAATGGTAAGTTGGTCACTCCAAATGGTAATTAAGTAACTCCAAATGGTAATTTGGTCACTCTAAATATTAAGTATGTCACTCCAAATGATAAGTTGGTCACTTTTGGTCACTCTAAATGGTAAGTTGGTCTCTTTTGGTCACTCCAAATGGTAAATAGGTCACACTAAATGGTAATTTGGTCACTCTAAATGTTAAGTAGGTCACTCTAAATGATAAGTTGGTCACTTTTGGTCACTCTAAATGGTAAGTTGGTCACTTTTGGTCAGTCAAAATTATAAGTTGGTTACTCGAAAGGGTTAGTACGTTACTCCAAATGGTAAGTTGGTCACTTTTGGTCACTCCAAATGGTAAGTAAGTCACTCCAAATGGTAATTTGGTCACTTTATATGTTAAATAGGTCTCTCCAAATGATAAGTTGGTCACTTTTGGTCACTCTAAATGGTAAGTTGGTCACTTTTGGTCCCTCCAAATGGTAAGTTGGACACTCTAAAAGGTATGTTGTTCACTCGAAAGGATAAGTTGGTCGCTCGAAAGGTAAGTAGGTCACTCCAAATGGTAAGTTAGTCACTTTTGGTCACTCCAAATGGTAAGTTGGACTCTCTAAAAGGTAATTTGTTCACTCGAAAGGGTAAGTTGGTCGCTCGAAAGGGTAAGTAGGTCACTTCAAATGGTAAGTTGGTCACTTTTGGTCACTCCAAATGGTATGTAAGTCACTTGAAATGGTAATTTGGTCACTCTAAATGTTAAGTAGGTCACTCCAAATGATAAGTTGGTCACTTTTGGTCACTCTAAATGGTAAGTTGGTCACTCCAAATAGTAAGTAGGTCATTCCAACGAGTAAGTTGGTCACCCTAAACGGTAAGTTGGTCACTCGAAAAGGTAAGTAGGTCACTCCAAATGGTAAGTAAGTCACTCCAAATGGTAATTTGGTCACTCTAAATGTTAAGTGGTTCACTCCAAATGATAAGTTGGTCACTTTTGGTCACTCTAAATGATAAGTTGGTCACTTTTGGTCACCCCAAATAGTAAGTAGGTCACTCCAACTGGTAAGTTAGTCACTATAAAAGGTAAGTTGGTCACTCCAAATGTCAAGGAAATGATAATTACTAAATGGTCCGTAGTTCATACAAAATAGTAAGTGATTCACACAAAGTATTTGGTAGGAAAACCATCATTAAATAGTAACCCATTTGTTTTCGGTACATTTAGATGCTCTTTGGTATGGTACCCAATATATATATTTATATATATATAAAATCCAGTGAACATCTTTGGCAGAAAGAATGAAGTAAAAACTGTAAAATATGAGCACTATGGTTCATATAATTTGTCCAATGAGCAATGGCACTAAATGGTAAAACCATTCGAATGCTGGTAAAACCAAATGAAATGTGTGTACCATGTACCAAATGAAATGTCTAGTATATCAATGACACTATTATTCTAAAATGAAAAACTAAAAATAGATTTAAATACAGATGAACTTAATTTGTGGGTTGGCTTACGAATTGTGGTCCTATTCCCTCTGTAATGCCAATGCCGTAGCTTGTCACATTATGAGTACAAGAATGAAAAAAAAAAGGAACAAAAAGAAAAAAAAAAAGGAAGATGAAAAAAATATTAAGAAATAGGTTTTGCAAGAGGTACGTTGGTAGAGAATATAGGAAAGGGATGAAAAATGGTTGGAGGCTCCAACTACTTTGAATGCCCTATTTGATTGATCTAGGTAGGTGGTTGGTTTAAATGCAACATTTATTATAATTACCATTTTAATTTAACATGTTAGCCTTTGCTGATGTTACTTTGGGGCATAAAGGTCATTATAGGCATAACACTCCCCTTGTATTTTGCAACCTGAAGTTGGCTGTTGCCAACCGGTCACAATCCTATTAAAAAACCTTATTCCCTACACATGTCATTGTTTGTATGGTTTCTTCTTTTTGGGTACCATACCGAAAAATTTGGCAAGGTACCGTAGAAACACCCAAAACTACGACCATGCTAGTCCTTGTTGGCAATTTCGTCACATGCTGTGCCAAATCTTATGTGTATCATTTTGAATCCCCAAGGATCGTGACTCACGAGCAACTGCCGGACCACTGTGCCACTGTGGTCTTTGTTGTACTTGATTTTTTACTAAGGACCCTATCATCATTATTTTTATTTTTATTTTTTTTCCAAATGAAAGTATTTCAAGCCTACTCCCGTTAAGATTTGAATTTAAACTAATCATGTCCTAAGATGTTGCAGAATTCACCCGTAAGCCCATTTATCAGATAGATATATATATGAGTTGATAGGAACATTAGCATTATTTACTAGAGGTTGATCTCGTCTGCAAGGAACTATATACACAAGGAACTAGTTCTAACTTGCTACATGTCTAATGATTTGAGTGATAAAATAATTAGCATTCGGAACTAGTTCCTTGCAGACGTGATCAACCTTTAGTAAATAATGCTAATGTTCCTATCAACCTATCTCTTTACTTGTCTTCCTTTTCTCAAAAATTGCATTTGTATTAGATGTATGACAAAGAACCTAAGCAAAGTTATTTTTTATTATTAATTTTGTAATTTTTGTTTTTATTTAGTTTAGGGTTTTATTTACTTGTTTTTAGTAGTTTTTTAAGGTTTAATTAGGTAAAATTGAGTCCTCATAAGTTACTATATTAGTTGGGGTCAATTTTAGAAGGTGTTCAAGTGTCTTGGGAGTTTTATGAAGCCTTCAAAAAGGCTACAAAGTCAAAAAACGGGATTTGTCAGTTTTGGTAATTTTTGGTAATTCCTTATTTTATTATTTCTTGTTTTGCAAGAACTACGTTTTCTATAAATTAGGTTGTAGGCCTCTTGGCCAAAAAAATTGAACTTTTCATTAATAAAGAATTTCTTTTCTGAGAATTATTTCTCTTTACTTGTGGATTCGAGTGTGCTACTCTTTGGCTCGTGGATTCGAACAATTTCCAAAAAATAGGCAGTGCCCTTCTTCATAATTAAGTCTTCCGCTACGTCAGTATTGATAGTACAGGCAACCATACAAATATTTTAATCAACATAATAAAAAAGAAAAACATTTCTTCGTAGAGATTTTCAAATCAGCACGTGTTGTATGAGGTATAATTATTCAATGCATAATACTGATACAATATAACAACACGTGTTCCCTTAATGTTTTTACATACACCCCATCAAGACCAGTCCTGCAAAGTATTTTTTTTTTTTTTTCTCTTTATTTTGTTTTCCATTTCCAACAGTAAGAGGAATTATTATTTTTAAACTATACAAGGAGCTTATTGATATATATATATAATAGTGTGGTATATAACAAGGCTCTATGGCCTTTCCTCTAAAATATTGACACCTTTTTTTTTTCTTTTTTTTTTTGTTCATTGAGGGTAAGATGGTAGAAGAGGGAAAGCCATAGGACCATACATCGACATGAATGAATAGATGCAATGAAATAGCATACAAGACTAACAAGCATGCCAACTACAAGTGACTCTTAATCATTGGTCAATAA
Source organism: Liquidambar formosana (assembly GCA_039720395.1). Lineage (NCBI taxonomy): Eukaryota > Viridiplantae > Streptophyta > Magnoliopsida > Saxifragales > Altingiaceae > Liquidambar > Liquidambar formosana. The sequence continues at coordinate 39,181,885 of CM077824.1, read as the reverse complement.
TTTAATACAATTTCACGAACTAAGATAAATCCCAAAATTTAATCCCCATCTTTCTCCAAAATTACCATTAAAACTATACACCTTCACCTTTCATTCAAAGAAACGTTTTAAATTTTTTTCGAGTATTTATTTAATCATTGGATTGGTATAAAGAGTATTAATCAGTCAAATCAATTAGGTCTCAAACTATTAGGTTTTTTTAGTAGATAATGATATGTATTTATTAGCAGTTGACAATGATACGTTGTGTTGTTATTGTTGTTTTTCTCTCTCTGTTCTTTTTTTAATATCTATTTTACGTTATTTAATTAAATTTACATATACAAAAAGTTAAAATCTATTATAATGTTATTAGGCATAATTATAAAATATCTTATTTTGTTTTGTGCATCACACGGGTGACTCTAGTTAATATATTAATATTAAATATTGAAGAGGCCTCACTTAGGATTTTTGCCTTAGGCCTCAAAGTGTATTGAGCCGGCCTAATGCCCTCCACTTAGTTTACACGTTTTAAGGTTTTATAAAAATAAAAAAGTAACGTTTTAAGGTTTTATAAAAATAAAAAAGTAAAAAAAAAAAAAAGATTTGTACAAAAACTAGTCATGTCGTTCACTAGAAAACATCATTGTGAGTAACTTTGTAGAAAATTTTTTTTCCAAAATCTATCGTTTAAGTGGACTTTTTGGCTATTTACAATCTTTGTTTCATTTTTATGAAATGTTCTACGAAAAATGAACAAAAACTCCATTTAAACTATAGATTTTGGAAAAACTTTTTTCCTTCTATAAAGTTGTTTAGAATGATGTTTTCTAGTGGACTATGCAACTAGTTTTCTTAAAAACTTCTATATTTTTCATAAAGCCTCAAAAAATATAAACTAAGTGGGGGCTTAAAGTATTTTATGTGATGGCAATAGCCTAGCAAAATGGCTAATCCAGTCAATCATTTTCAATGAGTTATTATCTATGGACTTGAGTTAGGAACCTTAGATGGATTGGGGCCTTTACTAATCTAGGTATTAAAATAAATGTGTGTTTTTTTTTTTTTTTTTTTGGACTTACTACAAGGATAACAAATAAATTGGGGCCCTATTTTTTATTAAAATTTGAGAGGCCTCAATCAGCTGCCTGAGTAGCCTGACCCTAGGACCGGGCCTGCACCCCATATTAATCTTTAGAACTCAAGATGCGCGCTATGAAGATGTGTTTCCAATAAGCCTAATATATATTCACAATTGGTGTGCTAATTGCCCTTAAAATTTGTCCAAATAAAGATGGTACTTTTCTTTCCTTAAATTATTGCAAATTGTTTCAATTCTAAATTAATATTAATTAGAGGAAGCACACATTATGCATATCATTTTGTGTGGATGGATATTCTATCGATGAAGGGAAATCCTATAGCTTGACTATGTAACTGACCAAACACATCCAGATCCGGCCATGTTAACCTTTTTTTTTTTTGGTTGATTTAAAAGAGAGTCTAATGGGTCCATCGAATTTTCTCACACAATTGTAAACTATTGCAAATGATTCACGCAATTACTAAAATTTCTTACCTAGATAATGGCACAATCAATAATTAAAATTCTTGCCTATCCATGTCTTTGTAGGCCTACTCATGGGTTAGCCCAGTTCATGGTCCAAGATGTGGATAGAGAAAGAAGGGCCCACCAGTTCAGTACCAGCCCAAGTCAGTCGATGCACGTGAAGAATAGAGGAGAGAAACAAAGGGTGCATGGCCCATTTCTCAGCAAAGATAAGGGAAAGACGGTTGGCTCGAAGAAAAAGGGAAGAATTCAGCATGTGCCTTCAGATGAACAAATACAAACTGACGACGTCTGACAAGTAAGCTAGGGGTCTTCCACCATCTCAACACTTAGCCTTAATCCTTAAACTAGCCTTAGCCTAGCATAGGAGTAGCCTAATTTAGCCATAGCTCTATAGTCTTCGTAGTTCTTGTAGCTTCCAACTTCACTTTACAATCATTTCGTTTTATAATTGCTTGCAATCAAAGTGAAACAGATGCAAGTTTTACTTTGAATTTATGTTCATTGTTATTTTGATTTGTTTATTTGGTGGTGTTGAATTGAAAATCCTTTTTAACATAAAAAGACAAGGAAAATAACCCAAAAATTAGTGGTATTGAATTGAAAGTCCTTTTTAACATAAAAAGATAAGGAAAAGAATCCAAAAAAAAAAAAAGGAAAAAAGGGAGAAACCCTAACCTTGAAGCAATCCCCTAAACACACAACTTGTAGGTGGGTTACTAATCAGTCGAGAATGATTAATTATTGGTTTTGACTGATCAATCGGCGATGAGGGTCATTTATTTGTTCAATTTGAACTCTAAAGATGCTGGCATGCCGTATTTGGACTAGAGTACGGTGACCGCTGGTTGGAGAAGAGTGGGGATTGTTGACCCCAACATCGAGTGGGAGGCCTTACGAGCAACGGCAAAAAATGGGATGCTATGCTCATGGTTTTCTCCTTCCCATGGTTTCGGTTCAGGGTAAAAGAACCAAACCTATTTATGATTTATTGAACAAGGCATGTCAGGGTAGACTAACCTTCTTTCAAGGCATGTCAGGGGTCGACCACTTTTTTTCTTTTTGATAGGGTGCTTTTCAGTCTTATAAAAAAAAGGGTAAATTACATTAAGACCTCCCTAAAATCTGACAATTACAAATAGACCCCCTCACGTTTCTGAAATTACATTAAGACCCCCTCTCTCTAACTTCCATCCATAATCTATTAAATCACTTTCAATTTTTTTCAAAATACCCTAATTACCCTTATTGGATGACAACTTCCATGTTAAATGCATATAACTCATCAGTCCAACACATTCATCCAGTACATTTGATTGATTTATTTATTTATTGATAAACAACTAAAAGATTATATATATATAAAAGAAAAATGCCAAAGTGCTTAAAATTTTGTACAATTGATGTGGTAGCCATCAGATTTGCTCATTAGAAACAATTATCTATTTAATTGATGTGTAAAAATAAAAATAAAAAATTGATTTGCCAAGTTGCCACCTCATTTGCCACTTCTACACGTGCATCTCCATTGTAATAATTCGTTTTATTTATTTCTACATATGAGTAATGCTACATAGCCCCCCCCCCTTTTTTTTTTACTCAAATCTACTTACTCAAATGAGATGGCAACTTAGCAAATCAATTTTTTTATTTTTTATTCTGCAAATCAATTAAAAATTTAATTAAATAAATAATTGTTTCTAAACAGCAAATTTGACAGCTGGCACATCAGTTGGACAGAAAATTTAAATTGTTTTTAACATTTTTCTTTTTTATCTATATATATATATTATCTTTTAGTTGTTTATCAATAATAATTGAAAAATTCAAAAGTATTGGATAAACTATTGGACTGGTGAGTTATACGCATGTAACATGGAAGTTATCATCCACTAAGGGCAGTTAGGGTATTTTGAAAAAATTTGAATATAATTTAACGGATTAATAGACGGAAGTTAGAAAGAGGGGTCTCTTTGTTGTTTATTTTGTAAAGTAGGTGGTGTCAGTGTAATTTTAAAAACGTGAGGGGGTGTATCTGTAATAGTTAGATTTTAGAGGGGGTCTTATTGTAATTTACCCTAAAAAAAATTTTCCTCATAAAATACAACTTTTTCCGTCTTATACAGATAGGTCATGTTTGATAAAATACGAAATTTAAGAAAAAATTATTATTATATTGACTTATCATTTATTAAAATCCATTTTTTCAAAAATGCCTTCACCTTTTTGTATTGGGTTTTGTGTAGAAAGTAAATATTGAAATAACAAAGGAAAGTATAGGAAACTTTAAAAAATTATGATTTGACTTTTCAAAGTGGACAAACATTTTGAGACAAAAAAAATAGCAAAAATGGCCTATCTTAATGAGATGGAGGGAGTAAAATTTTTTTGTATAGTAAATGGTAGAAACTTTGCAAATAGATAATGAAATTTTAATTTTTGCTTTTAAATTTTTCTTCTAAAATTTTACAATATTACAAAATTGATCATGCTAAAGTAGTAAAATTTTACAATTTTACTATTTCACTGCAAAATTGAAAAGCAAAACCGTAAAATTTTATTACTTTGTAAAGTAGTATGTTAAACTGTGTTGAGTAGTAAAATTTTATAATTTTAATTTTTTTAATAATTACCTAATCAATGTGGATCTTTTCTCATAGATGTCTACGAATAGGTTCCAAAAATATAATTTTTTTTAAAAAACAAATGTGTATATTGTATGTTATAAGTTTTTAAAAATTAGAATACTAAAAAACTAAGTTAGTTACATGAGGTACCCTTAATCACAAAAAAAGTGAATGCTCTTACTATTGATGAGGGTAAACCAAGGATTTTTTAAAAATGTGTGACTAATTGATAAATAAGTTCCAACACTCTTAACGAAATTGCAACTCAACTAATAATTTAAATACTGAATTGACGCAATTTAAATTCGGTTCGGTTTTCGATTTTAACCTAACCTATCAACACCCGGACTTAATAGTAAGAGTATTTGCTTTCGGGGATTGCATGCTTATTTCACAGTCTTTGGCCACCTGAGACAATGAATTATAAGAGGATCCACCCTCACTCAAAGCTTGCACTCCACTGAATTGTAGTTTTTTAACCCTCTGTCTCATTGCATTCATTCCCCTCCTTCTCCATAATCCTCCTCACCATCACCTCAATCTCTTCCCTCCCCACCACTTTCTTTAACAGCAACTCCTTCGGCCGGACTGCCACCCGAAGTTCCTCTGTCAACATCGTAGCGTTCAATCGCTGCTCTGCGTAGAGTGGCCATGCGATCATTGGCACCCCATTCACAATACTCTCTTGTGTCGAATTCCATCCACAATGTGATAAAAACCCTCCAATTGATGGATGGCTCAAAATCTCCATTTGTGGGGCCCACAATGGGACCACTAGTCCCATTTTATGGGTCCGGGTCAAGAATCCATCTGGCAAGTAGCCCGATGGGTCATCAGGACCGTTTCCTGCAGAGAAAAAGGACGCGGATGCATCGTTCTCCATGGGTGGACGTACCACCCAAATAAACCTCTGCTGGCTTAGCTCTAAGCCCCATGCCAACTCAGTAGTTTGCTCAGCTGATAGCGTCCCACCACTCCCAAACGACACGTAAATCACAGACTCGGCAGGTTGCATGTCTAGCCAATCCAATAACTCGCTCCTCGTACCTACTGGTTCGACCGATCTCACCAATGGACCGATGGGATAAACCGGTACCTTAACGACCCGGCTCAAGATTTCATCATCTTTGAAGGCTCCAAGAGTTGTTGATTCCAAATCCTTCCATGTGTTCACCAATATTCCATCACCCATTGGGATCTCAACTCCTATACGTACGTTATCATGATACTGCTGATTAGTCCGGTCTACCATCAAGTCAACCACATCTTCGGGCCGAACCGCCCTGCAACCTGGGATCTGTAACGCTTCTTTTTTATCAACGTACTCTCCTTCCACCATCTTATCCAGTGTTGGTATGTATACTGTTAGTGCAAGGAACCACGCATTAGAAGCAATGTAAACGTATTTTGGTATCTCAAACTCATCTGCAACCCCCAAAGCTTCGGTTCCAAATAAGTCGACGATGAGTACAGTCGGGCGATACTTCATTGAAGATATTGCACTTCGCAGAGCTGGTCGAGCCTCACGCATCATTACTGCCAGCCTAGTAACGACTGTCGCGTCGGGCTCTACTACGCCAGAGATGTCTACATGTGGGAGTTGGACGATGTCTAGGAGATTGGCACTTGTGGTAGAATGGAAAAGCGATTCGGCGGATGATGCATGAGATGCAATGACAAAGATGGTGACTTGGAAGCCATGGTGGGTGACGAGGCGTTTGCCGAACTCGAGGACGGGGATGAGGTGGCCCATGCCAGGGCTGGAGAATATTGCGGCGTGAGGCTTTGAGTTGTCCATGGTTGAAACTAAGAAAACAAAAAGAGTTGAATATCCAAAACACAGATCCAGAAAGTGAAGATATGGGACTATGAGAGTATTGGAATGATGAATTTATAGTGGCGGAGCTTAAACAAATGCAGCACCTTCTTGGCTCAAACGGGACTCGTAGTTACACGTCCACGTACATAGCAAATAAACAAATAAATAAATAAAAAGTTACGTGTCCGCTTACATAGCAAAAAAAGTAATATAAAAAAAAAATTTTGTTACACGTTATGTAAGACTACGAGCATGGTAGTCCTTGTTGGCAGTTTCGTCACATGTCGTGACAAATCTTATGTGTTCCATTTTGAGTCCCCATGTGTCGTGACTCGTGAGTTGACTGCAGGACCATTATCCTCTGTGGTCTTTGCTGTACTTGATTTTTGACCTGATGTCTCCAGTCGTTGGTTTTTTTCCCCTCTGAACTCCAAACTAATGGACATTACTTGCCTCCACCTTGGGGGTGAAAGAGTTCCTTCTCACCTCTATTCATTTTTTGTCACTTGTTATAAACATTTTAGAAAAATATGAATTTTAAAATACAAGCAAATAAATAAGTTAATATGAATACGTGGACATATATTCATGTTAACATAAACATATAACACTTAAATATAAATTTATAAAAATGTGTTCACAATTATGTAAACATAGGAATGCATACACACAATCAGTTCTCCTTATTTATTTGGACAAGTGACGAAATATGAGTAGGAAGGGAGAAGGAGCTCCTCTGCCCAAGGGTGGAGGCAAGTATTTTCCACTTATAAATCCATGAATCTAATAGTAAAAAGACTAGAAACTTAAACTCAAAACCTCCATTTAATGAGTTAGTAATCTCCTCCACTCATTATATAGATATATATGTGTGTGTGTGTGTAACGCTATCTTGCCTCATATTTTGTCCCACACTTTGTCATATTATGTCCATTTAGATGGATTTCAATTTTTAGGGTTTAACCCTATCAGTGGGTTTCACAACTTTACCTTCCTAAATTCATATAATGGGAAAAAAATGTAAGGCAAGATAGCATTACCTTATATATATTCCTACACAATTTGCTACCTGTCTAATGATTAGTAATAAAATAATTGGCATTCAGAACTAGGATGGGATCAACCTTGAGTAGATATACAATGCTAATGTTCCTATCATCCTATCTCCAAATTCCCTGCCTACCTTTCCTCAAAAGGCGGCCATACAAATATTTTAACATAATCAATATATATATATATATATATATATATATATATCTTCGTAGGGATTTTCAGATCTGCACGTATGTGTTCTATGAGGTAAAATTCTTCAATACATGGTACTAATATAAGAAAATAACATGTGGTCTCTAAAATTTTTTACACATCAACTTATATTAATCTTTAGAAGCCTAATAATATTCACAGCTGTTGTGCTAACTGCCCTTAAAATTAGTCCAAATAAAATGGCGCTTTTCTTTCCTTAACTTATTGCAAATTGTTTCAATTCTAAATTCATATTAATTAGAGGAAGCACACATGCATTATGCATATCATTTTGACCCCTTCACAAAAGAGACGAATGGGTCCTTGGGCTACACAACGGGGTAACTCAATCATCTCCTTTCCCATAACCTCTTTCTCCCTACACACATTGGCGTGCCGTCTAGGCTATAGTCACAACATATCCTATTTGTTAATATATATATATATATATATATATATATATATATATATATATATGTAATATGCACGCACGCCATAGACACCCAACCAGCACAGCTTGCGTAGCTTGCGAAGCTCAATACATGAACTGCGCGCTACAAGTTTTTGGATAAAGCTAGTACTTGCTTGCGCACGTGTGATGCTCACTTGTCACATAAATCATATTTTTTGTTGTAAGCTCTACGTTTCCATTTCACATTGTAACTGTCGCATTGCCCCTTTTTTATTTGCTCATGCCCTCCAAAAAAAAAAAAAGTGGGGGACAGGGCTCCAGAAGATGTTGATGTAAATGAAGAGATTGGTTATGGAGAAAAGACGAAGTTGGATTCATGTTCATAGACATGAGAATTATATAGGAACAAGAACAATGGAGACGGATTTCATTTTTTGGGTAAGTAATTAGACTATCAATTACTGTATAATACTAGTTAGCAGAGAAAGAATCATAATAAATGCAACAAAAAAAACAATGCATTTTTCGCCCAGTAGCAAAAGGTGTGAACCATGATTTCCAAATGGATTATTAATCACTCATCAGATGGTCGAAACTGGTTTCAGTCACACAAATTTTTTCACACCATTGTTCTTTCATGTGGAACTTCTCATCTTGTGGCTTCCGATATTGTGTTAAAGCTCATGTAAATAGAAAGCACAAGAAATGATCCAAGCAAAACTCGACCCCATCACCTACAAAAGTGTAATGCCATTAGGAAATTAACCTCTCCAAAATAAGGGTCCTAGACCTTGTTATAGGCAGGAGTCTTGTGCATTAGGTAGGTACGACCTTTTATGCCTGCTAAGTGCTAACAAAGTTATCATCGATGGCTCGCTCAATTATTAAAATTTCTTACCTAGGTAATGGCTCAATGCCTCAATCAATAATTAAAATCTCCCATAAATCCATGTGTTTGTAGGCCTAATCATGGGTTAGCCCAATTCACGGTCCAAGATGCGGATAGAGAACGAAGGCCCACCAGTTCAGTACCAGCCCAACTCAGTTGATCACGTAAGAATAGGGAAGAGACACAAAGGATGAGTGGGCCATTTGGCCATTTCTCAGCATGTGCCTTCAAAATAGCAGTTATGAGCGGCTATTAAATACAAGAAGACGGAACCTCTTTTTCTGGGGGAAGCCTCTTTAAAAATTTATGATATGATTAGTGATAATGGTACCTGGTGTTTTAACAAATTGTCATTTGTGTTACCTCCACCCATTTTAGACCTTCTTGGCCCTGCTCCCATTTTGCAGTTTGCTAGTGGTTCCGATTGCATCTCTTGGATTAGATTCAAAAATGGTAGGTTTTGTACTAAATCTGCTTACATGCTCTCTGATAATTCCTCAACCCACATTCCATCTAGTGCAGGGATGGAATCAGAATTTTATTTTTAAGGGGGCCAAAGTATAATTAAGTCTTTTTTTACTTGTTTAGAATGAGGTCTATACTAAGACTCAAGATTATATTAATACATGGAAAATAAAACTAGGTAGCACCTATTCAATGTTAACCAAAAAAAAAAAAAAATCTAAAAATACAAAATAAATAAATAAAGAAAAAGACACAACATAATTGTTTTTCAATATATTATTATATTTCAACTATTTCATCTATCAAAATGGAACTCAACATTCTTTTAAATCGTTAAAAACATTCTCTCAAGAAATTACCTAGAGACAACTAAGGCCACAACTTATTGGGTATTAGTTAATATTTAAGATATAAATTTAAAAGCCCTGCTATGCATATATTAGCATAATATATTACTTTTTTCTTATGAATTGAAGACCACTTGGCAAACCTGTTTTAACTTGTAGAAAAAGATAAAAAAGAAAAAATATCATCAATTTTGTTTCACAGTATAGCTGCATTAATGCACTCTCTCATACACATAATTGATGATAAAGGGGTGATTCATATGAGGTAACTTGTGTATATACGAACCCTCCAGAAAAAGAAAAAAAAAAAAAGTAAAAGTAAAAGGTTGGGGGGGAGGGGGGCCATGGCCTCCCTTGGCCCTCAAGTAGTTCCGTCTCTGATCTAGCAGGATGTGGAGCAAAATCTGGCAGATTAACACTCTTCCTCGGATCTGTCATTTCTTTTGGCTTTGTTACCATAACAAATTGCCTTGTAATTCTGTTCTGCATAGAAGGCATATCATTCCTACTGATACATGCCACATTTGTTTCTTTGAGGCTGAAACCGTGGACCATATTCTTAGGGGTTGTGATTATGCTAAAGAATTTTGGACTTTACTGGATCCAATGATCCTTTCCCACCAAAACTTACCTCTTGAAGAATGGCTTCTCCTTCATTGGGGTTCCCATACCATTTTTCCGGGACGAGATTTACCTATCCATATTATATTTCCCTTTGCCAGTTTAGCCTTGTAGCACAATAGGAATAAGTTCGTGTTTCAGCAAACTATGTTACTGCCTAAGGTTAACTATGATGCTACTTTGGCTAAGGCAACCGAATTTTATCACATTTCTGGGAAGTGTACTCCCCTATGGACAACCAGATAAGTTATGATTAAATGGAAACCTCCTGCCAGAGGTGAATTCAAGCTAAACATCAATGGCTCAGCCATTGGCTACCTAGGGAAGGCAAGTGCAGGGGGGCTCATTCGTGATCACCTGGGGAGATGGGTTAAGGGATTTGTATGCAAGTTGGATATCACATCCAGTGTGGATGCCGAACTATGGGCTCTTAGAGATGGTTTGAATCTATTTCTCAAGTGTAATATCAACAAACTTTATGTTGATATGGATGCTTCAAGTGCAATAGATTTGATAAACAGTGAGGCTTCTGAGACTCACCCTTTAAGCACCATCATATCGGATTGTAGGTTGCTCATGACCCGTTTCCAGGAGTTGCGGATCCAACACACCTTCCGTGAAAGGAATCAGCGTGCAGACATTTTGGCCAAGAAGGCAGCTGGGTTTGATTTTGTTTGTACTTTTTTGGATAATCCTCCTACTTGGATTAATTTACAGTTGGAAGTGGATAGAAAGGGTGTTTTATACACCCGTGATGTACCTAACTCTTAGTTTCTTTATATATATTCCAATTTACCAAAAAAAAAAAAAAAATACAAGAAGACGTCTGACATGTAAGGGGTCCTTCACCATCTCAACACCTAGCCTTTATCTTGATCGACTTTCTGTAATAATAAAAATAAAAGGACGACTCCACTACCAAAGGATTGACAAGTAAGGGATCAAACCATGTGACATTTTTCAATTGGTGTATCCTTACAGTGGGAAAGCTTTGTCACTGCAACCCTGAGGGCGTCCCATGATAGCTTTTTCTCATCTCATCATTCTTAAAGGTTACACTTTTGAGTGATTTATTCGAGTTAATATAAATTAAGGAAAATGATACTTTAGCCATGTTTTGTTACCTATCTTTATCACCTAACTTAGGTGTAAAAAATATACAGGTAAAAGTAATCATGTAGAATTCAACATAGAATAAATAGAAATTGGCACATATGAATGGGTGAGATAATGTAGGTAAAATAGCATTACCTTAAAATTAATTGGTAGCACCTTTTCTATGTCCAGCCTGCTTTGTCATAATTGAGTTACAAAATTGCTTGTTGCCATCGGACCCCTTTTTTACTTATTTTTTGGTGAAAAGCAAAAAAATATATATATTTGTTAAATTTAAAGGATGATGCAATACACCAATAAAAAGGACGACTCCACTACCAAAGGAACTACATAAAGCTCTCAAGAAAACAACTCCAATGAGAGCATCTCCAACGGTAAGCTATATGTTGTGCTATTGCTATATTATAGCATTTAGCATAGGTTGGGATGCTCCAATGGTGAGCTAAATGCATGTGCTAAATATAGCAATAGCCAACCCTTATGCCAAATATAGCACAAGGATGAGTTATTACTATATTTGCCACATCAGTTTTCCCACCATTTCTTAACAACCAAACATCAACAATCAGCTTTCCCACCATTTCTCAACAACGAAACATCAACAACGAAATACCTCTGAAAAATAAAAATTTTCTCTTCTTCCTTTTCTCTTTCAAAATTTTCTCAGTAATCAAACAGCCAACCCATAAATAAATACAATATTTTCCAAAATAATACTAAAATCTTATATATAAAAAAAGGAAAAAAAAAAAAAGAAAAAAAAAACATACCCTTTATTCAAGCATCTCAATTTCCCCGGCATACTTGTCAATTAACCCCCTTTTGCTTACCCTTTCTCAGCCAAAGGCTTTGCACATAACTTCGCTCCTTTGCCTTCTCCTCTTTTTTCATCAACCCATCTGATGCAGATCTACCCTCAATTTAACCTATATTCCCTCTAGCTTTACTTCTCTCATTCTACCCATGGGGAACCCTCTGCAGTGCTACAATTGAGGAGTGCCCTTGCTGTAGTTGGTGAGCAAAAGAAGGTTTGATCTAGAGAGAGAGAGATCTATCTAGGGGGCAACAAATGTGTGAGATAAAATAGGGAAGAGAGAGATATGGAAGAATCTGGATAAGTAGAGAGAGAGAGAGAGAGAGAGATAAGGCCAAATTATTATTATTTTATTTTTATTTTTTATAGAGAGAGGAGTACGTGAGATTGAGGGGGTCTCTAGATATGCTTTTTAGGGAGGGACGTTGTTGTTCCAAGTGAATAACCCTAGAAGGGGGGTGAATAGGGTTATCGGCCAATTAAAAATATGATTTCAAACTAAAATCAAATTATAGCAACTAGAGATATCTCAATGATAAACAGTAAAGAGAATAAGAGATAGAGAATGCAAACACAAGATTTAACGAGGTTCGGCCTTCCCGCCTACGTCCTCGCCTCAAGAGCTCGCTTAAGGATTCACCAATCCACTATCACTGTCCTTCAAGGTGGAGCAGCAAACCTTTACAAATCAAGTGTTTTCAGCAACACTTGCTCAACAGCCACACTTCCTCAAATGCAAAGAATGGGGTTATCACCAACCCTTGATTACAAGTTTGTTGAGAAGAGATTGTGTACAAAGAAAACTCTCTTCAAGAGTGATTAACATAGAGATTAAAAACTCAGCTCTCTTCTAATTGATTGCTCAATGAATGCTCTTAATGAATTTAGGGCTAGAAGAATGAAAACAATGAATTATCTTGTATTGGTTATCATAAATGCATTTGAATCATTGTTTATATAAGTAATAAGAATAATATGACCGTTTGGTGCAATAAATGTCGGGAAAGAGCCGTTTGGTGGCATTTAATGCCTCAACAACCTTTCAAAAACTAGCCGTTGAAGTTCTGAGATCACAAAATCAGTCGACTGAATTCCCAGTCGACTGAATTGGGAATTCAGTGGACTGATTTAAGCAGAATCAAAAGACAGGAGTAGGGGACCTCTCCTGGTTAAATGAGTTGACTGACTCAAGAATGAGTCGACTGAATTGGGCAGAAATGAACTTATAATGATTTTAACACAAGATTTAATCGATTAAATTCATTTGTACCAACTTAGGCCTCGTTCAAATGATGAGATAAGTTTACCCAAGGGTCCTAAAGTCCATCTAGGTCAATAGAGCGATTATATGAGCAATCAAATACATCAAAAAACCTATTCCCTCACTCATAGCTATTTAAATGTCTTTATTGATGATGCTAGGTTGGTCTTGAGTGTTTGTAGGTCTTTCGCATGCTTTCTATGCTCGTATGCTCTTACGCTTGATTGTCCTTAATATCATAAGCATGTGTGCTTTGAGTTCCATAGTATGGATATGCCTTTGTGCTTCATTTGGATCCATGTGCTCGAGTACCTAGCTTTGATTAATATCTATCATCCAAACATTAGTACGGACATCGATCCTTTGTTATCATCAAAATCTCAGATATGCACTTGGTCATATAACTTTAGGGCTAATAATCTCCCCCTTTTTGATGATGACAAACTATTGATGTATAAGGCAGATAAGGATACAAAACAGATAATTATATGGAGCAAGCTCCCCCTCACAATGTGCATAGATGAAATATTTAAGCAATAAGCAATAGGCACAAAGCATTATAAACTGAACATTAAATGTAGTTAACTGTAAATACATATCCAAAAGAGTCATGAGTTAAGGTAAGCTGTGATAAACTAAACAAACATAAAGTAGATGTGTCAAATTAACTGTGTGTCCAAAATAAGTTAGTTGTTCAAAATACATCAATCAAAATATCTCCCCCTTTTGTCATCAGACAAAAAGCTAGGGGTCCAAGTTAATATGCTTGGGAAGACCAGGTGCGTTCGGATCCGCAGGTGCAGGAGGTGGTGATAGAGGTGGTGGTGCAGTGCGACGGGCATAGCGCTTAATAGCTGTCAATGAGTTACGCACAGTGCATATGTTAGTCTCTGTCTTGGCAAGACGCTGGTTCACCTAAGTTGTAAAGATATCACCATAGCGCTTCAGGGTGTCTAGGTCATTCTCGATTTGCGTTTGACGGTTCTCAAATGTCAAGAGTCAAGTGCCAATGCCATCTATGGAAACCTGTAAGCCCTAAATGGCAGTCAGGATGGTCTGTATGTCAGCAGGAGGGATAGTGGGTGGCTCAGGCATAGGTGGCTTCTGCTGCTGCTGAGGAGGCTCAAACTCAGGAAGTGGCTGTGGAGGCTCAACATCCATACCATACCCACCAAGCTCCTCAGGTTGCTGCTGCTCAACCTCCTAGTCCTCATTTGTCTCCTCATCCGGATAATCCTTGGGAACCCAACCCCGAGAGGTAAATTTGTAATGCATTTGTTTGAGGGTCATGTCAGAGTAAGTGTTGGTATGAGAAATGGCAACTACGGCTTCCTCATCAAGAGGAATATGGAAATGCTCAAAAACGCGAGTTAGGACGAAACCGTAGGGAAGACTAGTCACTTTCTTCTTGTGACAGTCCATAATGTGATGGCAAATGACAAAAGATAAGTCAATGGGAATTGTGTTCATGATGCACCAAATGAGAAAAATGTCAAAGTATGACACATGGTCACGTCCTCCACCCCTAGGAAGAATGTTATAGGTAATCATGTAATGGATTAGACGTGCATAGAGAGTGAGTTCTTTGGATTTTGGCTTGAAACGCTCTACAATATCATCTCTACCACAGATCTGGTTGAGGGCTTGGATGGGATCATATCCCTCAAAGCGAGTCCATTCGTTGGTCACAAGTATTTGATGTTGACCACGAGGAAGGAGAAGGATTTGTGTAAGAAGATTTTGGTCCATGGAAATGGTTTTTCCACCGACTTGAGACCAAAGAATATGATGGTTAAGAAAGTCAAGATTCGTATAGAAAATTTGAACAAGATAGGTATACATAGGTTTCTTCATGAAAACAAAAGAATCCCAACCCAAAAGACGAAAATAATTGGAAACAAGAGGAAAATGCTCTTCAAAGAAATCCAAAGGGGTATATTTACCAAACACGACAGTGCAGTGACTGAAATCCTCATCAAACTTCCGTTGTGCTTTATGAGAGACAAAATCCCCAACTTGGTCTTCTTCGGGTTGTTCCTCTACGAGTGGTGGTTGCGATGGTGGAGGCTTTTGAACCCTAGGCCGTAGATTCCTTGATGATCCTTCACCCCCACTCGGTCGTTTGGAAGGATTTTTGGTCTTGGGAGCCATTTTCATAAGGGTTTGAAGAGGTTAGAGAGAGAAAGAGAAGTGAAAGCGTCGCGGGAATGGGTGTGTTTTGAAACGAAAAGCCGCGAGTTATATTTATAAAATCGCAGATTCAGTCGACTGAATTGCTCTTTCAGTCGACTGAATTGTCCTGTAAAAAATGGCTTAAGCTACTGCCTGAATCAGTAGACTAAAACTTCATTTCAGTCGACTGATTTGACATTTCAATCGACTGAAATGTCAATTGAGTCTACTAAATCAGCCAGTAGGATCTTTTAATGGCAAGGCTTGATTCAGTGGACTAAATAGCCAATTCAGTCGACTAAATTGCCCATTCAGTCAACTGATTTGGCTTTTTAGTTAACTGAATCACTAGGTAATTCAATTTCAACTAAAATCATTTAAGTGTGTGAGTGAAATACAATGTACAACATAGAAAACATCAAGACAAGAGTAGAAAAACAAAGATATGCATTAATTCACTACATCATGCATCAAACTCATGCCAAGTTCTCTTTTAATGAAGTTAAAACGGTCTTTTTGAAGAGGTTTAGTAAAGATATCGGCCAATTGATGGTCAGTACCTATGAAATCAATCTCAATATCACCTCTTTGGACATGATCACGAATAAAATGATGTCTTATATCAATGTGTTTAGTCCGTGAGTGTTGTATAGGGTTCTTGGTCAAGTTTATAGCACTAGTATTTTCACATTTAATGGGAATGTGATCAAAGTAAAGTCCATAGTCCTCAAATTATTGTTTTATGTACAACACTTGTGCACAACAACTACCGGCTGCAATGTACTCAGCTTCGGTGGTTGAGAGTGCAACCGATGTTTGTTTCTTACTAAACCAAGATACTAGTGAATGTCCTAGGAAATGGCAAGTCCCACTAGTGCTCTTACGGTCATCTTTGCCACCGGCAAAGTCCGCATCGAAATAGCTCAACATATCAAACGATGTATGCTTAGGAAACCATAAACCAAGATTAATTGAGCCACTTAAGTATTTAAAAATACACTTAACGGCAAGCATGTGAGATTCCTTAGGACATTATTGAAATCTAGCACATAAGCAAACACTAAACATGATATCGGGTCTACTTGCGGTTAAATAAAGTAAACTTCCAATCATACCTCTATATTTCTTTTGATCAACACTTTTACCCTTTTCATCCTTGTCAATTTTGATGGAAGTGCTCATTGGAGTGGAAAACTCTCTACCATCTTCCAATCCATACTTTTTGAGTAGATCTTTGACATATTGGATTGATTAATGAAAGTTCCTTCCTTTGTTTGTTTGATTTGAAGTCCAAGAAAGAATGTCAATTCTCCCATCATGCTCATCTCAAATTCTTCCTGCATAATCTTAGAAAATTCTTTGCAAAGATTCTCATTAGTGGATCCAAAAATGATGTCATCAACATAGATTTGAACTAAAAGCATATCATTATCAATGGTTTTAATGAAAAGTGTGGTGTCAAGTTTTCCTCTCTTAAAACCATTTTTGAGTAAAAATCCACTAAGTCTTTCATACCAAGCTCTAGGAGCTTGTTTCAAACCATATAAAGCTTTTCTTAGTTTAAAGACATGATTTGGAAATTCATAATTTTCAAAACCGGGAGGTTGTTCGACATAAACTTCCTCTTCTATGAAACCATTTAAGAATGCACTCTTAACATCCATTTGAAACAATTTGAAATCTTTATGACATGCATATGCAAGTAACATCCTTATGGCTTCAAGTCTAGCCACCGGAGCATAAGTTTCATCATAATCTATGCCTTTTTATTGATTATAACCTTGGGCTACAAGTCGAGCTTTGTTTCTAGTAACAACTCCGGATTCATTCTTTTTGTTTCTAAACACCCATTTAGTTCCAATTACTCCATGGTCATGTGGTCTAGGTACCAAGGTCCAAACCTTGTTCCTTTCAAATTGCTTGAGTTCTTCTTGCCTTGCAAGGACCCATGATTCATCATTTTCAGCCTCATTAATGTTTTTAGGTTCAATTTGAGATAAGAAAGCAACATAATCACATAAATTTCTCATGGAAGAAGGAGTTCTTACCTCACGTGAGGGTTCACCTAAGATTTGATCTTTAGGATGATTCCTCATAAATTTCCAAGTCTTAGTGACATCTGAATGGAGTGAAACATTTTCAACTTCAACTTCTTCTTCCGGTTTCTTGTCTTCAATGACTTCATCTTCTTCCTTTTCTTTGCCTTTGTCTAGTGGATCTTGTTTATCATTTAGGCTCAAGATTTCAACTTGTTCTTGCAAGCTTGTACCTACATCATCATCATCATCCACATATCTCTTAGGTGCAAGAAGGTTAATTTCATCAAATACAGCATGCATTGATTCTTGAACGGTTAAAGTTCTCTTGTTAAACACCCTATATGCTTTACTTTTTATGGAGTAACCAAGAAATATACCTTCATCGGATTTAGAATCGAATTTAGAAAGTTTATCTCTATCATTTAATATAAAGCATTTACAACCAAAAACTCTAAAATAACCTATGTTAGGTTTCTTATCGTTCCATAATTCATAAGGGGTATTACCAAGTTTAGATCTTAACAACACTCTATTCATTACATAGCATGCGGTATTAACAGCCTCGGCCCAAAAATATTGAAGTAAAGAATGTTCATTAAGCATGGTTCTAGACATTTCTTCAAGTGTTCTATTCTTTCGTTCAACCACACCATTTTGTTGAGGAGTTCTAGGAGCGGAGAAATTGTGACCAAAACCATTCTCATCACAATATTGTACAATATCCTTATTGACAAATTCACTCCCCCTGTCACTCCTAACATGCGTAATGGTATAACCTTTCTCATTTTGGACCCTTCTACAATATGTAACAAATGTAGCATGAGTCTCATCTTTATGTGCAAAGAAGAACACCCATGTGTATTTAGAGTAGTCATCAACAATTACAAATGCATAATGCTTTCCTCCAAGGCTTGCAATAGCAATAGGTCCAAATAAGTCCATATGAATAAGTTACAAAGGTCTTGTAGTTGAAATATGAGTTTTTGTTTTGAAGGAGGAGTTGGTTTGTTTTCCAAATTAGCATGCACTACAAACTTCATCTTTTGAAAATTTTGCTTTTGGTAAACCTCTTACAAGTTCATGCTTAAAGAGTTTTGAAATCAAATCCATGCTAGCATGTCCAAGTCTTCTATGCCATAACCAATGATTTTCATTTAAAGCGAAGAAGTAATGTACATTTTGTAATGCGATTTCTTCAAACTCTATAACATAGATGTTACCGATCCTATATGCAACAAACAGGGTCTTATCATCATCCTCAATTATGCATTTATTGGATTTAAAAGTAACTCTATAACATTTATCACATAATTGACTAATGCTAAGAAGATTATGCTTTAAACCATCAACTAATAAAACATTTTCAATACAAAGTGAGGAATTCTTACCAACCTTACCAATGCCAATTATCTTACCCTTGGCATTGTCTCCAAATGTCATGTAGCCGCCGTCCTTAAGCTTCAAAGAGACAAACTTTGATCTATCACCCGTCATGTGCCTTGAGCAACCACTATCAAGAAACCATTTCTCATTGCTTGAAGACTTCAAGCATACCTATACAAGTTCAAGTAACTCACTTTGGTACCCATACTTTCTTGGGTCCATAGGGGTTAGCCATAGGAGGTGAGGTTCCCTTAACTACCCACACCCTCTTGGTAAAACTTTTAGATCTTTTTCTCATATTACAAGTGTAGATATTAATTCTCTCCTTATTGCAATAAGTGCATGAGATTTTAGGTGTGTTAGAGACCTTAGGCTTAGGAAAGAAATTAATGTAAGATTTTTGTTTAACATTTTCTTGGTAACCAATTCTGGCCTTATCAAAACACCATCTTTGATTAGTTAATATCTTATCCAAGTTATTCCTTCCATTGGTAAACTTGGCCAAGGTATTAGTTAAGTCTTCAATCTTTTCTTTTAATGAAGCATTTTCACTTTCAAGACTAGATTGTGAGATGGTAGGGGGTAAGTCTATCTTGCTTTTCAACTCTAAATTTTCATTTTTCAAAGCATTTAGTTCTTCTTGAAGAAATGAGATGTTCTTTTTCAAATCATTGTTCTTGTGAGAAAATATTTTTAATTCAAGAAAGGTGTCTTTAAGTGCATCTTGTAATTCTTCATAAGTAGGAGGTTCTTCTATAGGAAAATCAATAGAGTTAGGTTCGATTACCTCATCTTCTTTTGCTATGAGACAAAAGTTTGCCATTTCTTGATCACAAGAAATCTCCTCATCTTCTTTATCACTATTTGCTTCATCATCCCAAGTGACGGTGAAAGCCTTCTTCTTGAATTTTCTATTGTCCTTGAAGTTGTTGTTGTTGTGACTTGTCTTGTTGTAGTTGTTGTTGAGTTGAGGACAATTTATCTTGATATGTCTGGGCTTCTTGCATTCAAAACACACTTATGGTTCTCTATTTGAGGTCTCTCCTCTATTTGGAATTCTTTTGGAGGAGTCACCCTTGTTGAATCTCTTTCCTTGATTTCTTCTAGAAAAGAACTTTTTGAGCTTGTGAGATATTAATGCTATATCTTCATCTTCTTCATTCTCACACTCTTCACTTGGTGGTTCTTCTTCATCTTGTGAGGTTTTGAGAGCCATGCTCTTGGATGTTTTCCCTTTATCAATTTCACGAGCTTTGAATGCAAGTTCTTGTGTGACTAGATTGCTATCAAGATCACTTAAGGTCATTGATGATAGCTCCTTTAATTGAAGTAGAATAGTGGTAAGGACATCCCATTGCTTAGGCAAGTTCTTAAGAATTTTTCTCACAAATTCAGAGTTAGTGTAAGTCTTTCCAAGAGAACTCAAAGGATTAATAATAGTATTAAATCTAGCAAACATATCTCTAATAGATTCATCCTTTTTCATTTTGAACATTTCATATTCACAAACAAGTATGTTGATTTTTGCTTCTTTTAATTGAGATGTTCCTTTATAGGTGACCTCTAATGTATCTCATATCTCTTTGGCACTAGTGCACCTAGAGATTTTGTTAAATTTATCATTAGTTAAAGCACAATATAGTAAGCCAATGGCTTTAGAATTAAGTTCAAGGGACTTGTGATCAACTGTGGTGTATTCTTGTGGTACTTTAGGAAGTGTAACTCCATCTACCACTTTAGTAGGGATCAAAGGACCCTTAGAAGTGATATTCGATAGCTCATAGCTAGTGGATTGAATAAAAATTTGCATTCTAATTTTCCAAAAATTATATAGATATGCATCTCCATTGAAAAGTGGTGGTCTATTGGATGATTGTCTTTCGGTGAATCCGTTACCACTATAGTTGGCCATATCGTTCCTCGCAAGACAAATATGTCAAATGCAAGAAGTTGGACTTTGATACCAATTGTTGTCCCAAGTAAATAACCCTAGAGGGGGGTGAATAGGGTTATCGGCCAATTAAAAATATGATTTCAAACTAAAATCAAATTATAGCAACTAGAGATATCTCAATGATAAACAGTAAAGAGAATAAGAGATAGAGAATATAAACACAAGATTTAACGAGGTTCGACCTTCCCGCCTACGTCCTCGCCTTAAGAGCTCGCTTGAGAATTCACCAATCCACTATCACTCTCCTTCAAGGTAGAGCAGCAAACTTTTACAAATCAAGTGTCTTCAACCAACACTTGCTCAACAGCCACACTTCCTTAAATGCAAAGAATGGGGTTATCACCAACCCTTGATTACAAGTTTGTTGAGAGGAGATTGTGTACAAAGAAAACTCTCTTCAAGAGTGATTAACACAGAGATTAAAAGCTCAGCTCTCTTCTAATTGATTGCTCAATGAATGCTCTTAATGAATTTAGGGCTAGAAGAATGAAAACAATGAATTCTCTTGTATTGGTTATCATAAATGCATTTGAATCATTGTTTATATAGGCAATAAGAATAATATGACCGTTTGGTGCAATAAATGCTAGGAAAGAGCCGTTTGGTGGCATTTAATGCCTCAACAACCTTTCAAAAACTAGCCGTTGCAATTCTGAGATCGCAAAATCAGTTGACTAAATACTCAATTCAATCCACTAATTTGCCAAATCAGTCGACTGAATTGGGAATTTAGTGGACTGATTTAAACAGAATCAGAAGACAGGAGCAGGGGACCTCTCCTGGTCAAATGAGTCGACTGACTCAAGAATGAGTCGACTGAATTGGGCAGAAATGAGCTTATAATGATTTTAACACAAGATTTAATCGATCAAATTCATTTGTACCAACTTAGGCCTCGTTCAAATGATGAGATAAGTTTGCCCAAGGGTCCTAAGGTCCATCTAGGTCAATAAAGCGATTATATAAGCAATTAAGTACATAAAAAAACCTATTTCCTCACTCATAGCTATTTAAATGTCTTCATTGACAACGCTAGCTTGGTCTTGAGTGTTTGCAGGTCTTTCGTATGCTTTCTATGCTCGTATGCTTTTACGCTTGATTGTTCTTGATATCATAAGCATGTGTGCTTTGAGTTCCATGGTATGGATATGCCTTTGTGCTTCATTTGGATCCATATACTCGAGTACCTAGCTTTGATTAATATCTATCATCCAAACATTAGTACGGACATTGATCCTTTGTTATCATCAAAATCTCAGATATGCCCTTGGTCATATAACCTTAGGGCCAATAGACGTTTGTATGGAGAGATAGAGGATGTGAGATAAAGTGATATATGTGTCTGATTTGAGAAAGAAAGAGAGAGCCATGTATAAAAACCTGTAGTTGGATAGGTTATTTGTTTTTTTTTTTAATTTTTGTTTTTAATTTTTTTGGGTTTGAACAATGGAGGTTGAAAGATGGTAGTTGGTAGTTTATAAAAAATGAAGGGGATTGAGGTTGTGGCAAAAAATAGCACACTAGACATCATTTGCACCATTAGAGTAACTTATGCTAAATTATAGCATTTGGCATTGTATATAGCATGTGCTAAAATAGCAATAGCACACCTAATTTAGCTCACATGGTTAAAGATGCTTTGATGGGAAAGCATCGAAAAAGGTCTAACTCGAACGCACACTAAACTTACTAACAACAGTGAAGAATAGAGAAGGCATCTTTCGAGAAATTAAAAAAACGCTCTCCGATCCTTCCTGAACCCTTACCTCTCCGACCAAATGTCACCTCTTCCGTGGCCATAACCATGGAAGCTATGGAAGCCATGGCCATAGCCATAGCTTGCTCAAGTAAGACTCCCCTCCCAAAAAAAAAAAGAAAGAAAACAATACCAAAGAAGAGGAGAAAGAATGTTATGGCCATGGAGACTCTAACGTTAAACAGAGATAAATCCATTTATCACAGATTAATTCATAAAAATCATGAATTCTACAATTTATCTATTAAAATAACACAGAGACGAGAAGAAGAAAAGAGAATTCAAGGAAGAAAGATGGATTTGGCCAAATTTAACACAGATAAATTCATAAAAATATGAATTAATCACTCCAAAATTAACTCAAATAAATTCATAACATCACAAAAATAATTTATATCACAAAATCAAGAATTTATCTTACAAATCAAAAATTTATCTAACAAATTCAACAAATTATCTAACCAAATCGAGAATTTATCTGACAAATTCGACAAATTATCTTACCAAATTAAGAATTTATCTGACAAATTCAACAAATTATTTGACCAAATCGAGAATTTATTTGAAAAAAATTTAAGAATTTATCTAACAAATTTCAGCCTTATCAAAGATAATTTCATATTTATCACAGAGAAATTCAAAATCACATATAAAATCATCACAGATAATTTCATATTTATTCAAAGAAATTTGAAAAATTCACTGATAAATTGATGAAATTCATCACAAATATCCACATTAAATTTATCATAATATATCACAATCAAGGAAGAGAGAGAGATGGAGCTCATTGGTGGTGTCAAGGGAGAGGGAGCTCATTGGTGCTGTCATAGAAGAGCAAATCCAACGATATCCACATCAAATCCAGCAACATCCACATCAAACCACTTAAAAATCGGCTGGCAACAACTTCTCAAATTCGGCAATCTCCACTCGGATCTGACGAGATCCACTTCAAATTAAAATCAGCAACAACTTCTCAGATCCAACGATATCCATTTAGATCTGACGAGATCCACTTCAAAAACCGGTGACATCTCCTCAACTCAGATCCAACGAGATTATGGAGGAAGAGAGAGTGCGACAGAGAGAGCATTAAAACGAGGGAGAGGGATCGTTTCGCCAGTG
The DNA here is from genome assembly GCA_039720395.1 of Liquidambar formosana. Classification (NCBI taxonomy): domain Eukaryota; kingdom Viridiplantae; phylum Streptophyta; class Magnoliopsida; order Saxifragales; family Altingiaceae; genus Liquidambar; species Liquidambar formosana. The sequence continues at coordinate 39,158,285 of CM077824.1, read as the reverse complement.
AAGATGGGATCCGACATCAAGAACGGAGTCAAGAGTTATTTCTAATAGGGGCACTGTGCTATGATTCTGGGAAGTGGGAACTGAAAGGTCTAAATTTTTTATAAAAAATTTACTTTTTGGTAATCATTTTCTAATGTAATACCAAAAAAAGGATTTTTATGTCAACTTATTACAAATAGACTATATATTGTTGTCCCAACTATAAAACCCTAGAGGGGGTGAATAGAGTTATTTGCCAAATAAAAAACTAATTGCAAACTGAAAATCAAATTATTGCAAATGAGAATAAATACAAGAAAAAGTAATAATAAGGAGATAAAGACGAAGAGAATGCAAACGATGTTAACGAGATTCAGCCTCCCGCCTACGTCTTTACCTCAAGAGTTTGCTTGAGGATTCACCAATCCACTATTATTCTTCTTGAGCAGTAAACCTTTTACAATCCAAGTGTTCTTCACCAACACCTGTCTAACAACACTCCTCAAGTGCTTTACAAAATGAGGGTTTACACAACCTTTTGATAGAGGAAGTTTAGAGTTTGTTTTGTGCTCAAGAAGCTCTCTCAAAAGAGTAGATACATAAAGATTGAATGCACACTCAATTATTGATTGATTCTTAATAGATGCTCACAAGTGAAATTAGGGTTTGTAAATGAATGATCTTATTTTTAGCTCAATGAATACCTGTGTGGAAATATCTCTGAACCGAGGTTTCAGCTCAGGATGGAAGCTTCAGGCCTGAAACGCTGACACGTGGCGAAGATTGCTCAACTAGGCCAACCACAACGCACGTGATTCACCTCCTAAGGTCCAACTCGGGGCAAGGGGTTAAATTGCTTCACTTGACACGTGGAAGGCCCTCACGCTAGGACCAGCTGCAAGGCACGTGATCTTCCAACTCGGGACCTGACCTTCACCTCGGGACATCTGTCTTATGACTCATACTACAGTCCAAATCCTACTACAGTCCAAAACTGTCCTAGCAGCTGTAATTCCTGACACAGCGGTTACTAGAAACCACGGTTCCCCGGCCAACCATGGTCAATAAACCATGGTCAGACGGTTATGGGTAAACCATAGTCAGATCTGACCTAACCCAAGCAGTTATCTGACCTCACATGGTCAGTCCGTACAGGTGGGTATAAAAAGAATACGATACAGCCTAATTTGGTAAGCTACAGTACCCTAACTCTCAGAGATTCATCTTCTTCCTTGCCTCATTCTCCCCAGTACAGCTTTCTGACTTAAGCATTGGAGAGGGCACGGCCAAAACCCACCTTGGCCTACCCTCTGACCCGTTTTCCAAGCTTGTGATTGCAGGTCCAGGCGAGGGAGCAAGCTCCATCATCAACACGTAGTTCGGGGAGCAGATTTTACCCCGTACAATTTGGCGCCGTCTGTGGGAACCATCGCGATAAGATGGCTACACCACCTCCGCCCACCTTTGGGCGAACCAGATCTGGAGCGAACTTTACTCGCGTAGACCAAGCCATTACAGGCGATGCTGGGAAGCGAGCAGAAACCCAGCCTTCGCAGACCAACCCGCCATTGCTAGCGGCGGGAACCAGTCAGCATCCTCCGATTCAGCAACATCAGATCTCCCCTGAAATGTCCGCTGTTCTGCATTCTCTCGATGACCAGCCTGTTTTGAAAGCCGCCTTCGATAAGGCTATGATAAACAACCCCAACCCAGCGGCAGTAGTGGAACTGATTGCAACCATGCAATCGGAGATTCAATCGGCGCAGCTCGCAAAGCTGAATGCAGAGCAAAATTATCACCGCTACCTCCAGCGGACTTTTGCCCCTCGCGGAGTCAATGTCGTCGCTGAGGAGGCTAGCCAAACCAGTCCATTCCGTCGCACTAGGCATCAAGAGAGCTCACCCAGGCCCGGGGCCTCGCACCACCACCACCGCAGCAGGCATGACGATCAGCCACGATTAACTGATCCAGAACGGAGACATTTGAGAGGGGGAGATGAACAACATCATGCGTTGATTCAAAGGTCCCCAGAACGCAGTTCAAGGCATTCAGACCATGCGCGAAGGTGGAATGAGGACCACCCAAGACCTCGCTCTCAGGTGCGTTCTGGGCACGAAGTTCACAGAGAGGAGAGACGCTATCACCGGTCTCGGTCTCTTGAAAGAAGGGGGGAGAGAAGTACTGGGGGGACAAGCAGAAAGCACTCTCGGTCACCCAGGCGTGAAAGAAACGAGGAAGAAGCCTCCAAGAGACACCGGGGTAACCAGAGTAGAGGAGGAGAGAGACCTGAAAGCCTTGCTGTGGCTCGGAGCCCATTCACACGGTGGATTCAACGGGTCCCAATCCCACGAGGGGTTTTCTCTGCAAAATATTTCCTATGAGTTTGGGGGAAGTGGCTTTAAAGTGGTGGGCCAAGATCCCAGATGAATCTATTGACAGCTGGCACGAACTGAGCAAGCTGTTCAAGAAAAGGTTCATCACTAGCTGCAAATTCCCGAGGACCATGCAGAACCTATATGAGTTGAAACAGAAAGACGGGGAAGGACTTCGGGAATACTCTCAGAGGTTCTGGGAGGTCTACAATGAGATTGACGAGCCCATTAAGAAGAATGCAATGGATCTGTTTCGTCTCGGGTTGAGGAAGCCATCACCTCTGTTTAAGGAGCTCACTGTCAATCCCCCCAGAAACCTAGCCAAGCTACTCTCCACTGTAGCCAATTATTCCAAGTTGGATGATTTTTACACCCCACAGTCTGCCAAAGCTAGCGAAAAAGATGACAAGAAGAAGGACTCCAGGCCACAAAGAGACAATCCTCGCGGAGAGAAATCTAGGCCACCCACCAATCCAAACCAGGCCATCTTCACTGTATTTACTCTCCCCATCTACAAGTTAATGAAGGCACTGGAGAATAGGGACTTCTTCCAGAAACCTCGACCTATGTTCGCGGAGCCCGAGAAGAGAAATAAGAAGTTGTTTTGCAGTTACCACAAGGATCATGGCCACAGGACAGAAGACTGTAAGGTTCTGAAGTACAACCTCGAGGCCTGGGCCAAGGAAGGGAAACTCGATGAATTTATAGCCCGAAAGGACAAAGGACAGCCATCCGAACAGAAAAAACCCGAGAACAGGGCTCCTCAACCCACTCAACCAAAGATCCTCGGGAGGATTGATATGATCACCGGAGGATATGAGGAGACCGCCCTGTCAACCAGCCAGCTTAGGGCGCAATATAGGATGGCTTGTCAAAATGCTGAAGTCAGTGATATTGGGGACGAGCCAGTACTACTACCTCAGAGTGAGGGAGAAAATGGAGAGAAACTGCTTTTCTTCGGGGATGCCGAGACTGATGGGACGGTGCGCTGCCCGCACAACGATGCTCTGGTTGTCCGCATGCTCATAGGGAACTACGACGTGGGCAAAGTCTATGTGGATAACGGGGCATCTGTGAACGTCATGTTTCAGAAGTTGTTCAGTCAACTCGGGCTTAAGGACTCCGACCTGAAGCCCTACCACGTCAGCTTAAAAGCTTTTAATGGCAACATGACTTTCCCATTGGGACAGATAACGCTCCCAGTTCGGGCGGGGCCAGTGCAATCCATGGAAACGTTTGTGGTGATCCAGGAAAGGTCAGCTTACAATGTGATACTCGGGCGACCCTGGATTCATGCCATAAAGGCTGTCCCATCCTCCTACCACCAATCCATCAGGTTCCCGAGTCCAAAAGGAATCATGGAGATAAAGGGAAACCAGGCGGCGGCCAGGGAATGTTTTCTGGCAGAGTATGCAGGCCACTCAGCACCTTCCGAGGACAAACTGAAGTCCAAGGTCCCACGCCTTCCCAGTTCGGGAACTGGCAAAATCAAAGCCCCGAGGCAAGAGCCTGAGCAAAAGAAAAAAGCCAAGATTGACGAGGTCCCCTTGTAGCAACGAAAGGGAGAACGGCCCGGAATAGAAGAAACAGCTCTGGAACCCGCAGATAGAACAGGGGAGGAGTTAGTGAAGAAGATAATCAGTCCTGATAATCCAGAGAGGTTTTTCTGGATAGGAAAGTCGTTAAGTGAAACCGACGCAGCAGAGCTGTTCGAGTTTTTGAAGAATAACATCGATGTATTTGCTTGGTCACCCCATGAAATGCCAGGAATCGACCCCAGAATTATTACTCATGAGCTGCAAGTTAACCCGAATTACAAGCCAGTGGTTCAGAAGCAACGAAGATTGTCAGATGATAGAGCCGAAACAGTTTCTGCCGAGGTCGATAAGCTCTTGAAAGCAGGGTTCATCAGAGAAGTAAAATACCCGAGTTGGCTGGCCAATCCTGTATGTGTGAGAAAGAAGACAGGGGACTGGCGAGTCTGTATCGATTTCACGGACCTCAATAAAGCGTGCCCAAAGGACAGTTTCCCCTTGCCTAAGATCGACCAACTTATAGACTCTATCTCGGGGTATGAGAGACTGAGTATATTTGATGCCTACTCGGGCTACCATCAGATTCCCATGGCAGAACACGACCAAGACAAGACGGGGTTCATTACTCCTAGAGGAACGTACTGCTACAAGGTGATGCCGTTCGGGTTGAAGAATGCAGGGGCCACCTACCAACGTCTTGTTAGCAAGATGTTTGAAGGACTGATTGGCAAAAACCTTGAGGCGTACGTTGATGACACTATTGTAAAGAGCAGCTCAGAGAAAGATCACCTAACAGACCTAACTGAGGCTTTTGCCCGACTCAGGGAGTATGGGATGAAGTTAAATGCGACGAAAAGCTCATTTGGAATAGGCTCGGGAAAATTCCTGGGTCACTTAGTTTCAAGAAGGGGGATCGAAGCAAATCCAAGTAAGATTGAGGCGATAAGAACCTTACGTACTCCAACAACGGTCAGGGATGTTCAACAGTTGAACGGGATGGTGGCAGCGCTTAGTAGATTCATCTCGAGGTCATCAGACAAATGCCACCCATTCTTTCAAATACTGAAGAAGAGCACTAACTCGGGATGGAACACGGAATGCCAAGAGGCTTATCAAAAGTTAGTGGCTCATTTAGAAAAATTGCCCACCCTGACCCACCCTTACCACGGGGAACCTCTTTACCTCTATCTTGTTGTTTCAGCTCATGCACTCAGTGGCGTTCTTTTAGCCCAGCGCAATCTTACTCAAGCACCAATCTATTATATTAGCAAGACACTATTAGACGCTGAAACCCGTTATCTGCCCCTTGAAAAACTGCTCCTAGCCCTTGTCACAGCCTCCAGAAAACTCCAACACTACTTCCAGTCTCATCCTATCATCGTCCTCACCAACTACCCACTGAAAGATGTGCTCCGCAGAGCTGATTTGTCCGGACGCGTCTCGAAGTGGGGGGTAGAACTCAATGCTTACGACATTCACTTCCAGCCCCGACCTGCCATAAAGGGGCAAATATTGGCTGATTTTTTGGCTGAATTCGCGGATCCTACTTCCAGTTCGGGACAGACAGCATTCAACTCCTCTCTGCCCGAACTGGGGGGGAAAGACAATATAAACACAAAGAAGAGGGAGAGATGGGAGCTCAAAGTGGATGGTGCATCTAATGCGAAAAGTGCAGGTTTGGGAATTGTACTGACAGATCCCGAAGGAGAAATCATCGAGCAAGCAGTGAGACTTATGTTCCCAGCCTCAAACAATGAAGCAGAGTATGAGGCAGTTGTGGTAGGACTGGGGATGGCCCAAGCAATGGGGGTAAAAGAGCTGACAGTATACAGTGACTCCAGGCTCGTGGTTAACCAGTTAAACAAAGAATATGAAGCCAAAGATGAAAGAATGGCTGCGTACATGCACAAAGTATGGGAATTGGCTGCGAAGTTCATCAGTGTGGAGTTCAAACGCTTTGTGAGGGATCAGAATAGACATGCAGATGGGTTGGCCGCCCTGGCCGCAGCGTTGGAAACAGATACCCCTCGAACCATAAATGTCGAAGTGCTGCAAGAGCCCAGCATCGGGACAGAAAATCTCATTTCGGACATTCAGTCTTCGACACCGAGCTGGATGGACGAGATAATTGCATATCTACAGAGGGATGAACTACCCGAGGATCGCAATCAGGGTCACCGAATTCGCGCTAAATCAGCTCGTTTTTTGCTATCCCCCTCGGGATCTCTCTACAAAAGATCCTACACGGGACCATACCTGAAGTGCGTACATCCAGACCAAGTGCTGGACCTGCTGGCTGAGCTCCACGAGGGATCATGCGGAGGTCATGCAGAAGGAAGATCACTAGCCCATAGGGCAAACACTCAGGGGTACTGGTGGCCATACATGCAGAAGGATGCTATCAGATATGTGAAGAAGTGCCCGAAGTGCCAGATGTTCGCTGACAAAATACACCAGCCTGCTCAGGAGTTACATCCTATATCTAGTCCGTGGCCTTTCGCACAGTGGGGGTTAGATCTCGTGGGTTCATTGCCCACAGCCTCGGGAAACAGGAAGTACGTGTTCATTGCAACTGATTATTTTACGAAATGGGTAGAGGCTATCGCGCTTGCTTCAATTAAAGATTCTGATATTATCAAGTTCCTTTGGGAGAATATCATCACACGTTTCGGGATCCCGAGAGCTTTCGTATCAGATAACGGGACTCAGTTCGACAGTAAACGAACTCGGGAATTCAGTGCAGAACAGGGAATTCAGTGGTGGTATTCTAATCCGAGTTATCCGCAGTGCAATGGTCAGGCAGAGGCAACCAACAAGATTATAGTCGCAGGGATAAAAAGGAGGCTAGACAACGTGAAAGGGTCTTGGCCCGACGAGCTGCATTCTGTACTATGGGCATATCGAACTACCCCGTGGAGGTCCACTAGAGAAACTCCGTTTTCTATGACCTATGGCATGGAAGCAGTTATACCAATAGAGATGGGTCTACCAGGTCTCAGAACCGAATCTTATAACGGGGCAACGAATGATCAGACTCTGTCTCAAGATCTGGATTTAGCAGAAGAAAGAAGAGAAAGGGCTCGAATTAAAATGGCATCTTACCAACAAGAACTGAAAAAATATTACAATCGAAGAATAAAGTCAAGGGAGTTCAATGTCGGAGAGCTGGTACTCAGACAAGTCAACGCTGGAACCAGAAACCCTGCAGACGGGAAGCTCGGGGCAACATGGGAAGGTCCTTACGAGGTCATCCACGTCGGGGGAACAGGTTCTTACAAACTAAAGAGCTTGGAGACCGGGCAAGAACTCCCGAGATTAGTTAATATAGCCAACCTAAGATTGTTTTACCGATAGCTAAAGTTGTAATTACATTCAACGATTATTCAATACAAGTTCAGAGGTTATTCAAGAACGTCATCGCTTGTTTATCATTCGAACTAAAGGCATTTTCCCCGACAACGGGTCGAAGTCAAAAACTGCCTAAGAATGGGCACAAGTCTCACCTAATAAATGGCTTGAGCACACCGAACCTAAGAATGGGTTCACAACAAAGTCTTGCCCAAGAACGGGTCCAAGCAAAATTGCCTAAGAATGGGCACAAGTCTCACCTAATAAATGGCTTGAGCACACCGAACCTAAGAATGGGTTCACAACAAAGCCTTGCCCAAGAACGGGTCCAAGCAAAATCGCCTAAGAATGGGCATAAGTCTCACCTAATAAATGGCTTGAGCATACCGAACCTAAGAATGGGTTCACAACGAATTCTCACCTAGGAACAGGTTCAACGCAACAACATACCAAGAGATGGGTCTAAGTAAACAAGGACCGACAGGTGTTCAGGTCTCTTACTCGACGAACTAGAGCCCATAGTCAGATTGGGTCTAATTATTTTCACCACAGCAACAAGAGATCTTATCCCGATAGTACATTCAAACACACAGCCGGTATGAAAATAAAAGACACACGCACAGGAGAAAGAAAAATTCTGTATTTCATTAGAAAAAGTATTACAATGGTCTGTACAGATTGGGGCATTCAGCCAGATGAAAAAGAAAAAACAAAGAAAAAACCTAAGTAGCTACATTCTCCCCCGAGTTCCCGGCAGCCGGAGCAATGACCTCGGGAGCCGCGACGGGATCTGTAGAGACAGGCGGGACCACGGGAGTCTGAGGAAGATCAGGGATAGCCTCCGTGGTGCTCCCCGTTGCATTCACGGGTTGGTCCCCGTTGGCAGCGACTGAAGTGTCATCGGGGACGTCAACGGTCCTCTCGGCTTCAATGGTGGCATTAGGCTGGGACGTGACCTCGGGATTGTTCTCCCCGGCCTCATCGCCGCCAGCAACCTCCATCTCAGCTTCCCCGACATCACCTCCCTCGGGATTGTAATCCGGGGGAATATCCCTCCTTTCAAAAGGAATATCGGCAATGCCAGGAAATTGGGCAGATGCCAACTCGACCAAGGTCTCCCACGCAAATTTGTAGGTGACCTTGAGCTCGGTGGTCAACTGCCCAACGAGGGAAGCCGTCACACCTTCCCTCTCCTCAGTCACGGCCTTCTTCACGGAGGCCTTCTCCTTCTCTACCTCAGCCTCAAGAGCCCGGACCTTACTCGCCAGCTCGCGCTTCTCCCAGGCCAGCCCATCCTGGGCGTCCTTCGCCTTCCTCAGCTCGGCCTCCAAATCCGCATAGTCCTTCCTCGTGAGTTCCAGCTTGCTGATGGCACTCTCGGCTGTAGACTTGAGAGTCTCGCATTCAGACTTTACCTTCTGAAGTTGAGACATAGCCGCACCACAGTTGGCCTCAGCTTCCCCAAGCTTCTGATCGTACTCACTCCGGACTTTGGCGAGCTCGAGTTGCAACTTGTTGTCTTCCTCCTCGAAGCGATCGCCCGCCAGCAAGATTTGTTGGCAGCCCTACACAAACATCAGCAAGTCAAAGATCAGGATGAGACAGCAAGTAATGGAAATTACATGAGGACGGGACTTACTCGGTAAAGGCTAGTAAACCCGAAGCGGAGGTTGTCGAGGGCGGACCTCTTCTTGAAGTGCTCCATGTCCGCCGGCAACCTCATGGGGTTCCCCAGCTGCCTGAAGTTGTACTCCGCAGAGAAGGAGCTGGTAACATCCTTATCTGTGGGTACGGGGAACTGCACACACGGACAGAGACATAAAGTCAGTCAGAATTCGTGATAGACTTCCGGATGAGAGGCACAGAAAGAAGTGAAGGTTTACCTCGGGGAATTTTGATAATACACCAACACGGGAAGAGGCGCTCCCACCTCCAGCCGCCGGGGCGTTGGCACCCCCCTGCTCAGACCCTTGCACAGCGGGTTGCTACTCGGGGACCGCAGAGGGTTTCCGGGGCTTCGTGGTAGGAACCAGTGGAGCCTTCCCCTTCCCAGTAACCTCGGGCGCCTGGGGCCTGCCCACGTCCTGCCCCTTCATGGCGCCCGACAAAAGTTTGCCACTGTTGGGGTCAGTGGACTTCTTGCCGCCGTCCCGACCAGACCCAGGAACAGCAACAACAGCAGTCTTGCCAGCTCTCTGCTGCTGCTGATTCTGCCGCTGTTGCTGCGGCTGCTGATTCTGCTGCTGCTGATTTTGCTCAGCAGCCTTCTTTTCCTGGGCCTCTTTCTCCGCCGCCCTTCTCTCAGCAACCAGAGCCCTCAAATTCATCCCAGAGTCTTTCTGGGTCCTCTGGCTGCCGGAGTCTGTTCTCTGTCTCTTGGCGGGGGGGGGGATGGGAGCCTCTCCTCTCCATGGCTTGGGAGACAGTCTCCTCAGAGCTGGAGCTCTCAATGACGAAGGGGGCACAGCGAGCCGTCTTTTCGGAGGGCCTAATCTCCTCAGCTCCCTCCCCTTCAGGTCGGAGGCGGATCCCTTCTTCCTCCTCTTCCTCTTGCTCTCCTCTCTCCAAGTCCTCTTCCACCACACGGGTCAGCTCGTCGTCAGGCTGCTCCCAATGGGGGTAACTCGCCTTCCCCCAAGTCTGGTACCGCGCGTGGTAGTTGAGCAAGGTCTCCGCCGCACGGCAACGCTGGCTGACTTGATATCCGAGCAGTCTCTCGATATCCTCCTCGTTCAGCTTGTCAGCGGGCTCGTTGGCGTGAGGAGCTGCTAGAAAAAAACATGACATGAGTATCAATATTAAGTCCAAGATTCAACTCGAGGTCATATAAAACAGAAAAAAGCAAAATGACATCGCTAATTTCTTACAGCTAGAGCCTCTCTCTCGGGGAATGATGGGAGAATCAGGGGGAAGAGTCCCATCTACGGGCCCGTACACGAAGACCACAATGTCATGAGCTCCCGGGTTGGAGTCTGGGATGTGGGTGACAAAGGGTTTCTTCCTGCGCTTGAGGGAGAGGTAAACATCGGGCTTATTTTTAAGGGCGCAGATTTTGTAATGGTGGAGGATCTCACGCACCCCGACAGAAGTCCCTAGAAGCTGATTAAGGACATGAACCCCCATGATGATCCTAAAGGATTTCAGCCCTAACTGGGTTGGGACTATTCCACAGTAGAGGAGGAAGTCATTGAGAAGGTCGGGGAAGGGGACACGAACTCCACCCTCCATGAAAGCAGCGATGGGAACGGGGAGGCCATCCTTGGCATCTGACCTAAAGACGTCCTCCCCGGGCTCAGCAAAGCGAAAGCTAAACTTCCCGTCCTCAAAGCCGTATAAGGCCTTAAACTCTGCTACCTTTGCAGGGTTCCCCCTAATGTCATAAAAAGAAGACATCTGCCAAGATGAAAGGGGAAGGTTAAATGCAGGGATAACTCAACCCATGCCAGCATGTCCCGACCTAAAACTCCATGATCAAGCTCTAACAGGTATGTTACCCCTGCCCTGACAGACCCTAAAATTTTTCTAAGTGTCAGCTTGGGGAACATTCAACTCGGTGTTGGGAAAAGACTAAAAAGGACACCAAAAACTTTTTTCTCAAGTTTACCCCGAGATGGAGTTTTTCAAACCCTAAAAGGCGGGAAAATCAGTATCTTGGTGATTTGCCCCAAAAACCAGAGGAAAACCCTAGGATTGCGAAGCAAACCCCAAGAACATCTCCAACAACCGCAAATGGAAAAATACACCGAACAAATTGAAGAATAAAAAGCAAAAACCAGTTATACCTTCACAAAGATCAAGCGGTGGTCAAAAAAGCTGTATCGCCGGGAAAACTGTGCGGCACGGCGCTGAAACCTCCAAAAGTTGTTCTTGGAAGGGTGAAGCGAGCAAGAAGAGCACCAGCAGAAAATAACACCGAAGAAATAGTTTGCAAAGGCAATGAAGGAGAGCAGAACGGATCTTCTCCCACAAGCGAACGGCGTAGACAGTGGATTCCGGTGGAAAATACGGTGTTTTCTTGGAGAAGACAGAAAGAACAAGCAGAGAAAGTAGAGAGAGAAAACGGAGAACTGGATGCAGAGAGAAAAGGCAAAGAGTAGAGAGAGAGTGCAGAAGATAAAATGAGCAGTAATCTGTTTCCCTCCAAAGACATAATGCTTCTGGCGCATTAAATGCAGATCGTACGGTCCCAAGGCACATGACGTCAGCACCTTGGAATACGGAAAGGCTTAACCGCCTCTTTGCCAGGTAAGCCCTAGAATGCCAAGCGGCATAGGGGCACAGGGAAAAACACTCAGCAAAACAAAATTATGACAAGTCCCAACTCGGGAATGTCATAATTTGGGGCAAATTGTGTGGAAATATCTCTGAACCGAGGTTTCAGCTCGGGATGGAAGGTTCAGGCCTGAAACGCTGACACGTGGCGAAGATTGCTCAACCAGGCCAACCACAACGCACGTGATTCACCTCCTAAGGTCCAACTCGGGGCAAGGGGTTAAATTGCTTCACTTGACACGTGGAAGGCCCTCACGCTAGGACCAGCTGCAAGGCACGTGATCTTCCAACTCGGGACCTGACCTTCACCTCGGGACATCTGTCTTATGACTCATACTACAGTCCAAATCCTACTACAGTCCAAAACTGTCCTAGCAGCTGTAATTCCTGACACAGCGGTTACTAGAAACCACGGTTCCCTGGCCAACCATGGTCAATAAACCATGGTCAGACGGTTATGGGTAAACCATAGTCAAATCTGACCTAACCCAAGCAGTTATCTGACCTCACATGGTCAGTCCGTACAGGTGGGTATAAAAAGAATACGATACAGCCTAATTTGGTAAGCTACAGTACCCTAACTCTCAGAGATTCATCTTCTTCCTTGCCTCATTCTCCCCAGTACAGCTTTCTGACTTAAGCATTGGAGAGGGCACGGCCAAAACCCACCTTGGCCTACCCTCTGACCCGTTTTCCAAGCTTGTGATTGCAGATCCAGGCGAGGGAGCAAGCTCCATCATCAACACGTAGTTCGGGGAGCAGATTTTACCCCGTACAATACCCATAAAAGAGTTTAACACTTATATTTATACGCAAAGAATCCAAAATGACTGTTATGTAGCAATTAATGCCAAGAAAGATGGTTTGGTGGGCATTTAATGCTCAAAAGACGTTAAATAAACTAACTGTTAGAATCAGTCTCAAGGATTTTAGTCGTCTGAAACTCCTCTTCAGACGTCTAAAACAATGTTTCAGTCGTCTGAAACGCTCGTCCGAAATAAACAGAGGGTACTCATAATGGGACTCATTATTCAGTCATCTGAAATTCTTTTAGTCATCTGGAAGTGACCTTTCAGACATCTGAGATATAATTCAGTCGTCTGAAATACTCGTCTGAAATAAACAGAGAGTACTTAAAATAAGACTTACTATTCAGTTGTCTGAAATGTGATTCAATCGTCTGAAATTCTTTATTGCACCAAAAAGAAATAAAGGGACAAAAGCTTCTTCTCAACAAGAGATTTAAATGAAATTATCTCTTAAGTCCACTAAGTCTATGTTGATTTTATATTGCAAGCCCTTTACTATTGTTAATTTGTTAGCAACTGTTGAATATCAACCTTACATAGAAGTCCTAATGCTTTCACATATTGATTTGTGACAAAGCTTGAAGGATGGATAGATGGATAGATTCATTAAGCCCTATTTACATATGCTCTGTGCTATGGATGCTGTTTTTCCCTTGGCAACTTAATTCTTGATACTTGAAACATCTTGTAGCCTTAATAACTTTCTAATTAATCAGTTAAATGCCCATTAGTCCTTAAACATCTTTTTATGTATTGTTATCATCAAAATCATAAGGTTAAAACCATTTAAGCCAACATATATATGCTTACAAATGACTACTATCTTCATTTTTCGGCATTATGTTGGTAAATAGTCATAAAATGGTAACTTATCCCAAAAAAAATTGCTTAAGGCTAGTGGGGACACATGCCCCCAAAAGCCTCCTGGCTCGGCCATTGTCCGGCATAGAGGAGATGGAAAAAGAGAAGGAAAGAGATGAGGAAGATGAGATGGGGGAGAGAGAGTGACAGAGATGGAAGACAAAGAGCTCTGTGACGAAGTGGAGTGGAAGAGGAGAGAAGATTAGATGGGGGGGAGAGAGAGTGACCGACATTAAGGACAGAGAGAAAGTGACGAAGAAATGGAAGAGGAGGGAGAGAGGGAGTGAGAAAATGACGGATGAAGAGAGAGAAAGAGGAGGGGGGAAAAAAAGGTGAGGGCCAAATTTTTTTAAAAAATAATTGCGGGTATAAGTGGATTTTTATTTTACTTCCTATCAAATTCTACACACTATGTTGACGGAAAAAATTTAGCCCTCACCTTTTTTCAAAACGTGGATTTTTATTTTACTTCCTATCAAACAAGAGTTTAAACTCTGAAGAAAATACTTTTATGACGGAAAAATTAGGATTATCAAAGTGTACGTAGTGATCAATTGGATGTCATGCTCAATGGACTTTAAACTTAATCACTTGCTAATTAGTGTTCCATCCTCACAATCCAAGGGTAGGACTCGATTGTGGAGAAATCATTCAATACAATTTTTTTTTCTTCTCTGAATTAATGGACAGACAGAAGGAGAAGTGATGGCTTCCATTTAATAAATTGTCCCTCTCAAAACGAATGGACAAGAGGAGAAGGGATGGCTACCATTTAACATGGATTTTTAGTACTTAGATGCTTCACTTCACACAGTTAGGAGAATGACCGCATGAGATAAGGTGGCTAGCTCGGCTATGAAGTGGAAGTCGTGTGGTTTGTCGGTGATCTCGTCCATTCATAACGACAAATTTTTGCCTAAATCCCGATTGGAGTAGGCCTAGCGTATGCCTAAATCCCAATTGACTATAACCTTTACCTCATGTTCAATCAAGTGATCGTTGAACGCAATTATAGGTTTTGAAACTTCTTGAATGTAATTATTTTCGAAAGTTGGACCGTGGCCGGTCAAGTGAAATAGGTAAGACTTGCTCAATTTTCAACAAGAGGGAAAATTTTACCTTGCCGGCTAGCTCTACATCCATTGCTGGCCATTTGGCCGCTCTACATCAGCTCATCGAGAGAACTGGTGTGTGTGCCGCCATGGTTTTCGTATTTCTTTGAATTACCTGGAGAGGGGCAGAACTAGAAATTTTTTGTTTGGGTCGCCATCTAGGCACTAATATATATACACAAACACATAAATTTATACATTTTGTATTGGTAATGTGTGAGTGTTTATGTAAAACATGAGTGCTCAATGCTGGATGCTGGATGTTGGATGTTTTGGAATACCAATGGATTTAGACTAGTAAAGAGAAAGGACAAAAGTCTATTTTTCCTCTTTTGATACCTTTGTTCCGTACAAGCGTACTAACTCTATTCTCTCTTAACTCTTAAGCCTTAGTTGGCATGTATAATGGGTGGAGAAATCAAATTGGGAGTGTCATTTTATCAGGTTTGGGGTTACCCACTCATCAAATGAGAAAGTATTCTAAAGATTTTAAAAAAATTTGGGGTTGCCACAGCCCTCAATGCCAAACGTAATTCCGCCCTTGGAAGGCTACCAAAATTAACCCATTGACTATAAACGTTTCCTTTATCAAAATCAAGATTCATTGAACACAATTATATTTTTTGTGTGGCTCTTGAATCTAAATTATATTCCACATTTGGAACGTGATGAGCTGTGGTAATTATATTAATGTTAATTGACTTCTAATAAAAGAAAACAGTTAAGAAGCTCCAAATAAGGAAGGACTCTAACCCTAATCTCCTCAACGTCATCTTTAATTCGTCCCATTTTTCATTCATCTTTCCCCTACAAACAACCTAGTAGTCCTTTTCTTCTTTTTCTTTTTCTTTTTCTTTTTCGCTATTAAGCATAGTAGTCATTATATATAATAGCAAACTCGGCAACTTGATTGGCACAATGATTTTTTAGTTGAGGACATTTGAATTTTCAGATGAGGGATTTCCAAACCTGCTCAGAAATCTCTCTCATATTGATTTGACGTATTATCTTATAATTTAAAGATTTTAATTAACTGTTTTCTTTTATTAAAAGTCAATCATTTGAAAGAAAAAAAACATATATTTTTTAAGAATCCCTTTTAAATGTTTTTACATCCACTTTTATATTTTAACATTCTAATTTTACCCACAAAAAAAGTACAATCGTTCATTGAATTTGTTTGTTCATATTATATAATTAATGCCATAGATATGAGTATTTTGAAAATTTCGTTAAAATGAAGCACAAACTTTTTGACGAGAAAAATAATATTAAAATGACCTAAAGTGAAAAGTGAGACAATTAATGTGAAGCAGAAGAAACAAGGATATTCGAAGCACTTATTTTACCGTCCACAGCAGAGACTGAATAATGACATTTTGCCAGCTACACACATTCGAATTAGGAATAATAGAAAAATACTAGTAGTCTTATGATAGATTATCATTAATCCTACGACGGCAGACAAATAGACAAAGGTAAAAATATTTCGGACCCACAAGTGCTTATTTTTTACTTTAGACCATGTACGCCCACATATTAGACCATTGTTCCGCATCATAAAGGACAACGAGGGACGACCAAACTACATCCACCATTGTTGACTCTATTGCTGACGGAACATCTAGTACTCCCAACTCCTTAATTTGCTTTCCCCTTTTCTGGGATTGATGGCCTACTCATTTCAATGTCTTTGGCCACTTTAGACAGTGAGTTGAAAGAGGCTCCACCCTTGCTCAATGCTTGCACTGCACTGCACTGCAGTTTTTTAACCCTATCCCTCATTGCATTCCCTTCTTTCTCCATCACCTTTCTCACCATCATCTCAATCTCTTCCCTTCCCACCACTTTCTTCAGCGGCGACTCCTTTGGCCGGACCGCCACCTCGAGCTCCTCCACCAGTAGTGTAGCATTTAACCGTTGCTCTGAGTAGAGTGGCCATGCAATCATCGGCACCCCATTGGTGATGCTCTCTAGTGTTGAATTCCACCCGCAATGCGATAAAAATCCCCCCACTGATGGGTGGCTCAAAATCTCCAATTGTGGGGCCCACATTGGGACCACTTGTCCCATGTCATTAATCCGTGCCATAAATCCATCTGGCAAGTAGTTAAGATCGTCACGACTGTTGCCTGCCGAGAAAAAGGACGCAGATGCATCGTTGTCGATGGGTGGGCGTACCACCCAAATAAACCGCTGCTGGCTCTGCTCTAAGCCCCATGCCAGCTCAGTCATCTGCTCCGTTGACAGCGTCCCGCCACTCCCAAATGAAACGTATATCACAGACTCAGTAGGTTGCGTGTCTAGCCAATCTAACAACTCGCTCCTTGAACCCACCGGTCCGGCTGATCTGACCAGTGGACCGATGGGATAAACCGGCACCTTAACGACCCGACCCAAGATTTTATCCCCTTTGAAGGCTCCAAGTGTTGTGGGTTCCAAATCCTCCCACGTGTTCACTAATATTCCATCACCCATTGGGATCTCAGCTCCTATCCGTACATACTCGCGATACCGCTGATTACACCGGCCTACCATCGGTTCAACGACATCTTCTGGCTGAACCGGCTTACAACCCGGGATCTGAAACGCTTCTCTTTGGTCAACGTACTCTCCTTCCACCACCTTATCCAGTGTAGGCGCATATACCGTAAGCGCAAGGAACCATGCAGAAGGAAGTATGTAAACATACTTTGGTATCTCAAACTCATCACCTATCCCCAAAGATTCAGTTCCAAATAAGTCGACGATGAGTACAGTTGGGCGATACTTCATCAAAGATATTGCATGGCGAAAGGCCGGTCGAGCCTCACGCATCATTACTGCTAGCCTTGTAACGACGGCCGCGTTGGGGTCTAGGTCGGAGATGACCACGTGTGGGAGTTTGACGATGTGTAGGAGATTGGTGCCCATGGCGGAGTGGAGAAGCTGTGATTCTGCGGGTGATGTACCAGATGCGACTACGAAGACGGTGACTTGGAAGCCGTGGTGGGTGACGAGGCGTTTGCCGAGCTCAAGGATGGGGATGAGGTGGCCCAAGCCGGGGCTGGCGAGTATTGCAGCCTGAGGCTTTAAGATTTCTTCCATGGTTGCACCTAAGAAGGCAAGCGTAGCTGGAGGACAAAAAAAGGCAGAGAGAGGTGAAAGAAGAAGGTAGGATGCTGAGATGCAATGAAGTTGTTGTGTAGGAACTTAAAATGCAACTTAAACCAAGCACAAACAGGTCTATTGCGATAACAAGCTAGTGCGATCTATATCGTGCTATGTATAGAATTACCCAATAAAACAAGGACAATGTTATATGTACGTAACAGTATCATCTAAATTAACTGTGCCTAATGTGGAAATAGACTTCTTATGAATTTAAGGGCTTGTTTGGGAATTTCAAAAATTAGATCAGATTAGGTACAGTCTGTAACTGTTACCTAGTTTTTAAGGAGAAAAAAAAAATTATGTTTATATCTTATTTTCATAACAAAATTGAACTTGTACGGGGTAAAATCTTTCTCCCCGAACTACGTGTTGATGATGGAGCTTGTTCCCTCGCCTGGACCTGCAATCACAAGCTTGGAAAATGGGTCAGAGGGTAGGCCAAGGTGGGTTTTGGCCGTGCCCTCTCCGAAGCTTAAGTCAGAAAGCTGCACTGTGGAGAATGAGGCAAGGAAGAAGATGAATCTCAGAGAATTAGGGTACTGTAGCTTACCAAATTAGGCTGTATCGTATTCTTTTTATACCCACCTGTACGGACTGACCATGTGAGGTCAGATAACTGCTTGGGTTAGGTCAGATCTGACCATGGTTTGCCCATAACCGTCTGACCATAGTTTAGTGACCATGGTTGGCCAGAGAATCGTGGTTTCTTGTAACCGCTGTGTCAGGAATTACAGCTGCTAGGACAGTTTTGGACTGTAGTAGGATTTGGACTGTAGTATGAGTCATAAGACAGGTGCCCCGAGGTGAAAGCCAAGAACCGAGTTGGGAGATCACGTGCCCTGTAGCGGGTCCCACCGTGTAGGCCTCCCACGTGTCAAGTGAAGTGTTTTAACTCCTTGCCCCGAGCTGGATCTTCGGAGGCGAATCACGTGCGTTGTGGTTGGCCTGGTTGAGCAATCTTCGCCACGTGTCAGCGTTTC
This sequence comes from Liquidambar formosana, assembly GCA_039720395.1. Classification (NCBI taxonomy): domain Eukaryota; kingdom Viridiplantae; phylum Streptophyta; class Magnoliopsida; order Saxifragales; family Altingiaceae; genus Liquidambar; species Liquidambar formosana. The sequence continues at coordinate 39,139,864 of CM077824.1, read as the reverse complement.
AGACTTGAACCTTCCATCCCGAGTTGAAACCTCAGTTCAGATATATTTCCACACAATTTGCCCCAAATTATGACATTCCCGAGCTGGGACTTGTCATAATTTTGTTTTGCTGAGTGTTTTTCCCTGTGCCCCTATGCCGCTTGGCATTCTAGGGCTTACCTGGCAAAGAGGCGGTTAAGCCTTTCCGTATTCCAAGGTGCTGACGTCATGTGTCTTGGAACCGTACGATCTGCATTTAATGCTCCAGAAGCATTATGTCTTTGGAGGGAAGCAAATCACTGCTCATTTTATCTTCTGCACTCTCTCTCTACTTTCTGCCTTTTCTCTCTGCATCCTGTTCTCCGTTTTCTCTCTCTACTTTCTCTGCTCTTGCTTTCTGTCTTTTCTAGGAAAATACCGTATTTTCCACCGGAATCCACTATCTACACCGTTCGTTTGTGGGAGAAGATCCGTTCTGTTCTCCTTCGTTGCCTTCGCGAACCGTTTCTTCGGTGTTATTTTCTGCTGGTGCTCTTCCTGCTCGCTTCATCCTTCCAAGAATAACTTTCGGAGGTTTCAGCGCCGTGCCGTACAGTTTCCCCGGCGAAACAGCCTTTTTGACCACCGTTTGATCTTTTGTGAAGGTATAACTAGTTTTTGTTCTTTATTCTTCCATTTGTTCGGTGTATTTTTCTCTTTGCGGTTGTTGGAGATGTTCTTGGGGTTTGCTTCGTAATCCTAGGGTTTTCCTCTGGTTTTTGGGGCAAATCACCAAGACACTGATTTTCCCGCCTTTTAGGGTTTGAAAAAACTCCATCTCGGGGTAAACTTGAGAAAAAAGTTTTGGGTGTCCTTTTTAGTCTTTTCCCAACACCGAGTTGAGTGTTCCCCGAGCTGACACTTAGAAAAATTTTAGGGTCTGGTAACATACCTGTTAGAACATGGAGTTTTAGGTCGGGACATGTTGTCATGGGTTGAGTTATCCCTGGATTTAACCTTCCCCTTTCATCTTGGCAGATGTCTTCTTTTTATGATATTAGGGGGAACCCTGCAAAGGTAGCAGAGTTTAAGGCCTTATACGGCTTTGAAGACGGGAAGTTTAGCTTCCGCTTTGCTGAGCCTGGGGAGGATGTCTTTAGGTCAGACGCCAAGGATAGCCTCCCCGTTCCCATTGCTGCTTTCATGGAGGGTGGAGTTCGTGTCCCCTTCCCAGACCTTCTCAATGACTTCCTCCTCTACTGTGGAATAGTCCCAACCCAGCTAGGGCTGAACTCCTTTAGGATCATCATGGGGGTTCATGTCCTTAACCAGCTTCTAGGGACTTCTGTCGGGGTGCGTGAGATCCTCCACCATTACAAAATCTGCGCCCTTAAAAATAAGCCCGACGTTTACCTCTCCCTCAAGCGCAGGAAGAAGCCCTTTGTCACCCACATCCCAGACTCCAACCCGGGAGCTCATGACATTGTGGTCTTCGTGTACGGGCCCGTAGATGGGACTCTTCCCCCCGATCCTCCCATCATTCCCCGAGAGAGAGGCTCTAGCTGTAAGAAATCAGCGATGTCATTTTGCTTGCCCCTTTTTTTTTTTTGTTTTATATGACCTCGAGTTGAATCTTGAACTTAACATTGATATTCATGTGTCATGTTTCTTTCTAGCAGCTCCTCACGCCAACGAGCCCGCTGACACGCTGAACAAGGAGGATATCGAGAGGCTGCTCGGATATCAAGTCAGCCAGCGCTGCCGTGCGGCGGAGACCTTGCTCAACTACCACGCGCGGTACCAGACTTGGGGGAAGGCGAGTTACCCCCACTGGGAGCAGCCTGACGACGAGCTGACCCGTGTGGTGGAAGAGGACTTGGAGAGAGGAGAGCAAGAGGAAGAGGAGGAAGAAGGGATCCGCCTCCGACCTGAAGGGGAGGGAGCTGAGGAGATTAGGCCCTCCGAAAAGACGGCTCGCCGCGCCCCCTTCGTCATTGAGAGCTCCAGCTCTGAGGAGACTGTCTCCCAAGCCATGGAGAGGAGAGGCTCCCGTCCCCCCCCCCCCCGCCAAGAGACAGAGAACAGACTCCAGCAGCCAGAGGACCCAGAAAGACTCTGGGATGAATTTGAGGGCTCTGGTTGCTGAGAGAAGGGCGGCGGAGAAAGAGGCCCAGGAAAAGAAGGCTGCTGAGCAAAATCAGCAGCAGCAGAATCAGCAGCCGCAGCAACAGCGGCAGAATCAGCAGCCGCAGCAGCAACAGCGTCAACAGCTGCAGAAGACTAACAAGGCTGCTGCTGTTGTTGCTCCTGGGTCAGGTCGGGACGCTGGGAAAAAGCCCACTGACCCCAACAGCGGAAAGCTCATGTCCCACGCCATGAGGGGGCAGGACGTGGGCAGGCCCCAAGCGCCCGAGGCTACCGGGAAGGGGAAGGCTCCTCTGGTTCCCCCTACGAAGCCCCGGAAGCCCTCCACAGTCCCTGAACAGCAACCCACTATGCAAGGGTCTGGACAGGGGGGAACCAATGCTTCGGGGGCCGGAGATGGGAGCGCCCCTGCTCGTGCTGATGTGATAGCACAATACCCCGAGGTAAAACTTCACTTCCTTCTGCGCCTTTTTTCCGGAAGCCTATTACAAATTCTGACTGACTTTATGTCTCTGTTCGCGTGTGCAGTTCCCCGTACCCACAGATAAGGGCGTTACCAGCTCCTTCTCTGCTGAGTACAACTTCAGGCAGCTGGGGAATCCCATGAGGTTGCCGGCAGACATGGCGCACTTCAGGAAGAGGTCCGCCCTCGACAACCTCCGCTTCGGGTTTACCAGCCTTTACCGAGTAAGCTCCGTTCTTTCGTGGTTTCATTACTTGGTGTTCAACCCTGTTTTTGACTTGATGATGTCTGTATAGGGCTGCCAACAAATCTTGCTGGCGGGCGATCGCCTCGAGGAGGAAGATAATAAGTTGCAACTCGAGCTCGCCAAAGTCCGGAGTGAGTACGATCAGAAGCTAGCAGAGGCTGAGGCCAACTGTGCTGCGGCTATGTCTCAACTTCAGAAGGTAAAGTCTGAATGCGAGACTCTCAAGTCTACAGCCGAAAGTGCCATCAGCAAACTCGAGCTCACGAGGAAGGACTACGCAGATTTGGAGGCTGAGCTGAGGAAGGCAAAAGATGCCCAGGATGGGTTGGCCCGGGAGAAGCGCGAGCTGGCGAGTAAGGTCCGGGCCCTTGAGGCTGAGGTAGAGAGGGAGAAGGCCTCCGCGAAGAAGGCCGTGACTGAGGAGAGGGAGAGCGTGACGGCTTCCCTCGTTGGGCAGATGACCACCGAGCTCGAGGTCACCTACAGATTTGCGTGGGAGACCTTGGTCGAGTTGGCATCTGCCCAATTTCCTGGCATTGCCGATATTCCCTTTGAAAGGAGGGATATTCCCCCGGATTACGATCCCGAGGGAGGTGATGTCGGGGAAGCTGAGATGGAGGTTGCTGGCGGCGATGAGGCCGGGGAGAACAATCCCGAGGTCACGTCTCTGCCTAATGCCACCATTGAAGCCGAGGGGACTGTTGACGTCCCCGATGACACTTCAGTCGCTGCCAACGGGGACCCACCCGTAAATGCAACGGAAAGCACCACGGAGGCTATCCCTGATCTTCCTCAGACTCCCGTGGTTCCGCCTGTCTCTACTGATCCCGTTGCGGCTCCCGAGGTCATTGCTCCAGCTGCCGGGAACTCGGGGGAGAATGTAGCTACTTAGGTTTTTTCCTTTGTTTTTTCTTTTTCATTTCTTCTGGCTGAATGCCCCAACTTGTACAGAACATTGTAATACTCCTTCTATTGGAATGAAATACAGAATTTTTCTCTCTAGTGTGCATGTGTCTTTTATTTTCGTACTGGTTGTATGTTTGAATGTACTATCGGGATAAGATACCTTGTTGCTGGGGTGAAAATAATTAGACCCAACCTGAGTACGGGCTTTAGTTTGTCGAGTAAGAGACCCGAACACCTGTCAGTCCTTTAGACCCATCTCTTGGTATGTTGTTGCGTTGAACCTGTTCCTAGGTGAGAATTCGTCGTGAACCCATTCTTAGGTTCGGTGTGCTCAAGCCATTTAGTAGGTGAGACTTATGCCCATTCTTAGGCGATTTTGCTTGGACCCGTTCTTGGGCAAGACTTTGTTGTGAACCCATTCTTAGGTTCGGTGTGCTCAAGCCATTTATTAGGTGAGACTTGTGCCCATTCTTAGGCAATTTTGCTTGGACCCGTTCTTGGGCAAGACTTTATTGTGAACCCATTCTTAGGTTCGGTGTGCTCAAGCCATTTATTAGGTGAGACTTGTGCCCATTCTTAGGCAGTTTTTGACTTCGACCCGTTGTTGGGGAAAATGCCTTTAGCTCAACTAATAAACAAGCGATGACGTTCTTGAATAATCTCTGAACTTGTATTGAATAATCATTGAATGTAATTACAACTTTGGCTATCGGTAAAACAATCTTAGGTTAGCTATGTTAACTGATCTCGGGAGCTCTTGCCCGGTCTCCAAGCTCTTCAGTTTGTAAGAACCTGTACCCCCGACGTGGATGACCTCGTAAGGACCTTCCCATGTTGCCCCGAGCTTCCCGTCTGCAGGATTTCTGGTTCCAGCGTTGACTTGTCTGAGTACCAACTCTCCGACATTGAACTCCCTTGATTTTATTCTTCGGTTGTAATATTTTTTCAGCTCTTGTTGGTAAGATGCCATTTTAATTCGAGCCATTTCCCTTCTTTCTTCTGCTAAATCCAGATCTTGAGACAGAGTTTGATCATTCGTTGCCGCGTCATAAGATTCGGTTCTGAGACCTGGTAGACCCATCTCTATTGGTATAACTGCTTCCATGCCATAGGTCATAGAAAACGGAGTTTCTCCAGTGGACCTCCGCGGGGTAGTTCGATATGCCCATAGTACAGAATGCAGCTCGTCGGGCCAAGACCCTTTCACGTTGTCTAGCCTCCTTTTTATCCCCGCGACTATAATCTTGTTGGTTGCCTCTGCCTGACCATTGCACTGCGGGTAACTCGGATTAGAATACCACCACTGAATTCCCTGTTCTGAACTGAATTCCCGAGTTCTCTTACTGTCGAACTGAGTCCCATTATCCGATACGAAGGCTCTCGGGATCCCGAAGTGAGTGATAATATTTTCCCAAAGGAACTTGATAATATCAGAATCTTTAATTGAAGCAAGCGCGATAGCCTCTACCCATTTGGTAAAATAATCAGTTGCGATGAACAAGTACTTCCTGTTCCCTGAGGCTGTGGGCAATGAACCAACGAGATCTAACCCCCACTGTGCGAAAGGCCATGGACTAGATATAGGATGTAACTCCTGAGCAGGCTGGTGTATTTTGTCAGCAAACATCTGGCACTTCGGGCATTTCCTCACATACCTGATAGCATCCTTCTGCATGTATGGCCACCAGTAGCCCTGAGTGTTTGCCCTATGGGCTAGTGATCTTCCCCCTGCATGACCTCCGCATGATCCCTCGTGGAGTTCAGCCAGCAGGTCCAGCACTTGGTCTGGATGTACGCACTTCAGGTATGGTCCCGTGTAGGATCTTTTGTAGAGAGAGCCCGACGGAGATAACCAAAAACGAGCTGACTTAGCGCGAATTCGGTGACCCTGATTGCGATCATCGGGTAGTTCATCTCTTTGTAGATAGGCAACTATCTCATCCATCCAGCTCGGGGTCGAAGGCTGAATGTCCGAGATGAGCTCCTCTGTCCCAATACTGGGTTCTTGCAAGATTTCGACATTTATGGCTCGGGGGGTGTCTGTTTCCAACGCTGCAGCCAGGGCGGCCAACCCATCTGCATGTCTGTTTTGATCCCTGGCAAAGCGTTTGAACTCCACACTGGTGAATTTCGCAGCTAATTCCCATACCTTGTGCGTGTACGCAGCCATCCTTTCATCTTTGGCTTCATATTCTTTGTTCAGCTGGTTAACCACTAGCCTGGAGTCGCTGTATACTGTCAGCTCTTTCACCCCCATTGCTTGGCCCATTGCTAGTCCTGCCACCACTGCCTCATACTCTGCTTCATTGTTTGAGGCTGGGAACATAAGTCTCACTGCTTGCTCGATGATCTCCCCTTCGGGATCTGTCAGCACAATTCCCAAACCTGCGCCTTTCGCATTAGATGCACCATCCACTTTGAGCTCCCATCTCTTCCTCGCTTCTGTGTTTATATTGTCTCTCCCCCCCAGTTCGGGCAGAGAGGATTTGAATGCTGTCTGTCCCGAACTGGAAGTAGGATCTGCGAACTCAGCCAAAAAATCAGCCAATATTTGCCCCTTTATGGCAGGTCGGGGCTGGAAGTGAATGTCGTAAGCATTGAGTTCTACCCCCCACTTCGAGACGCGTCCTGACAAATCAGCTCTGCGTAGCACATCTTTCAGTGGGTAGTTGGTGAGGACGATGATAGGATGAGACTGGAAGTAGTGTTGGAGTTTTCTGGAGGCTGTGACAAGGGCTAGGATCAATTTTTCAAGGGGCAGATAGCGGGTTTCAGCGTCTAATAATGTCTTGCTAATATAATAGATTGGGACTTGAGTAAGGTTGCGTTGGGCTAAAAGAACGCCACTGAGTGCATGAGCTGAAACAGCAAGATAGAGGTAAAGAGGTTCCCCGTGGTAAGGGTGGGTCAGGGTGGGCAGTTTTTCTAAATGAGCAACTAACTTTTGATAAGCCTCCTGGCATTCCGTGTTCCATCCCGAGTTAGTGCTCTTCTTTAGTATTTGAAAGAATGGGTGGCATTTGTCTGATGACCTCGAGATGAATCTACTGAGTGCTGCCACCATCCCGTTCAACTGTTGAACATCCCTGACCGTTGTTGGAGTACGTAAGGTTCTTATCGCCTCAATCTTACTTGGATTTGCTTCGATCCCCCTTCTTGAAACTAAGTGACCAAGGAATTTTCCCGAACCTATGCCAAATGAGCTTTTCTTCGCATTTAACTTCATTCCATACTCCCTGAGTCGGGCAAAAGCCTCAGTTAGGTCTGTCAGATGATCTTTCTCTGAGCTGCTCTTAACAATAGTGTCATCAACGTACGCCTCAAGGTTTTTGCCAATCAGTCCTTCAAACATCCTGCTAACAAGACGTTGGTAGGTGGCCCCTGCATTCTTTAACCCGAACGGCATCACCTTGTAGCAGTACGTTCCTCTAGGAGTAACGAACCCAGTCTTGTCTTGGTCGTGTTCTGCCATAGGAATCTGATGGTAACCCGAGTAGGCATCAAATATGCTCAGTCTTTCATACCCCGAGATAGAGTCTATAAGTTGGTCAATCTTAGGCAAGGGGAAACTGTCCTTTGGGCACGCTTTATTGAGGTCTGTGAAATCGATACAGACTCGCCAGTCCCCTGTCTTCTTTCTTACACATACGGGATTGGCCAGCCAACTCGGGTACTTTACTTCTCTGATGAACCCTGCTTTCAAAAGCTTATCAACCTCGGCAAAAACTGTTTCGGCTCTATCATCTGACAACCTTCGTTGCTTCTGAACCACTGGCTTGTAATTCGGGTTCACTTGTAACTCATGAGTAATAATTCTGGGATCAATTCCTGGCATTTCATGGGGTGACCAAGCAAATACATCGATGTTTTTCTTCAAAAACTCGAACAGCTCTGCTGCGTGGGTTTCATTTAATGACTTTCCTATCCAGAAAAACCTCTCTGGATCATCAGGGTTGATTATCTTTTTCACTAGCTCCTCCCCCGTTCTATCTGCGGGTTCCAGAGCTGTCTCTTCTACTCCGGGCCGTTCTCCCTTTCGTTGCTACAAGGGGACCTCGTCAATCTTGGCTTTTTTCTTCTGCTCAGGCTCTTGCCTCGGGGCTTTGAGTTTGCCAGTTCCCGAGCTGGGAAGGCGTGGGACCTTGGACTTCAGTTTGTCCTCAGAAGATGCTGAGTGGCCTGCATACTCTGCCAGAAAACACTCCCTGGCCGCCGCCTGATTTCCCTTTATCTCCATGATCCCTTCTGGGCTCGGGAACCTGATGGATTGGTGGTAGGAGGATGGGACAGCCTTTATAGCATGAATCCAAGGTCGCCCGAGTATCACATTGTAAGCTGACCTTTCCTAGATTACCACAAACGTCTCCATGGATTGCACTGGCCCGGCCCGAACTGGGAGCGTTATCTGCCCCAATGGGAAAGTCATGTTGCCATTAAAAGCTTTCAGGCTGACGTGGCAGGGCTTCAGGTCGGAGTCCTTGAGCCCGAGTTGACTGAACAATTTCTGAAACATGACGTTCACAGATGCCCCGTTATCCACATAGACTTTGCCCACGTCGTAGTTCCCTATGAGCATGCGGACAACTAGAGCATCGTTGTGCGGGCAGCGTACCGTCCCATCAGTCTCGGCATCCCCGAAGAAAAGCAGTTTCTCACCATTTTCTCCCTCACTCTGAGGTAACAGTATTGGCTCGTCTCCAATATCACTGACTTCAGCATCTTGACACGCCATCCTATATTGTGCCCTAAGCTGGCTGGTTGACAGAGCGGTTTCCTCATATCCTCCGGTGATCATATCAATCCTCCCGAGGATCTTTGGTTGAGTGGATTGAGGAGCCCTGTTCTCGGGTTTTTTCTGCTCGGATGGCTGTCCCTTATCCTTTCGGGCTATAAACTCATCGAGTTTTCCTTCCTTGGCCCAAGCCTCGAGGTTGTACTTCAAAACCTTACAGTCCTCTGTCCTGTGGCCATGATCCTTGTGGTAACTGCAAAACAGCTTCTTATTTCTCTTCTCGGGCTCCGCGAACATAGGTCGAGGTTTCTGGAAGAAGTCCTTGTTCTCCAGTGCCTTCATTAACTTGTAGATGGGGAGAGTAAATACAGTGAAGATGGCCTGGTTTGGATTGGTGGGTGGCCTAGATTTCTCTCCTCGGGGATTATCCCTTTGTGACCTAGGGTCCTTTTTCTTGTCATCTTTTTCGCCAGTTTTGGCAGACTGTGGAGTGTAAAAATCATCCAACTTGGAATAATTGGCTACAGTGGAGAGTAGCTTGGCTAGGTTTCTGGGGGGATTAACAGTGAGCTCCTTAAACAGAGGTGACGGCTTCCTCAACCCGAGACGAAACAGATCCATCGCATTCTTCTCAATGGGCTCGTCAATCTCATTGTAGACCTCCCAGAACCTCTGAGAGAATTCCCGAAGTCCCTCCCCATCTTTCTGTTTCAGCTCGTATAGGTTCTGCATGGTCCTCGGGAATTTACAGCTGGTGATGAACCTTTTCTTGAACAGCTTGCTCAGTTCGTGCCAGCTGTCAATAGATTCGTCTGGGATCTTGGCCCACCACTTGAGAGCCACTTCCCCTAAACTCATGGGGAATATTTTGCAGAGAAAACCCTCGTTTCCAGCATATAACGACATACGTTGCAAGTAATAATTCAAATGATGGTCGGGGTCTATTGAAAGAGAGTAAAGAGTAAAGGTTATCTCGGAATACCCTCGTGGGATTGGGACCCGTTGAATCCATCGTGTGAATGGGCTCCGAGCTATAGCGAGGCTTTCAGGTCTGTATCCCCCTCTACTCTGGTTATCCCGGTGTCTCTTGGAGGCTTCTTCCTCGTTTCTTTCACGCCTGGGTGACCGAGAGTGCTTTCTACTCGTCCCCCCAGTACTTCTCTCCCCCCTTCTTTCAAGAGACCGAGACCTGTGATAGCGTCTCTCTTCTCTGTGAACTTCGTGCCCAGAACGCACCTGAGAACGAGGTCTTGGGTGGTCCTCATTCCACCTTCGCGCATGTTCTGAACGCCTTGAACTGCGTTCTGGGGACCTCTGAATCAGCGCATGATGTTGTTCATCTCCCCCTCCCAGATGTCTCTGTTCTGAATCAGTTAATCGTGGTTGATCGTCATGTCTGCTGTGGTGGTGGTGGTGTGAGGCCCCTGGCCTGGGTGAGCTCTCCTGATGCCTGGTGCGACGGAGTGGACTGGTTTGGCTAGCCTCCTCAGCGACAATATTAACTCCGCGAGGAGCAAAAGTTCGCTGGAGGTAGCGGTGGTAATTTTGCTCCGCATTTAGCTTTGCGAGCTGCGCCGATTGAATCTCCGATTGCATGGTTGCAATCAGTTCCACTACCGCCGCTGGGTTGGGGTTGTTTGTTACAGCCTTATCGAAGGCGGCTTTCAGAACAGGCTGGTCATCGAGAGAATGTAGGACAGCAGACATTTCAGGGGAGATATGATGTTGTTGAATCGGAGGAAGCTGACTGGTTCCCGCCGCAAGCAATGGCGGGTTGGTCTGTGGAGGCTGGGTTTCTGCTCGTTTCCCAGCATCGCCTGTAATGGCTTGGTCTACGCGAGTAAAGTTCGCTCCAGATCTGGTTCGCCCGAAGGTGGGCGGAGGTGGTGTAGCCATCTTATCGCGATGGTTCCCACAGACGGCGCCAAATTGTACGGGGTAAAATCTTTCTCCCCGAACTACGTGTTGATGATGGAGCTTGTTCCCTCGCCTGGACCTGCAATCACAAGCTTGGAAAATGGGTCAGAGGGTAGGCCAAGGTGGGTTTTGGCCGTGCCCTCTCCGAAGCTTAAGTCAGAAAGCTGCACTGTGGAGAATGAGGCAAGGAAGAAGATGAATCTCAGAGAATTAGGGTACTGTAGCTTACCAAATTAGGCTGTATCGTATTCTTTTTATACCCACCTGTACGGACTGACCATGTGAGGTCAGATAACTGCTTGGGTTAGGTCAGATCTGACCATGGTTTGCCCATAACCGTCTGACCATAGTTTAGTGACCATGGTTGGCCAGAGAATCGTGGTTTCTTGTAACCGCTGTGTCAGGAATTACAGCTGCTAGGACAGTTTTGGACTGTAGTAGGATTTGGACTGTAGTATGAGTCATAAGACAGGTGCCCCGAGGTGAAAGCCAAGAACCGAGTTGGGAGATCACGTGCCCTGTAGCGGGTCCCACCGTGTAGGCCTCCCACGTGTCAAGTGAAGTGTTTTAACTCCTTGCCCCGAGCTGGATCTTCGGAGGCGAATCACGTGCGTTGTGGTTGGCCTGGTTGAGCAATCTTCGCCACGTGTCAGCGTTTCAGACTTGAACCTTCCATCCCGAGTTGAAACCTCAGTTCAGATATATTTCCACACAGAACTGTTTAGCAGAAAAAATAAACTTACTAAACTGTATGAAAACAAAACTGACCAGATTTAGTTTCAGTTGACCAGATTTTCAGATTTGCCAAATAACCCCTAAGAGTGGACCATATACACGTACGTGAATCACATTACCTTTCACTCAGTATATACTCCAATACCCAGCTCACCGGTAAGATAGTTACACGAGAAGGTCCATTCCAAGAATCTTTTTGGTTCGTCTTGGCACATGAACGTATTTCATTAGCTCTTAAAAGATAGAATTCGAAGCTCAATAAAATGCAACCTAATCACTTTAGCAAGCTTAGGCAGTGACATGTTTTGAACCATATCCCCGCTAACCCCATCTTTTTCCTCTTTTTTTCTTTTTTTTTCTGATTGCTTATTTAAGCATTTGTCGTCCACAATTTGTGGATATGTTTAAGGTTAAGATAAGGTGATACAATATTTATACTTTTTTTTTTTTTTTTTTTTACATAAATCGTTGAATTTTATTAGATTAAAAAATCGTTAAAAGAGTTAAGCAAAAAAACAACTAATATAATAACATGAGTATTAGATCTTTAAGATCCAATGTGTCCAAAATTAGGGTAAATTACAAGAAAGTCCTCTAATATTTAGTCATTTTTTACATAATCCTCTTAAAGAAAAAATTGATGCAATTTCTCCCTTTGGTTAGGTTTTTTTTTGGGGTGGGGGGGAGAGGAATTGATAGAAATTGGGCGAAAAAACACTAAAAAAATACTATATCTCTCTCATGTGTTCAATGTAAGCCCATTCCTATAGTGTTTTTCAACCAACTTCTACTCGATTTTCACCTGAAACCTAACCAATGGGGTACATTGCATTGATTTTTTTTTTTTTTAAGAGATGATGTGAAAAAGTTTTAAATATTAGAGGGATTTCTTGTAATATACCCTAAAAATTATTAAGAAACTGAGGGTAAAATTTACACTCTCTATATTTTGTCATCTTCGTTATTACCATAGCCCGGCCTTTTTGGCTATTAACAAGGTGTCCCCCCACCCTTCGGAGCTAGGAAGGACTAATAATCATCATAGCTAATGATTAATTTGAGTAACCTCCCTTTCGTTATTTTCCTCCCTCTAGCCAGTGGGTTTGGGAGGTTAATCTGACATTAATCACGTACAATGTTGTGTTAATGAGTATTAAAATTTAAAAAATAACAATAGCACACTCTTCTATCATATTTTGGTATATTATTGTTGTGTCAAAAGAACACAAAGGTGATTAGAAAATAGGAGGGGATGGTGGTTGTACTAAAACATTACATATTGTGTTATTTGCACTATTAACATATTAAAGAGGAGAGACAGAATAAAATAGAATGTAAAACTCTTGTATTGAATGTGTATAATACCTGTACAAGAGAGGCCTAATGTAAGTGTACTAGAAAAAAAATATAGGGAATAATATTGACATATTCTGAGAATTGTTAGACAATCACCTAACAGTTTTCAGAACCCCCGACTCTAGGAACTGTTAGACAATCACCTAACCATCGAGGCTACAAGGATAGGTGATGAAAAGTCACTTGGACTAGATCGATCCTGAGATGAAAGGTCATAACAAGTTCTTGGGTCCAAAATATGTGACAATGCTTGTGTGTCGGTGGAGTGCTACTTAATTGTCTTTTACTCGAAGGGACCACTCAGACTAGTTCTTGAGATGAAAAGTCATAAAAGAGATGGTTGCTACTTGCCATACTGCCTTTTGTTTTCCTCTAACCACACATAAGAACACATACGAACACACAAATGTGCGAGGAAGTCAACATAAACAACATAGTCTCAATGGAGTTCAAGATAAAATCTATAAAATTAACTCAAACTCAATCTCTAAAAGATCTGATGTATTCTTGAAGAAGAGGTGGAATAATGGTAAGGATCATTAGAAGGAAAATCTCCTCTTTTTTTTTTTTTCCTTTATAAATTCATAGACAAAAGGAGAAGTTATTGCTACATCATATAATTTCTCAATGAAAATGCATCAATTCGTGTGAGAGGTGAGGTGGTATTAGATACATGGTTTGTTGTTTTTTTAATGAGTCGGTCTGACATGGGCGAAGCTACACAAGGGTGAGGTAGGGCAATTGCCACACCTGAATTTTTTTTTTTTTTTTTTTTTTTCTAACTCTTACCCTCTATTTGGTTCATGAATTCTACCAAGGAAAAAAAAGGATGAGGGAAAAAAATGAGGAGGAAAATAAAATGAGAGGAAAAGATAAAATCATATCAAGCTAAAATAATTTCAATTCTTATTTTTCTTCCAATTTTCCATTTGCAACCAAATAAAGAAAAATACAATTCTTTATATTTTTTTTTCCTTGATAAAATCCGCAAACCAAATAGAGCCTTACGTTTTTTTAAAGTACTATATTTGCCACTCATAATTTTTTATACCCTTTATTATTCTTTCTCACTCCTCTCATAGTCTCATTTTTTTACTTTTTTCCATATAAAACCTCCAATCCCCGGGCCCCAATCTCTCGTTTTCTAATTTTATTTTTTTTTCCTATTTTATCATTAGATTATAAACATTTGCAATATTTCTTTCCAAAATAACAAGACAAGATCACAAGAGAAAATTTTTGAACTAAAGCTTCATCCATTATTTAAATTAGGATAGTGTACTAACAATCAACCAAAATTTGCCCCATCTAAATGAAATTCCTAGCTTCGCGCTAGTCGATTAAACATCACCACATCATTGGGCACATGAATTAATGTAAAGAGTTGGTTCATATAGCACTAGTGCATGCACTAGAACCAACTTTTTATATCAAACTATAACATGATTGATGTGGTATCACAAGTCAAGGAGAGTGGAGTAAAGTGGGATTATCAAAGTACTTTTTGATCTCACAATCCTACTTTACTTTACTCCCATTAACTCATAACACTATGTAGTCATGTCACTGTTACATGGAAGACTAACTCCTCTTAATGAGGTCTTACACCAAGCCACACGTTTTAGACTTGACTGGATATATACAATTTTAAGAATTGGAGTTTGATTAGAATCATTCAAATATTTTAACATTTTCTAAAGGAGGAGAGGCACGTGGGTCACATTCATGCCACTATTTTTAACATTTTGATGGTTAATTTGGAGTTTAGGATATGATGGCTTGGTTACGCACTGCCTTGGCATGGTCATGGCCTATCCTTAATTAGGTTATGACCTATCTTTGACCTGGCTACACACTGCCCTGAACTAGCAATGGCCTAGCCATGTACTGCCTTGGCCACACATTTGCTCATGGGCTGGCAACGGCCTGGCCACGCACTTGCCTGGCATGTACTTTACTCATCTGGTGGTAGACACCATCTGACTTCATATTCCAAATTAATTGGTACACAATAATTTTTTTGAAAAATATGTCTCATAAAATGTCTTAAAATTGAAAATTTTAAAGACTAATTGAGGAGTGTAAAAGTGTAAAGTGAGGCAACGGTTGGGCGAACTTTTATCGACATTTATCTAAAATTTCCATTAAATTGAAAAGGAAAGAGGGCTGAATAAAAAACAATCACTTGTTACATTGATGGTATGATCAAAGTAATCTTTCAGCTTCCCAAGCTAATTGTATAAAAGTACCAATTGTTACTTATTCTAAGAAATAAAAATAAAAATAAAAATAAAAATAAAAAGGAATATTTATTATTTAAAAACCATAAAGTATGAAAAAAATAAAAATAAAAATAAGTGGTGATGAGAATGTCGCACCGACAATAGGCAATAGTGATAATGGTGGTGATAATAACATCGTAGTGGTGATCCTGACCATGGGTGGTCAAGGGCGGAAGCATGTTGAGAGCTACACTGGGTTGTAGCCCAGGTAGCCTACCCAAATTTTTTTTCTTTTGCTTCTACAATTATAGTGGGCTTCAGTGTTGGCCCAAGTGATGAAACCGGTTTCAGTCAAACGAATTTTTTCACACAATTGTTGTTCTTTCATGCGGAACTTATCATCTTGTGGCTCCCAATAGTGTTAAAGCTTATGTAAATAGAAAGCACAGGAAATGATCCAAGCAAAACTTTGACCCCATCACTTACAAAAGTGTAATGCCATTAGGAAATTAACCTCTCCAAAATAAGGGTCCTAGACCTTGTTATAGGCAAGAGCCTTGTGCACTAGGTACGACCTTTTATGCCTGTTAAGTGCTAAGAAACTTATCATTGATGGCTCACTCAATTATTAAAATTTCTTACCTAGGTAATGGCTCAATGCCTCAATCAATAATTAAAATCTCTCATATATCCATGTGTTTGTAGGCCTAATCATGTGTTAGCCCAATTCATGGTCCAAGATAGGGAACGGCTATTGCAACCCCCCATTCCTATAAGCCCACCCCCCATCCTTTAGGTTTTTAAGATTTTATGCAAAATATAAAAAGTTTTTATGAAACCCGGCCGTAATGTCCACTAGAAAACATCATTTTGAACAACTTTGCAGAAGAAAGTTTTTCCAAAATTTATCGTTTAAATATACTTTTTAACCATTTATAGCCTTTATTTCATTTTTTGCCAAAAAGTCTACCTAAACGATAAATTTTGGAAAAACTTTCTTCTGCAAAGTTGTTCAAAATGATGTTTTCTAATAGACATCACGGCCGGTTTTCATAAAAACATTTTATACTTTGCATAAAACCTTAAAAGACTAAAGGATGGAGGGTGGGCTTATAGGAATGGGGGGTTGCAATAGCCGTTCCCTCCAAGATATGGATAGAGAAAGAAGGCCCCCCAGTTCAGTACCAACCCAACTCAGCTGATGCACGTAAGAATGGAGGCCTCTATTGGCACCCAAAGATTTGCTTTTCATTCCCCTCTTATTTTACACTTTAAGATTTTTTTTAAAAACATATATGGTTTTTGTAAAAACTAATCGCTCTTTCTATTAGAAAACATCATTTTGAACATCTTTTTGGAAGAAAGTTTTTTCAAAATCTATCGTTTAAGTGGACTTTTTAGTCATTTATGAGCAAAGACTATAAATGGCAAAAAAAATTTACTTAAACAATAAATTTTGAAGAAAATTTCTTCTGAAAAGTTATTCAAAATGATATTTTCTAATTGATTATGTGATCAGTTTTTATGAAAATCTTCTATATTTTTCATAAAATCTTAAAATATAAAATTAGTGGGGAATGAAAAGCAAGTCTTGGGGTGACAATAGAGTCCCCCCCCCCCCGGCGTAAGAATAGAGAAGAGACACAAAGGATGAGTGGCCCATTTGGCCATTTCTCAGCATATGCCTTCGAAAGAGCAGTTATGAGCGGCTATTAAATCAGAAGACGTCTAACAAATAAGGGGTCCTTCACCATCTCAACACCTAGCCTTTATCTTGATCGACTTTCTATTTTATTTTTTAAAAAAAAAACCTAGAGCCTGTTTGATCGTCCAATTCAAAATTAAACAATTCAAGACATTTTACATTGGATTGAAAGCATAAATCTATCACTTTAACTTAGAATATTTTAAAATGTTGTAGTTATCACTATAATTGATGTTATAGAATCAATTTTAAACGATTCATGAAATACCACTATTTTGAATTGCCACTCTTATTTATTATGATAACCATCATTTTCTTGAATTTGTTAATTCAAGAGGATAAAATGTGCCTTTAATACTATGTAAAACCTTTTGAATTATTTAATTTCGAATTGGACAACCAAACATGCCCTTAGCCTTAATCTAATTTAATCCTAAACCTAGCCTTAGCCTAGCTTATTAATCAATGGAGAATCATTCATTCTTGGTTTTGACCCGTTAATTGACGCTAAGAGTTGTTTGTTATAGCCAATATAAATTTGAACCTTGAAGATTCTGGCACGCCGGCGTATCATCATGACAGCCATTACAGATACATTTTTTAGTCTCTTTGTATGTGAAAAACTCTAGATTTGGAGTTGGTAATACCTTGTGTTGTTCACCAAAAAAAAAAAATGGTAATACCTTGTGTTTGGCCACCTTCAGAAAAAATGCGTTAGATGCATAAAGATATGACTCACAGCATGGCTCTAAGCCTATGAGCAGTGTTTCCAATTGTGGGCTTGTAACGGACGAGCTGCCAGAACCATCAACCAGTCCTACTTTCAATATTTTAAACCCTTTCCCAGCCAAAAAAAAGGAAAAAAAACCTAGAAACTATTTGCAATAATAAAAATTGGGTATCAGACCATATAAATGGATTTACGAGATTAATTTTTTTGAGATTTTTTCTAACAGCAACATACTTTTACGGATTTTCGTATTGGCGTCCTGTAGGGGTCAAACATTCGACCATTCCACCCATGAAATGGACCTTTCACTGGTCAGGCCTACGGTCCAACATTGACAATAGCAATGAGAATAGACGGTCTAGTAAAGTCACAGCAAGAGAACCAAATTCCTGGAAGGTCATGAGTTCAGTTAGACAAACAAGGAAATAGAGGAATAAGAATTCGTCTCAATTAGTTGCAATAAGAACTCTGTTTGAAGTTTGAACCGCACGTAGACATATCCAAGAGCAGAAGTCACATAAAGAACCGTGTTAGCCTGTTTGGATATTTTATGCCGCTACATTAGGTCTGAATCAAATCCGTAAGATGGTTTCCACTTCCATCCATTTATAAATCATAAAATTGTATTTTAAAAGATAAAAATAACCCCCCCAAACAAAAAATAAAAATTTACCATGTACAAGGAATTTATAAACTCATTCTGTTTCAACAGATTTATTTTGTTTCGAAGGATGATTTGGTTCACATATCAGGAGTGGATTAATTTTAAACACCTAGTATTCCATGCTTCTCGATCGGCGTCTAATTAGGGATGCCCAATGGCCCATATGGAGAGGCACTCCAGATACTGTTCTGTATTCGGGCGGGTCGGGGCTCTTTCAACAAGCAAACCCACAAACACCACAGGGATTTGCTTATTGCTGACTTTTCCTTAAATAGAGGATAGGTTACAAATTACAAATGAAATTTGAACTGCAAGGATTAGTCAAGAGGACAAGGGCAATGTGGTCATAGCAGATACACTAAAATTTGGAAAATGGCAGTTATTAAATTGGTTGGTAGCTCACAACATCAAGCATGACATAGGTCACATGCCCCTCCACAGAACACATATCACATGGGAAGGGACCCTCTTGGAAATTTCGTTCTAAGATGCTCTTTTGACCAACAAATGGCAGAAAGCTCAATATGACAAATGGATAAGCCCAAACCCTAAAAGACAGAAAGAAAATGCCTTGAGCAAATCCCTTTCAAATTTCTTTCTCACTTTCCCTCGACCTTTACCGTGCCCTCTCATTTCTATGTTTATAAGTTTGTGCACACCGGTTTTGGTCTCTGAATAATTCAATTGATGAGTACCCTTTATGGGCAATAGTGTCACCAACCTGTTCATAACACTTCATAAGTAATCAACAGAAGAACTTTTTGAGCAAAATATATCATAAATTCATTCAGCAAACAACACTCAAATGATATGATCAAGCTGGATAGGACTGACCTCTCAGTGTGAAACATAGGGCTACAATGGAACCATGGAGTGAAAAATGATAGTGCAGATTGCCGGTATGATTCAATAAACAGAACTGAAAGAAAAGGAGTTTGTTTGCCGAAAGAGAGATCAATTAATAACCAATAACTAACTTCAAATGCTTTTCAGTTTGTACTTCTACAGTCTACATAAGATATCAAATTCCTTCATCCCAAATAATAATTATCACACAAGCTATGTATTTGAAGCTTTGCGAGATCATCTCATTGACAATTCAAGGTCCTACGATCAATGAAGGATTTTAGGAAAAACCCTAAACATAAACAAGGGAAGGAAGAATATAACCTCCCAGATCACTTGCTTTAGTCCCTTCCCACCACATGAAGATTTGGCAATGGTTGTCCTTCTGTGAAGCCTGCCTCAAAATCTGCTCTTTGGCAATCGAATCCAATAGGTTTGAATTCTTGTTATGGCCCCATGAGAAAGAAAACTGTACAAATGAAAGAAAAGACAGGATACACCAAATATGAAATTGAGGTCTCCCGGACAGTGGCAGAAGTCACAGGAAATCCTCAAGCAATGCCTCATGAGAAGCCAAGGAAAACCAGGATACAGTGAGAATGGATAAGAAATCCACATACATGATAAGCTCTTTCCTCCTGCTCTTACATTCCCACACCTGAACTCCTACTGATAGGTTAAAGATGGGGCTTCCCACTCCCCAGTGTGAGCTCCAGATCATCCACCCCTATCTCATGAATTCTCTCACCCTCCCAAGGCTTCACCCTGCAACTCTCAAACTCAAACTCAGAGCCTCGCCCCCTCTCTGTCGCTGCCCCCCAGCCCAGTCCTCCGTGCCCATCAACTGCATCCTGGACAGCATTCTGCTGAGCCACTGGTTTAACAAGATTAAATGTAGGGGAAGATGGAGCAGCCGGGGGTGCCACGGTCTGAAAACTGACCCACCGACCGGAGTCAATGGTGGATGTTTCAGACTCATCACATTCTGGTATTGTCGCAGGGGTAAGATGTTGCCGGCGGGTAGGGCTTGATGGGGCAGAGGCTGCAAAAAGGGGGTGGCGGAAGGATTGCAAGGAGGCATTGGAAAGGGCCTCCCAGTCAGGTTTTCTCTTTGAACCTCTAGAAGTTGGTGAAGAAAGAGGAGGAGTTACAGGAGCACTATTGGATATTCGGAGAGGAGGAAGAGATGTGGGAATGGAGGCTAAGTTACGCAGGAAAGGGAGAAGGTAGGAAGAAGGGTTCGCATCAAAACGAGTTGGGCTTGGAAAAGAGGACGAAGATGGACTGGCATGGTAGGAAGGCACAGGACTTGGGTAAGATGAGGATTGTGGGCTTGGTTGAACGGAAGAACATGCGCTGATGTTTGTTGAAGTGCCAGCAATCTCAGTTGGAGGTGGCCTGCAACCCTGTTTGAGAGGTATTAATAGAGCAATCAGAAAGAGGGTAAAATTAAAACCATGCAGACAAATGCTATTAGATTTCTAAAGCAGTGTATAGTTGTCTAAAAAAAAAATCTCTTCTATTTCCAGTTTAATTCAGATGGAGATCGGCTCTGAAAGTCTGAAACTATCTAGTAGGTTTTAGGAGAATGGTGATCTGCACATCAGTTTCAGCATGAATTGCAAAATAGTATGGTATAACAAGGTCAACGGAATGTATGGCAACATAGGTGAAATAGGATTCAAAATTTAACCTTTCCATCAGAACTTGCTAGCAAATTAAGAAAAACAAAGATCTGTTGAGAAACTAGACCGAACAAACAATCTCAGATACTCTAAGACAGATCAAACAAAATAAGAAGAAATTTTCAACATATCCAGATTTTAACTTCAACAACAGAAGAAAACCAAAGAGAACTATGGATTTAAGGACAGAGAAATTTCCAATGCAAAAAATTTCCTGAAGCTAAAGATCCTATCGTTTACCCCCCATTCTTTTCCAGTCAATTCCCAGGTCAAAACCCACAAAGGATACCAATCAAACTGATCAAATTTATGGGTAAAAATGAATGCTTTTCCTGTTTTCCACAAGTCCAATTAAAATTAAAAT
Source organism: Liquidambar formosana (assembly GCA_039720395.1). Lineage (NCBI taxonomy): Eukaryota > Viridiplantae > Streptophyta > Magnoliopsida > Saxifragales > Altingiaceae > Liquidambar > Liquidambar formosana. The sequence continues at coordinate 39,119,189 of CM077824.1, read as the reverse complement.
CCGGAAGAAGGGAAAAAAATCCCAACGTAATTCCAGATGAAGACAAAAAAATTAAGAACACAAAACACCAAAAGATAGAGATCAGTACAACCCATTTCCCCTCTCATAACCAAAATTAGAAGTGAAATAAAAGTAAAGCATGCATGTAGATCTATGAAAACATATGAAGAAAACCCATACAGAAAACCCCCATAATTCCATTTATTATAAACCCCCAAACCAGAAAAAGAGTAAAATTACCCATTGAAAACAGATAAGGAAGAGAAAACGCAGAGCAAACCTTGCGATAAGTGGTGCCATCTTCTTCGACGACCCAACCAGCTTCAGCACAGAGGGCTTTCAAGACCTCGTTGTTGTCGCAGTGTTTGGGAAGCTTGTAGCTCCCTTGAGCTCTTAGACCTGAGTATATCTTTGCAGCTATGGCTCTTCTCCTTCTCTCCCTCCTCTTGTTGTTCTCCCTCTCCTTCCACGTGGGTAACCGCCCCGACGATCCGCCGGCCGTCATTCTCACCGGCAACCACCGTCGACTTTCGCCCTTCTCTCTATCTCTCTCTCTCTCTCTCTAAACTCTTATCTATCTCTCTATGTTCTCTTTGTCAGCTTTGGGTCTTACTTTTCTGTTGTGGGGAGGTGTGGGTGGTGTGCACACAGGGGAATCAGGACAGGCTTCTCTCACGACTCACGAGGAGGGCGCTTTGTTTATTATTGGAGTTGGAGAAGAAATGCTTCCCCTCAGATCTCCTCTTCTCTCCTCTTCCTTTCTCTCTTCCCCTTTCACACTATCGGATGGATAAATAAATAACTGAAGGTTATCCCAAACTCCTAAATTCGCCAAAGGTGAGCCCAAAATACCATTCACACCATTTTTTACACCCATTTTAGAATGGTTTATTAGGTTCTTAGTAAATAAGTGTCATATCATCAATCACGTGAGTTGCATTAAGTTGATGCAGAAAATTGGTGCATATAACACTACTATAATAAGTACTGTAGCAAGTGAATTAATGATCTCTTGGTGCATATAGCATTAATATGGGTGAGTTAATCATTAGACTTTTAGTTAATGGGGTGGAAAGTTAAAATGAATCAATCAATATTACACTTTATTTTTTAGCTTATTAATTTATTGAGCCAAACTTAATGGAGTGCTAACTCATTAATGGTTCAAGTAACCAAATTATTTGAGTTTAACTTTGGACTAGCTTGATAAAAAATTTATTCAAGTTGACTCATAAACAAAATGAATCAATCTCAAATTTTACTTTTGAACTCGTTAATTAACAAAGCAAGCCTATTGTAATTCAACTTAGCTCAACTCGTTTATAACCCAAATGATAGCTAAACATACATTGCAAAAGTTTGCTATGTGTGATTTTTTTTTTTTTTTCTTTTTTTGAACCTTAATGATATTGATTGAACTAACACAAGCATAGGTTCTGCCTTCAATTGAAATAATTGAGACATTTAGTAATTTTTCGCTAGTTGACATGACCCTCAGCGTATCAGACAAAGAGTGGGATGGAATTCAAGGATGAGTTAAGGGTAATTTTAATGCAGTACTTATGGCTTTCCCTAGCAAACATTCCATTTATTTGTAATGCCAAAAGTTGAATGAAGTTGTACTAGTTTTGCACTCCATCATTTACTAGTACATATTTTAGCCGAACGTGGGTTCAAGAGGGACAATTGATGAAAGTATGGTGCAAGAAGCACAAAGATAGAGTATAAATTGCATAATTCATTGAGTTGCTGTTACATTAAAACTGGTAGGCCCACAGCTTGAACACACAATGATTTGATGAGAAAATAAAAAGATTTTGAGCAAACTTGAATGGCAATCACATCCAATAACTATAAGCCCTATTTTCGTTCCAACTTGTTGCATCATTTTTTATTTTATTTTTTCGTCTCCTTTATTTGTGGATATTAAAAGGTTTTGAGATGTTTACACACCTAATCAATCTCTCTTAGCACTTAAAATCTTCTATTCCACATGTGTTGAATAATTGCATGATAAAGTTCATATGATTAGGAAGAGTCAGGGACGGAGCCAAGGGGGGGCCTTGGGGGGCACGTGCCCCCCTAGCTTAACCATTTTTTTATTTATTTTTTTTTTGGGAGAGATATTACTATGTGATAACTATTTCTCAACATAATGCTAAAAAGAGGAAGATAGTAGTCATTTTAAAGTATATTTATAGTCAATTTGTAATAAGTTGACAAAAAATCCTTTTTTTGGTATTAAATTGAAAAATGATAACTAAAAAGTAATTTTTTTAAAAAAATTGCTTTATAGGGTTTTTAGTTCCCAGTTCCCAGTTCCCACTTCATAGAATCATAGCACAGTGCCTCTTTGGAGATAAATCCTGACTCTGCCCCTAAGAAGAGTAATAGAGAGTTGAATCCAAGATCTCAATTTTACTTTAAAAAAAAAATTCTAAAACTACTCAATCTACCTCTCGATCATTTATATTGAATGAAATCTATTATAATATTATTCATACCCGACTGTTTGATATATATGGTGCAACGTAGGGTAGCGCATGTTCTATGTTGTAAGAAAAAAATAAAACTAAATAAATAATAAAATTAAAAAGTAAAAGTTCTGTAGATAGGGATTAGGGGTACGAGCCAGGTTGGTGATCGAATCTATGAGCTCACCACTGCTACTGATATAAAATAATTGTGAGTAATCTGTAATCAGAGAAGGGAAAGGTGAACAGCCTCGAGCATATTAAATTTACCTGTTGCCCCCTGATAATGCTGGTAGAATGGCGTGAGAGTAAAGGAAAAATTGGAGATCATATTACAGTACTATAGATCTTCTGTATGGGACGTTAAAAAACAGATTGTACAAACTTCCTGACGCAAATTTTTCTGGCAATCTCCATGTGATGTACTGTGGAGCATTTCCACCACGGCCTAGACCAGTCAAACTCTGTTAGAAGGGAAAGCCAAAATGATAATGGCCCAACACATGCTACAAATTACATGCCCAAAAAGAAAAAAAAAAATTGAAAAACTTGGGGTAAAAAAAAAAGGGGATACCTTGTTCGATTTACCTTAGCCTCAAATTTAGAATGGGAAGCCAAAACAAGGGACTTAGTCTATTTGTTAGGAGAAGAGTTTTTTTATTTTATTAATTTAGATTTGATTTTTTTAGGAAGTATTTTATGAATTAATTATTGAATGCATCATGTTGATGTAAGAGAATGCATTCTTAAAATTACTTAAAAAGATATTTAATCAAAATACGCATAAGTTGACCTAGACCCTGATGGTCAAACTAAAAAAAAAAAAAAAAAAAAACACCACTCATGGGAAAAATAGGCAGGTAGGGATACCATGGCCCTCCTATTTCGAGCACCCCAAGTAGGCTTTTCGTTAATTATTATCCCAATCTCTGTCCACTTGGTCACCACATAACATATTGGCCAAAAGAAGATGAAACAGAGAGAGATATATTACAATATAACACTCACGTGTTTGCACACATGCCACCATTAATTATTAAAAATAAAATTACGAAAGAAGAAAATTATGATTTTTTTTTTTTTGTGAAAGAAAATATATTATAAACCATTAAATTCAAACTAACTTCCATGATTTACAAATTACCCGTAAACACATACATCCGTTAATAAAAGAGTTAAGACTTGAATTTAAAACTTACGATTCTTAAATCACAATTATTTACCATTTCAACTCCCTTCACAAGCCTACCAAAAATTTAAGGCTTATATTTTTTGATAACTATATTACAAACCAAAAAATAAAAAAACGATGCTTCCTACATTATTCGTTGCCCTCACTTTCCTTTTCTTCTCATATTCCTATTTTCTACATGACTTTCTAGGTAATCAAACGCAGCCTAAAAGTTGGGTCTGCCCTGCCTTAGGATCATTTTCAGAATGCGTGAATCCCAAGGGATGGTTTGATCAGACGGTTGAAATAAGGGGGGACTCAGTGTTGCATCAGAATGAGGAGGGAATCATATAGCATAATTTATGGGTGAAAGACGATGATTAACCCAGGATGCCCTTTCTCCGGTATTTGAGGCCTAACGCTGACGTGATGTTCAGTTTGAACGGCACCGAAATCGACAAACGACGAGCTCAGATGGTGGGACCCACAAAACCTCCCCTTACGTTGAAATCATGCTAGACACATCACGGTACTTTTGCAGGCTCAGTCGGCTCCACACGTGCGACACAGAAACCTAGCATGGTTATGGTTTTTGGAAAACCAAATGAGAGAAAGCAACCCCCCACTTGTTAGCCGGGACCACATCACGTTCCACGTGTCCACCAGACCACATTAAACGTGAATGAGGTCCCATCCTTATTATATTCTTTTCTTTTTTTCTCTTCTCAATACTGCACGTGGCAGTCTGCCATCAGGGTCAAGGCAACCCCCCCATCTGGCTCTCACGCTAACATATTTATCAAATTAATTCTGTTTTTCATTAATGGAAATTTAATTGAAAATATTAAAATTGGCATGCATCTTTGGATCGAATTTGATCGAAATTTTAAAATTTTATTACAAACGTATTTAACCACGCGGTATTCTGTAATAATTTTCTTTTCTTGAAATCTTATTAAAATATTATATCAAAATTTATTAATTTAATGAAATGCTCATCATGAGATTTATATAACATTTATAAAATTGTAATACTTTGTTAATACATTCGTAAAGGGTCATGTCTCTTATCATAACTTTTTTTTATAATCAATCATTATTAGGTCTAATGACAAATTTTTCTGTTTCATCCCAAATCCTAATAGGAGTGTAGGATACATTTGCAGAGGTTTTAGTTTGGCCAGCATGTGTTAATTTAAAAATATCATAAATCATAGCTTTTTTTTTTTATTATTGTAAATTAATCTAGAGTTTTACTATTCATCCTTTATTATTATTTGATTCTTTTATTCCCTTTAATTTATTTTCCTAATATTGTGAATAAATGTTCTTTTTTAGTACAAAGTCACATCAACAACTGCACTATTAAAAAATATATATATAGTATTTCTCCAATTAATTTAAGATTAAGACACGTGTCGGTTATCATGCACTAACTAGAGTTATACAAGATTAAAAATTCGAGAAATAATCTAAAAAAAACGTTTGTAGCTATGCCTTGGGCACATGCTCAATATTCTCAACCCATGAACCTTTCTTTAAATACATATATATAAGAACATTCAAACATTCACTGCACTTGATATATTCACAAAAATATAACATTGACTGTACCTGATACCCACAAAAATATCTTTAAAAAATGCTTAGATGACTTTGAAATATAGTATTCTCATATTAAAGCCACTTGAAAATGATGTCTGTTGCGATTAGTATTTTTAATTTGAACAATAAATCATCTACATAAATTATAACAAAATCACACTAACAGACACGAATTGAATTGGCCACCAACAAAATCAAAAGGACATATGGAGATAAATTCATTCAAGTTGTTGAGAAAACAGAAGAAATTAATGCATGCTCACCAACCATAGACTATGCAAGCATAGATATAATCGAAATTGAAAGAAAGAGCTGAGATCTTTCTTAACAAATAAAGCAAGGTAACCAAGTCTTACAATATCGAAACAAAATCAAAATTGTTCACGTTTATGAATTTAGTTGCATAACATAGCCAAATGTCATCGTTTTGGTTTTTTTTAATTATAATATGAAATTCGGTTAATTTTAGACATTGACCCTTATCATGAGACAAACCGGTGTTGTTTGGTAAGAATTGGGAGCAAATTTATTGCCCCCAAACAACGTCATTCTAATGTTTTTTAGCTTTAAACATATATCATCTGGTTGATATAAAAACAAGCATAAGAGGTTGTTTAGCAAACCTAAAAACCCTATTAGCTAAAAATAAATTTCATCAGTTTTGATTTCACACTATTCTGTAATATCTTCTTTTTTTTTTTCTTTTGGTTTTTCCTGCTAATTGATTCAGTTTTGTTATGAAAAGAATGTATAAACATAATTTTTTTCAAATCAATTACGAGACAATTTATTTAAAAATCAAATAATAATTATAAACTAAACTTAATCCGATTTAGTTTTTGAAATCCTCAAACAAACCCTAAACCATCCTTTAAAAAAATAAAAATAAAAATTTGGAGGTTGGACTTCTGAAAAAAAGGCCATTCAATGCCAAAGTTCAACACTTCGACATCAGTTTTTAATCCACAATTTTCGTTTTCAATTTTTTTGGGTGTGAATTTTAATCCACAACTTGACCATAAAAAACATGTATTCCACCACTCCAATTAAAGTGGGTCCAATTGCTTGTGCATGAACACAAGCTACCCCCCGATTGGCACCATCACCAGTTTTTCAATTCCTGTCAATTAAAAAACTATATATTATAAAATATTTAAAGAATTAATAAATAAACAACAATGAAAGGTTGAAACAGGAACGAATCAATCAATATGTGATGATCCGGAGACGCAATAGTCGTGGGGGCAAAGCACGTGTGGAACCAGCTAAGCTTGAAGGAGACGGCACGGCTAGCTGGCATAGCTATGAAGGCAACAAGACTTCCCACACGTGCGGTGCAGAAAGGGAGGCGTGCCCTTCCCACGAGGGGACCACCCGCCGTGTCTCCTTGCCCCCGATAAGAGCTTGCGCCCATTGCCATTCATTGGTACAAGAGACCACGTGGGGGTTGATTAATCTAATAACCTTTTTTTATGTTTTTTAGTTCAGCCATCGTAATCATAATCCCTAATCCATATATTATTAGTTTTACTTTCTTGTATGTTGTTTTTATTTAATTTAATAAACTTACAGTTAGAACCCCATGTTTACTATTGTAGCCTCCTTAATAAGGCACATTCACAACTTATTATCTCACTTTTTAATGTTTTAAAATTTTAATTCTGAATTTTTTTATCTGTTTAAATGATTTTTTGTGGTTTTTTTTTATTTATTTTTTTTGTTTGGGCAGACGATAGGAACTCACATACACACACGTACTAAGAGAAGTCGAACCCAGAACCTTCTCAAAATCCCACACCCCTTTAAGGTGGGATGTGCCACTCAGTCTACAGGTCATTGGCATTTGTCTAAATGATTGGGATAGGACAAATATCTTAAAACTTGTTTGAGAGTCTAATTTTCAAATTAAATAATTTAACAAATTTCATTACCCTTAATTAACAAATTTGAAAGAAATGATAGATTTGTGCCTTCCTATTTGTTGATTTCAAACCGTTAATATAGATAACTTGATTTCAAACAAGATTCAACAACCAGAAGAATTTATAATATTCAATTGAGAAAGAAGTTTTTTCCTTTCTCCTGGTCATGGATAAATTTTAGTCAAAATCTTTTGCAGTATTACTCTAATTTCCTCCGTAATTTTAGGAATTTGACATTATCTCAAACGTCAATAGTGTTTTAATAGAAAAAATTTAGCTCTTTTTCTGTCAATGATGATTTTAAGCATGCATATATTGGAAGTGAATTTCCCAAAGCGCGGTCCAAAAATTAAAACCATGTTTCTTTAATTTAATCTATGCATATGTGTCCTAATTTATTGATTTTATTCATTTTTTTATAGCGAAACAATACATAAATTATAGAAATAAATTCATAAAAATAAATCCATTCATATGACTCATAATTTATTTATTTTTGTCATTTTTTTTGATAGGGATACAATACATAAATAAATTCATAAAATATTTTTGAAGGTAAGATTCTCCTCATTCCAAACAACCAATTAGTCAACAATATTCCTAGAAAATTTAGCCAAAGTGTGAGCCACTGCATTTCTTTCTTTCATGCCTTACATGGGATAATTGAGCCGTACCAAACTTGGTCCTTATCAGCTAAACATTTTCGATAATTGACTCACTTGCAAATAGTTTTACTAGGACCTAAAGAGACAGTTAAATACTTCCAAACAATCGCCTTCCTAGTCCATTTTTCAAAGAGATACAAATCTCTTCAAAAATCCATGACCAAAACCACTCTGACCTTATCTCAGACCCCCAAATCCCCAATTTAGGCACCTTAGGAACCATATATATTTTTGGGCAGTTTGCAAAATAATTAATCCTTTGTGGTGGAACGTTTAAAAATGTCTAATGGGCAAAATATAATAATTAAAAAAATTATGAATTAAATATTGAATATCCATAGTTCGTGAACGTGGGATGAGGGAATGTACCCAATGCAAACTTTTATTAGTTCTCCCATGAGAGGTTGCTAGTCCGACAACGACCTTGGACCCATACCTCACGTGGATGCAGCTTTTATTATAATACAGGCCAACCTGCCTTCTATTCATGCTGCTGGCGTGCGTGATTGTGTGAGGACCATTTCACAATTCACACCATGTTTACTTGCCGGTCTAACATTTTTTTCTCTTTACATTGAGAGAGGTTCGAATCCTTAACTTCTCATATTTTTATCATTTTTTTCGCCATTCTCCAATTCAAGGAACTTCGTCTCACTTTCTTAGGATATCTTTTTTTTTTTTCTTTCTGGAAATTGGTTGGCAGACTCCTTTAATAACTGCTTTTGTATCACTAGTGGAATCGTTCTTATCCCTTATGAGAGATCAAGATGGCCACTGAGGCAATTAATCTACCGATGCCTATATCATTTTTTTTCTCCTGGTATTCAAAACTCTTAGGTGCATGGATTTGGTTATATATATCATGGGGTTAATAATATCTTCCTACCTCTAAACCTTCCCATCCAGGCTCTTCGTTTGGACCAAGTTACTAGTGCAAAATCTCTTAGGAGTGCCAATATGGACTCATTTTGGGGTAATTGAAAAAAAATATATAATTTATTTTGTCTCGTTGAATTTTAACAGTGAAAGATAATTTCCTTGTATTCATACATAAAAAAGTACATGAAGAAAATAAAACATTAGAGAAGACTGGATGACTTGATAAGGTTTTGGTGAAAAAATTTCGTGAAGACAAAGTCATATAAATGACTTTTCTTAGTTTTGCCTAGACAACCCAAGAGAAGGGAGGCATTGTGCAAAAGAGGTTGACATATAACTTAAATTGAGAGGTAAAATTAGAAGTTTATAAAAATTGGCTTTTAATGAAATGAATTTTATTTAAATCCCACAACTTTTTGTTACATTTGTAATTGTATTAAATTGACATAAAATTAGTATTGGAAATCAATTTTATTTAGTTTTTATGATTCTATAAGGTTACCTTTTGTCCTTTAAAATTTAAGTATTTTTTTATCATATTGATTTTTAATTTATAAATTTTTTCTTCCCGATTCTGCACAAGAAGCTGTTGAAAAAAAATCAATCAATCCCATCTAAAAGCGGTTTTATTAACGCCGCTTTTAGCAGCTTAAAAGCAGTGTTACTAACGCTGCTTTTAGAAGGCTTAAAAGCAGCGTTACTAACACCGTTTTTAGATTTTTTTTTTTTTTTATTATTTTTTGTAAACGTAAAACTAGTAAAAGTTTGTTTAGCAAAATAAGAAGGCACGCATTCACACCATCAACCCCTCTCTCTTTCACGCAAGTAAGATTCTCACACAAGGTCATGGTCCTTTGCTTTTAGCCCGTTGCCCTCGCTAGGTAATACTTCTCTCCCTCTCTCTCTCTCTCAATTTAGGGCTTTGCTAATAAACATCTTCTTCGCATACCAGTGTATCATGATGAAGAATAAATATCCTTGTTCTTGTCTTTGCAAGTATGAGATCCGATGGCACATTTCTGCGCTTTCTCTTTTTGAGGATGCTAAATGGAAATTGAAGATATGGGAGGATGGAACTTCTTGGATGGATGCCCTCTCCAACTTTTTCATCAGCATCTACTTCATCACATAGCTCTTCGAAGCAATGGAAGAAATTTCACAATTTTTTTTATTAAGTCCTCAACCCTGGCAAACTGAGTCTAGGCCACATAATATTTTTGTAGAGGAAAAAATTTCACAGTTTCATTCAAATTTTGTAACTATGATTTGGCGCTCCTATCCTACAAAAAGTTATCATCAATGGAGCTATTTTCATTCTTATCAAGAAACAATTGAGGACCATTTTTTCATGGACTTGTGAACAACAATGTTTGGGATTGGTTGAACTACATCCGGACATAAAGCTTCACGATCCGAGTTGAAAGTTGTGGCCTGTAAATGCCGTTTTCCTCCAGAGGATGTTCGGGTCGGATTGCCATCACTAGTGGGTGGATTAATTTCCGGAAGGAGATGAAACTGGGGTTGCAAGACGTACGAGCGCTTGTTTGAGTTTGTCCTCAGAGGAAGAATTAGCAAAGAAATGCTAGTGCAATTTTTCTGTAAAAAGGCAAGAGCTCAGAAATACAGAAGTGGTGGGACTAGAGGCTAATGCCTTAGATCCATGGCCTGAACTGCAGACTCACGCTGTGTGTGTGTGTGTGTGTGGTGCAAATGAAGAAATGATATGGATCGATTGGAGATTTTGCATGGCAATTGGTAGGTATAAGAAGGTATGGACTATGGAGAGCTTTTGTTACTAGTTCTGCATTCATGTTATTAGAAGTTGGTTGTCGCAACAATATTGTCCATGTTCCCAAGTCAGTCGATGCATAGAGGAAGTTTGTGGCTACATTGGTACTCACAATAGGAGACCCTCAATTTGACATATATTCCTTCTATAGAAAAACTCGTGTGCAACTATGCGGGTTGATGTGATATCACAAGTTAATAGAAGTAGACCAAAGTGGGATTAAGAGTATTTTTTGGCATCAAAATCCCACTTCAATTCGCTCATCCGTGACGCCACATGGCCGTGTCACAATTACATGGAAGACTCACTAGCGTGGAATGTTAGTTGTTAAATTGCATTTTTCTATTTTGGTAGTTACTACATTGCCTGTGATGATCTTGAAATATTTTGTCTTGGGTCCATGAAAATCTGAATTCTTGCTATTGGGTTTTTGTATTTGTTGAATCATTAATACTATGGACTGTAATCCTTCCTTGACACTAGATTAGTACTTTCTTGAACTAATGCGTTTTCCAGTTCTAAGAACTTCGAATGTCTCTATTGATAATATCTTTAAGACAGTGAGAGCAAAGATTCAAATTCAAGCCCTCCAATTCCTAAGAGACATTTAATAATATTTATCCTATTGATAATCCTATTTATCCTTTTTCTTTTGGCATAACATGAAGCTTCAAATAAAGTAAGAAATATATTCCTATTTATCCTTTGAAATCTATGGACACCCAGTGCATTTCTATAGGGGTTCACTTTAAAGAACCGGCCCATGACATAGGGAGTAGCCAAAAAGGCCCTAGCCCATTATTAGCTGGCTCATGACAAAGTAAACCCATTGCACGACAAAAGGAGGAGAGCTCGTTGTCGGATTCACAACCCCCACGATGAGATTTAAAGGTGCAAGTTGGTTCCATTTAAAGTTTTAAACCAAGAACCGAATCAACCCAACTTCTTTTGGGTTGGTTGGTTGGTTATCATGGTTCTTTATGGGGGATGGTCTCGTCCTGGGTTTGGAAAACAAGAATCAACTTAGTTTGGTTTTGGAGGAATGCACCAAGAAAACCAATTTAATTAATTCAAACAGTCCTGATATTCCGTGCATTGGCTCAATAGACCCTATAACCCACTACTACACGAAGTACAAATCTCGATGTGAGTGTTGATATAAGTTATATCAGCATGTATTCAACTGATCATCATCTTTTAATCTGAGAATTAACTTACCAAGTTTTGGTCAAGCAAACTAGACCTCAGGGAGAGTTGGATGGAGCTGCAAGCAACTTACTCTACCCCTAATGTTGGGGTTAGGTTGGGCTTGGGCTTCAAAGTTCAGACTAACCCAACCCACCATAGTTTCAGCCCTGACGCCTTATTGTTCACATAACAATAGAATTGCAGTCTGCGGTACAATAGGTGATTGATCACATTATTGCCAGTAGATATTGTTTACTCATACAAATTAAATCCTCTGTTCACAATATGGAGTTGTAAGTTTAAAAGTATATCAAGTTTTTCCTACTCATACTCACTTATTTTTATTAAAATTAGAAATATATGTTCAAGATGAGAGGTCGATCACGAGAATGGCTTATTTGATCCTACTTATTCTTAATATTTACCCAATTACTTTTCTTTTCTTTTTCTTTTTTTAAAGATTAATGAACAATCCACGGGGGAAGGATGGACAGATGCATGGGAGGGGAGGCAGGTTAGTGCCTTCATAGTTTCATACTTCAAATTGTTAGGGAAAATTTGTGTAATCGATCTAAATGTTCAAACAATTAATAGAAGTTAGAAAATTTCACAAAATAAAATATCAAATCACACAAGCAACAACAATTGAAATTATAAAACATAATAATACGAGAGAAAATTAAATAGACAAAGTTGAAATAGCTGACCTGTGGGAAGGCATGTGTGCTCACGTTGTCCTAAAAGAGTTATCGCCTTTTTACGTACAGGTTCTAGCTGATGATAACACCTCCAAAATACAACCCCAGAACCTCGTAGTTAGCTCTTCTATGAATACGTTTATAGGAAGAGTAATTTGAACCGTCTTAAATCAGTTGCCCCAAAATATATGAAAATTTGGTGGTAATATGTAAGAGAGAATAATGAAAATATAGAGAAAAGAATGAAGAAGATATACTGTAGAGAGAAAAGAACAACGTGTGTTTTTTATATATCTAAAGTCTCTTGATGTATGCCTTTATACAGGCATTTAGGTCTTACCGTTTTGAGTTTTAATGTTCTAACGGCTAGTACAATTAAAATTGTAACAGTCAAATCAATTGGACTTGTAAAAATCCAACAATCATGAGGTTAATTCCCATACTAAAAGCCTCATCAAGTTTTGAAACTTTACACTAATATTTCTAACACAAATCAGAAAATCAAGTTCAGAGAAAACAAGAAGCTAAATTGGAAGAGAAATAAAAACAAAAAAGAGAAACAAGAAAACCCTAAGAGCAAAGAGAAAATATTACTTACACTTCTTTGAAAATGATGGTGATGGATGATTTCCCTTCCTTCTTTACATCCAAACCCCTTTCGATCGATTATCCTTCCATTTTCATTCTCTGCAACTTTAAATTCTACGTCTACTTCTGGGTCTCGAAGGAGAGGAGGGTTTGAGAGACGGTTCGAGGGGAAGAGAGTCAGAGAGGTGGGGGACTTTGGAAGGGGCCATCGCCGAAGCTGACGGTTTGAGGGACATGGCTGAGGGCTAGCAATGAGAAAGAGAGAATCAAAAGAAGCGAAATTTGCGCGGGTTTCTTTTGCTAAGAACTTGCGCGGGTCTCTATACACTATGCACGTTGCTTTTTCTATTTGTCGTATTCCTGGGCCAACATTCCAGTTACAGAATGGAATACACCAATACAATATAATTAGCCCCGAACTTGTGCCCCCCACATTTTACTGAATTGAATTTCGGTAAAATGTTTCACTCTCCTAAATCGGCCTTCGATCGTACTAGGCCCCTTTTTTTTTTTTTTTTTGCTTTTCTAAGGCACGTGTCAGCACCCTGTACTTTTCTTTATATACCACGTGTCTTCTCTTGATTTGCTCATCTACTGATGGCATTAATTCCATCAATGATATCACTGCGCCGTTCTCTCTTCCCAAGAGGAACGTGTCTTTTCGGGATGTCCTTCCATTACTTCTAAAACGCCAAAACCCTTCATAATCCTTACGAAAACATTCTTTGAGCCAGAATTTCTCTCTCTAGGACTTTTCTTCTCCGGCAAGTTCATTCTCTTTTCCGGTAGGCTGTTGCTCTCTCCTCCATCCGAAGTTCCTGGTCTTCTCCCCGCTACCTCCGAGTCTTCTGCTTGTACGTTTCTTCTACCTTCAGCTTCGTCGTTTCTCTTCTCCATATTCTCATCCATGGCGGATTCTGCTCCTGGTGATATCGCCGGCAAAGAGCGCTTGGAGGCTCTCCAAACGACTGACCCCTCAGTGGCCATCCCTAAGGTACTCATCCCTTACAATGACTCTTACACTTTAGGTCCTATATTCCTTTCTGCTGAGGCCGCCAAGCCCTACTCTTCTGTTTTCCCAAAACCTCAATCTGAGGTCTTCGTTTTTGAAAACCCTAAGTGCAACATTGTTTCTTCATTCTCCAAGTCTATTCGTTGCTGGCCAAATAGGCAAAAGAATTGGCTATCATGGTTTGACAGAATGGCTGCTGTGAAAGCTAGTGCCTGGCATGAATTGGGGATTTATGAAATCCTCCACTTGTCTAAATTTCAGATCCCTATCAACAAAGAAATCTTATCCTCTGCCTTATGCTTCTGGTCAGTTTCGACCAATTCTTTTCATTTTAAGTTTGGAATGATGACCCCCACACTACTAGACTTGGCTGCACTGTTCGGCCTACGTCCTAATGGGAAATGGATAAATGCTCTGGCCGAACTTCCTGATTTTGATGATTCAATTTCTTTTGATAAGAAGAGTACCTCTTATACCAATTTTCTCAATCTTTATATGAAAACAGAAGGTGATATTGATGAGATCGAATATGTAGCCTTTCTTCTTTTTTGGATTTGCAAATGTCTTTTCTGTTCCCCTTCTTTTAAAATTGTTAAGGCCGATTTGAAATTAGCGGTCTACCTGGCTAGAGGGTGCAAAGCTGCTCTAGGACCTCTAGTTCTTTCAAGTCTTTATAGAGGCCTGTTTAATCTATTGTCCTCCAATTTCCAACTTTGGGGAGGCCCCCTTTGGATGCTCCAAATCTGGTTGCATGCTTATTTTCCAGAAATAAGTCCTGTCTGCGAAACTCATGACAGCGTTCCTTCTGTTGGGTATAATTTCATTGATTTTACCCGTAACCCTCATTCTTTTCGAGATTGCTTCATTTTCTTCTATTCCTGTAATAATCGTTCTCGAAAGCAATTCTATCCATTTTTTCCTTTGCGGCTTGGACCGCAGTGGCTATTGGCCGTAACTACTTTTGAGGCTCCAGAATCGGTCTTAAAATCTTTTTGGAGTAGTGTATTGATTCCAAGAGACCTTCACCATAGAATAACCTTGGAAAATTCTGGAAACAATCGCTGTGGAGTGGAGGTTTATTGTCCTCACTTTGTCGCTAGGCAATTCGGCCTACGCCAATCCATTCCTTTTCCACTGATCTATAGCCTGAATTCTGATTTCCTGAATCGGCTCGTTATTCATGACATTGATGAAGTGGATAGTGTTGACTCCATTTTCAGATTTCTGAAAAAAGATTTTGAGATATCTCCCTTCCGTTATAAACCGTCTGCATCTGATGGTTTTATCTCCTTTTGGGATAATTATATCAAGGAGAGTAGGCCGCTGGGCTCAGCAGAAGCTTTTGAGAGGCTTTCTATACAGGAAGCTCATAGTGATACGGCCACTTCCAGCGATGGTGATACTAACCCAGTTTCTTCGCAGGCCACTGATACTGGGGGAAAGAAACAGAAGACCAAGCAAGGTATCCCTATTGACCGATATTCAGATTATCAGTCTGTACTAACTTATGAAAAATTTTATAAAATCAAATGGATCCCTGGGGAAGACATGTGGGTAATGGTTGACAAGGTAGATAGAGCTGTTTTAAACATAAAATCAAAACAATTTGATGAATACATGGCAAAAAACAGAGGGAAAAGAGTTATGTCAGGTCCCACATTTTTTATGAAGTTTGAAAAATGGCTGGAGAAAAATCGACCATATACTCCTTCTGCTAACTTTGCAATAACTGACCTAGTTGAACCATCATTGGCCTTATCCTTGCCCGGTGAAGTTACTTGGGTAGGGAGACGCGCCAATAAAAAAGAACTTGACCGATTTCAATGGATAACCTGGCCCATATCGGCCTTTGGGATAGGTATTTCCTTTGCCCATTTCTTTTTAAATGATCTCATTAAGCTTTACTGATTTCATTCGTCTTACAGATGTTCCAACTTATGAGCAGCAGCCTCTTGCTCCTTTACTAGAGCTTCCTTCTGAGGACGAGGAAGAGCTCCAAAGGTCCCAACCGGGGAAATCAAAAAGCGCTGCTTTGGTGAAGTCCCAGCACACCAAGCAGAAAGCTCTGGAGCCCGAATCCCAAGCCGCTGAAACCCAGGCCAAGAAAAGGGGCAGGCCGAAAGCCACTACAGCTGTGGAGAATCGGCCTAAAAAGTCCAAAGCGGGGGATATGGGCGAAATCTTTGCGTCCTTGTCTCAAAAAGGATCTCGCTCAACTTCTGTACCAGCTTCATCTTCTTCCATCTCTAAGCCAACCAAAAACTCAAAAAACCCCAAACCTTCTAAGGCTGATGAATCTCATCAGGCCGATTCTGTGGGTAAGGCCGACTCTTCCGATCAAGATGAAATGATTATTTTGCCTGATCCCACAGAAATCGTGACCCAATCCCCCCATGTTCCAGAAAAAACCACTTCTGCTGCCCCCACTACAACTTCCTCGATCCCATCAGGAGACAAATTCTCAATGGCCATGGCTTCTCTGGAAAAACTGCGTTCTTTTCTGAAGCCGAAGCTGGCCGAATCTCCAATCTCTTCTGCTACCTCCAATCCTCCGAAAAGCACTGATATTGAAAAAGCCAGAAAGCTCCTTAAAACTATTTCCACTGTTCCCATTTCTACCATTTTTTCTCAAGTTGAAAAAATAAAAAAGGCCATAAAAGTTATCTTGGCCGATTCTAGCACCACGCCAGGCTTGGCAGCTAACCTCCAGTCCTTCGATGAAAAAGTCTCCCTCCTTTGCTCTTCTTATTCTTCAGTCAGGAATGAAGCAATCCAGAACAGAAAGGTGCTGAACCATATGACCGATCTTCAGTCTAAGATCCAGATTGCTATGGACGAGGCCGATAAGATGAAGTCTTTGATTGAAGAAGGTCAAAAAACGAAGCAACAATTTGAAGCTGTGATTGCTGACCTGGAAAGACAGTTGGGTGAAGCCAGAGAAAAACTAAAGGAGGCAGAGACGGTCCAAGCAGACTTAGCAGAAGCCTTCTCTGTAAAAGTAGAAAAGGCACAAGAGCTGGCCGATCAGTACCAGTCTTTTTTTGGGGAAGAGGAGGCATTGGAACAGAAGCAGAGGGATCTGGAGGACCGTCTCCAAGCCTTTGAAATTGAATGGTCCAGTACTAGGGAGCTGCTTTCTCTTGCTGACCCTTCTCTTTCTGCCTCTTCTTGAACAATTCTTTTTATGGCTGGGATGTAGCCATCCTTGAACAATTTTATAATGTAATTCGGCCATAAGGCCTTCTAGCACAATTCTCTTTTAATTCTTTCTTGATTTGGCCATGAGGCCTTGAACATGTTTTTTCCCTCATCTTTCTTCTGAATGCAAATTTGAATTTGCCTCTGCATTTGTATCATTCGAGTATTTAACATTTTCCCACATTGCAGGATAATATTTTTTAATAAATCGGCCATTGATGGGCCGATCATGGATGTCACCATCTAAATTTTGTAGATGATATGCTCCACCTTTTAGTACTTTGAAAATTTTAAAAGGGCCTTCCCAATTGGGAGACCACTTCCCGTACTTGGGATCTCTTGACCCTATGGGTAATATGGCTTTCCAAACTAACTCGTTTTCAAGAAAATCTTTAGGCCGAACTTTCTTATCATAAGTTTTTTCTACTTTTTTCTTTTGGGCTTGCAAATGATCTAAAGCTAATAACCTGACATCATCCAGGTCATCTAATTCGGCCAACATGGCATCATAATAATCTTGTACACTCAGATTGTTTTGCTTAGCAACCCTTAGAGATCGAATAGTTACTTCCATAGGTAGAATTGCATCATGCCCATAGGTTAAGGCGAATGGGGTAGTACCTGTACTAGTTCTCCTAGAATTTCGATAAGCCCACAAGGTTTCCGAGAGTAATTCATGCCATGCTCGAGGATTTTCCTCAATCATTTTTTTCAATACTGATTTTTAAAATCTTATTTGTTGATTCGGCTTGCCCATTTGCTTGTGCGTAGTATGGCGTTGAATGTGTAATTTCAAAACCATATTCTTCAGCAAACGCCCTGACCTCACTGCCAGTAAATACTGTTCCTTGCTCAGCAGTAATAGTTTGGGGTAGGCCGAATCTATGAATGATGTTTTCTTTAATACATTTGATGACCTCAGTCTGTGAAACCGAAGGCATAGGAATGGCTTCCACCCATTTTGTGAAGTAATCCGTTGCCACTAAAATAAAAGCATCTCTTTTGGATGATTCAGGGTAAATTTTCCCTATTACATCCATTGCCCATCCTCTGAACAGCCAAGGCTTTACTATGGACTGCAATTTTGTTGCAGGTGCGTGTTGCACTGGCCCATGAACTTGACAGGCTTGGCATCCTTTAGCATATTCCAAACAATCCTTCATTATATTCGGCCAATAATAACCGTATCTTCTGATGAGCCATCTCATCTTAATGCCAGCCTGGTGTGCTCCACAAATGCCTTCGTGGACTTCGGCCATGATTTGCATTGACTGAAACTTAGAAAGGCATAAGCATAAAAGACCGTCCACATTCTTTTTATACAATTCATCATCTAAAATGACGAACTTTAAAGCCTTTTTCCTGATTTTATACTCTGTTTGAATAGATGGATTTTGCAAATATTTTATAATTGGAAATCTCCAATCATCTAGGGCAACATCTAATGATAATATCCAGTCACTAGGACCGAATACATTCTTTAAGGACGATTCTAATCTCCTTTCTATAGTAATCGTCCTGGTAAGAATACTAAGTGCGATTTTTAGCCCAGAAGCTATTTGAGCCAATTCATTTGCTTCGTTATTTTCTTTTCTCGGGACACATTTGAATAAAACGTCAGCAAATAAACTTAGCAAATATTTGGCGATCCTATTATATTCAACCAGGGAATTACTTACACATTTGAAATCGCCAGATAACTGTTTTAAAACCAACTGGGAATCCCCAATAATAAGGACACTTGATATATTCAAATCCACCAATAAACCGAGACCGATAATGAGAGCCTCATACTCGGCCTGATTGTTTGTACAATCGAAATCTAGCTTGAATGAAAATTGAGTTCTTTTGTTCATTGGGGATATTAGAACTACACCTGCTCCGGCCGATTCTTCGGTTCGAGACCCATCGAAAATTAGAATCCATGGGACTAAAGAAATGCACCCAATCTCCATGGTAGGCAAAATTTCAGGCACCTCTCCTAAATTAGGGTGGCTTGCTAAGAAATCGGCCAGCGCCTGGCCATTAATTGCCTTTTGAGGAGTATATTGCAAACAAAATTCAATTAGGACTAATGACCATTTTGCAATTTTCCCTCTTACAATCGGCCTACTCAACATGTACTTAACCACGTCAGTTTGACATATTATATAAACCAGAACGGGTAACATATAATACCTTAACTTAATACATGAAAAGTACAAAGCCAAACAAAGTTTTTCAATCGGTGTATATCTACACTCGATTTTATTCAACAGTTTACTAAGGAAATAAACGGCCTGCTCATGTCCATCATCTCTGTCTTGGGCTAACAATGCTCCAATAGATTCTTCAGCGGCCGATATGTACAACTTCAAGGGCTTCCCCTGCTTGGGTGGCATTAACACCGGTGGCTTTGTAAGATATTCTTTTAGTTGGTCGAATGCTTCCTGATGTTGCCTGTCCCACTTGAAGCTGTCCTCCGCCCGTATCTTCAGCAGAGGAGAAAAGGCTTTGGTTCGCCCTGCACAATTAGAAATGAAACGGCGCAAGAAATTAACTTGACCGAGAAACCTTTGAAGCTCTTTTTTATTAGATGGTGGTTTTGCATCGATAATTGCCTTTGTTTTGTTTTTGTCAACTTCAATCCCTCTTTGATGGACAAGATAACCTAAGAAATTTCCAGCAGATACACCAAAAGCACATTTTAAGGGGTTCATTTTTAGACTATGAGCTCGCATTCTTTCGAAAGACTTCCTTAGATCGGTCTTATGAATATCCAGATCTGAAGATTTAACCACCACATCATCTATATAAACTTCCATAAATTTTCCAATCATATCATGGAAAATATAATTCATAGCTCTTTGGTATGTAGCCCCAGCATTTTTTAGACCGAATGGCATCACTACCCATTCAAAGGTCCCGATACTACCTGGGCACCTAAAGGCTGTTTTCTGTACATCTTCTTCGGCTATGAAAATTTGATTATAGCCTGAATGACCATCCATGAAAGATAGGACTTTGAACCCAACGGCTGCATCGACCAACATATCAACTACAGGCATTGGGTATCAGCTTTAAATAGCCACTACTACCTGCTTCACCACATTGGCACGTGAATCGGCCAACATGTTCAAAGGTTGACTGTTTATCTTCTCCTGAAAACAATGTGAAATCAGGGAACTTAAAACCTCTGGGAAATTCGTGAAGTTGGTCGATATAATCAGGGTAAGGGCGACTATAAGCTGTTCTAACTGGTGGTCGACCTACCCCTATTTGTTCCCTAATGATATTGGCAATCTCTTCCCTGAAATTGTTTGGATTGTCCCTCAAATTGGTCTGAAAGGTTTGAGTAAGGTCTTCTTGACCAACATAATTGTATGGGGCTTCATTTGAACCCCCATAGTTTCCAGCCGTGGATCGGCCTGTTCTAACTGGAATATCGTTTTGATTTCTCAGCATAAAATTGCTATTTCGACTTGGGTCAAACGAGTCATTCAGCATTTTATTGTAAATTTGCCCCCCGGGTGAAGCATAAAACACATTATCCTTAACTCCACTTGTTCCAATATTCGGTCTGGGCTGTCCGAATTGACCTCCCAAATGGATAGAGGTTGGGATTTGCCCTTCCGGCCGAAACATTGATGGGTTTGACCCCAAAGGATCTTGCCTGGACAAAAGATGAACGTCCCCATACCTATAGTTATTTGACCCTTCGGCCTTTCGGCCGTATTGACTAGATCTTTCATGAGTATTATTTTTAAACGCTGGTCCTAGTTTTTCCACCATGTAACTAAGTAATTTGTCCGAATTTTTATTCAGACTCTCACTAATCTGCTGATTAGATTCAACAAATGTCTTCATAGTAAGTGACATTTGCTGCATCATCATCTGCGATATGTCGTGCATCATGGTGTCAAAATTCATCCTGAAGGCAGCCATAAACTCATTGGCAACATTTGCATGGTCCAATGGTTGGCTTTCCGTATTTTCATTCCTAGGAGAATTATCTCCTGGGATTTCCAGACTGTCTTCTTGGCCAGACTCTTGGCCAAAAGCTTCTTTTCCACGTCCTCCACGTTTTGGTGGCATGATTGTTGCAAAAACAAATCTCTTAGAACTGGAAAATAACACGAATGGTGTCCCACCGGGCGTGCCAAAAAGTGTTTCCTCCAAAATTTTGATTCTGAAGATTGGGTTGCGCGAGCGTGCCAGCCACTACACAGTGACGAATTGCGGGTTCTACCTTGCCTTGAATGGACTCAAGGACTTTTATGTGACAAACAATTGAAAACACAAAATAATAACAGAAATTAAAAAGAAAAGCTCACCACGGAGGAAGCCATTTTCATTGATCGATTTCTGGAATTACAATGATGAACAAAGGGGTGCACACGCCTTTGACCAGAAAGGAGCACACGTTTCTGGGTTTAAAATCCTAGAATTCTAAAAGAAAATGGAAAAGATAAAGTTCCTGAGAACTGGTTTGTTGATTGATGTTGGCCCTTCTTCCAATGACTGCTTACCCTTTTATACGCTTCATTAGTAACTGCCCCCTATTCTTCGCCTGCTAACTGCCCACTTCCATGATCTTTTAGTTCCATAACTGCCCACGTTCTATAACCTCCCATGACTATCTTTCAGAAACCAAATCCACTACCTCAGCTTCCCACGATGTGACCACGTGGTTTAATTAACTATACTGCAAATCACGGTCCAGCCTTGACCGATTTGAGGAATTTCGACCCTTAAAGCCGAGATAACTTTTGACCGAATAATCAAAAAATCCTTAGGCCGATTTTAGGGTGTAAACAGCGATGCACAAAATAAAATATAAAGAAGAATTATAATATATAAAAATAACACAATATTTAAATCTAAAGTATCCTAATATTTTTATATATATAAATAGAATAAAAATTATAACAAATAAGTGAATGACATACAAATTTATTGTATTTATTTATTTATTTATTTAACGATTAGGGTTATCCCCGTTTATTCTCACCGTGGTTTTAGCCAAGGTGATTCTTTTAACAATCCATGTGAGATGCACCACATTTACACAGGTAATGATCTTTACGAAGAGTTTAAATGATAATCTCTAAGGAGTACACTTAAAACCTAACCACTCGACCAATCCCACAGGGTAAATTTATTGTAAAATTAATCATACATAAAAATTGTAAAAAATAAATAAATAAATAAATACTCAACTTAAATATTCTAAAAAACACAATATAAAAGTAAAGTATTACTAAATAAAATATCTATAGCAAATGTATCTATTTCAAAAGGTGTATCTGGATTCATGTAAATGGTTGTAGGAAACTATGCTCATAAATGTAATACCCTGAATATTTATTAATTTATTTTACGTGTATATTCGGTGGAATTGTACACAAGATGATAAATTTAAATATTTTATATAAAGAATGGAGATGAAGTCAATTGGATCTTGGGAAACATTGCATTAAATTGCTTTGGGTGGAGAAAAATGGTTAAATTGTTATATATATATATATATATATATATATATAGGTGGAGGACAGAAAAGTCAAAAGTGTGGAAAGGAAGAAAGAAGGAAGAAGAAGAAGTGGGCAGTTGTGTTGTAGGGGAATGAATAAAAAAGTCAAAGAAATATATACATTAGGTGAGAAGAGAAGAAAGAAAAGAAGAAAAGATAAAGAAAAGGGAGACAGGGAGATAGGGATATGAGAAAGAAGGAAAAAAGAGAGAAGGAGATAAATAAATAAATAGAGAAGAAGGGAGGAGAAAAAGAGAAAGGCAGGGAGGAAGCCGAGAGAGGCAGAGGGCGGATGGATGTTTGTAGGAGGTGGAAGCTCCAATCCTACATTTGTGAGTATAGATTTTGTATTTTTTTAGCAGATCTATGTGTTTATAGTTCTGGTTTTTCATTTTATTCACTCATTTTTTAGGTAGGAGGTTTAATTCTTGTATAGTGGATGATGAGTATTTTGAAGCATATGTTAAGATTTGATTTGTGCAATTGATAAATATTAATGATGATATTATTGGATGTCATGGATTATGATGGTTGATTTTATTGAGGCCAATATATCTGGGAATTGAATTATTATTGATAAATGGATTATATTTGAGGTATATAATTTGGAGTTCGTATTATTCAATTTATATATTATTTTGAATATAATTGTATGTGTGTACTGTGTGCGAGAATGTTTGAAATATTATTTATTGTATAGGAATTGAATTTCTTACTGGGCTGTTGTTTGCTCACCTCAATATATTTTCAGGTGATCATTGTTAGAGACACGTAATAAAATTGGGGTCGAGATTTTGAGAAGTTATCGCATACATTTATTTTTATTTAAAATTGATGTAATTTTATTCATTTGGTTGGCCAATGTATATTGATGAGTTTTGAACTAACCATCGCTAACCGCACCTACGCAATACAATTTATTTTTAAAGGGAATTTATTTTTAAAAATATTTATTTATACAGAGCTCAAAAAAATTAAACGTGTTATCATTTTTAAATTTTAGGGTGTTACAATGACCAAATAAAAAAAAACATGCATTTTCTTCTTGTGTATATTGATGTAGGCACACCAATAAACGGATTGTTTGATTGTTTCTCACAAAATATTTAGAAAATATATTTTTTCCCTCATTATTCTAGATTTTAAAATGTAATTTCAACACCCATTAAAATATAAGAACATATTAAAAACTGGCAATTCAAAGAAAGGAAAAAAAAAGAAAGAAAGAAAGAAAGAAAGAAAGAAAGACCTAACAAATGGTAAAAATCAAGACTCACGTGATAAGGGCAGATTGGTATTAAAGGTCTTTGTGCACGCCATATCTTGTAACCCTTTTGTTATTGAAGCTTTCAAGTGAGAATGGAAAAATGAGAATTGTTTATGTATTGCAGGGATAAGTCGTGTGTTTGCTTGAGAAATAAAAAGGTGTCTCATTGAATAGTTGTTAAAACTGCTTGGGATTTGATAATTAAGACTAATTTTTTAAAAAGCTGGAAATTAAAGAATGCACCATGTAGTGTCATAAAAAGTCTCCAAATGGCAATCCTAAACACTACTTTTATATATATATATATATATTAGATTTGTTTTTTTTTTTTTTTTGTTTTTTAAATAAGTATATTATGAAAAATTCAATATTAAAAAAATTGAAATGAAAAAAATATGGGTACAAGTATATATATATATATAGATATCTAGAAATGATACAAAATTCAATAAAAATTTGGGGACCAAAAATATACAAATATGTATTACGTTATTTCATTTAGTATATCTTTCTTAATCAGAATTTTTATCTTGCTTTATTTAAATATTTTATAAGATATTATTAACAAATCAATTACATTAAATTTAGTATATAAAATCACTTTTCTGTTTTGCCAAACAATATGAGAACACACACACTCTCACACTTACATTGAGTCGAGACCAAGATATTGGAATGGGACATGCCATTAGACCAACGAGCTATTGACATTTTTATTATTTTTTTTAACTCATTTATTTGGAATGAGAGAGGAATTTTGTCCTAACATCTATCATAGAAATATGGTCTTTATGGGGAAAAAAAAAATCTATTCATGCCGTACATAATGAACTCTAATGAATTAAGTAAAGAGATAGAAAATTATAATAGAAAACTCGACAATTGGACTTTCACTTCAAAAAAACAAAAGTAAAATCATAAGATTTAATATTAAAATTAGTATTGCCAATGATTGTAGTAGGATTGGGCTCCCTAATGTTACAACTGAAAATATTTTAATATACGAATAATATTAAATACATTAAATAAGTGAATTATATGTTTAGTATAAAAAAATGAACTTTTTTTTGGGTTAAATTTGAATTTTGTATAGTAGAAATTTCGTATGCACGTATATTATACAAGTATTCACCATGATATGATGTGACATGAAATGATCATGCGGTGATATGATTTGGGAAAAATTACCTAAACATTCTACTATTTGCAGGAATTCTTTTGACTATTGACTTGTAACAAACTGACCACTGACGTTACTATAAGCTACAACAAACGAAAACAAGTTGGTAGTCAAAGCATCCTTCTTAGGAATTACTCCTAATAAGGCTAATGCATTGGTAATTTCCCTTTCGCCCATATGCGGAAAAACCGCGGAACAGACCGCGATCCCTCTTCCTCGCTGGAGCCCAAACCTCGAGAACTCGTCGGCAGAGGTCACCAATATCCCGCCACCTAGCCGTCGATCGTCGCCCTACCTCGCTGGGTTCCAGCGATCTCGCCGGAGCTCGATGATCTCCCTTGCATACTCACCGTCGATCGTACTGGTACGCAATTCTCTCTCGTCCTCTCTGACTCTTTGATCCTCGCTTTCTCGCTGGTGTGTGCCAAATTTTGCTTCGAATTTTGCTTCTGCTCGTTTTCATATGATAATGGATTTATAAATTTTCATTTTCTAGGTTTTTTTGTTTTATTTTATTTATTTTTAAGTTATCAGTATGTAACTATGTGTATGTGTGGAGTTTTGATGCTTCATTTCGGTAGGTTCTCTATCTCTCTGCGCCGTTGTATTTAGGACTTCAATTCATGATGCACTTCTGTTTTCTTTTTCTTTTTTTTCTTTTTTTTTGGTGGGGTTTTGAACGCCCTCATTTCTCTCCATTTTTTTTCTCCTCTTAATTAAGCTCACAAACAAGGGAAGGTAGACCTCCTCCCCTCCATTTATTTTCTCCTCTCCAAATCACTCCATCCAAAAGGATAACATCTTTCACTTTACTTTCAGATGAACAATATAAAAATGCCATATAAGTAATAATTTTAATCTTCTGTTTCTTCCGTTTGGTTATTCAGAAAATGTAGGAAACGAAGAGGAAAATGTGAATTTTAAAATTTGATGTTTCATGTTGTTTTTAGTTTCTCAAGAAAATGAAAAATTCATCTCAAATAAGCCAAAAGGTTGTAGTAATGGCATTGGTGGAAAAGGTGGTTGGGAGTGTGAGGTTGGAGGTGGTGGTTGGAGTTAGTTGTGATGTGGTGGCAGGGTTGTTGATAGTAAAGGGTGACTGGTGGTGGTGTCAAGGTGGAGTACTGGTGGAGTTGCCTTTGTGGTAAAAAAAAAAAAGGTTAAAAAAAATTAAAATAAAAAATAAAAAAAATAAAATAGTGCTTTTATTTTGAAATTGAAATTACTATATGAAAGCCTAGTTGCTACAATATATTATTTTTCATTGAAAACTATTGTGCCCATAAAGCTGTTTACTAAGAAAGATGGCTTTTAGAGTAGTTGCATTACTGAAAGAGGAAAGAAAGAAAGGGTTTGCTTCATATATAAAATTTTGATCTAGTTTCATGAGTGTGCATGCGTGCAGCCTCAGTAGTCACTTGTAACTTCTCAGGCTGCATTTTATATCTTTGCAAGAGTTGCCTACTTTATGTTAGTTACGCATATACGTAAGTGTATGCCTTTTGATATGTTTGCAAAAAAATTTGGGTTGCATTTATATTACTTGAGTTTAATTCGGCTTGTTCATTTACATGAATTTCTTAATGCGTGTGCTTGTATTAATTATCTCTTTCAATTGTGTAGGGTATGCTTCGGCCAGATTCCAGTTCCATTTTTGCATAGCCTTTAGTATATTACAGACAGAACTTGTTTTCTTACCGAAGAATTCACTACAACTATGGGGTGTCTAAAGCTGCAATCTAGAATCAAGGCAACTGAAGAAGAGGAACCTGAAGACTGTGACACTACCTATCCCAATAAAGCTGCTTTAGCATGCATGATTAATTCAGAAGTTGGTGCTGTGTTGGCAGTAATGAGGAGAAATGTAAGATGGGGGGGCCACTATGTGTCCGGTGATGATCAACTTGAGCACTCTCTTATTCAGTCATTGAAGACATTGCGGAAGCAAATCTTTTCATGGCAGCATCAGTGGCACACCATCAACCCGACTGTGTATCTTCAACCATTTCTTGATGTGATTCGATCTGATGAAACTGGTGCACCAATCACGGGTGTTGCTTTGTCATCTGTTTACAAGATCTTAACTCTTGATGTGCTTGATCTAAATACTGTTAATGTTGAAGATGCTATGCACTTGGTAGTTGATGCCGTGACTAGCTGCCGATTTGAGGTGACTGATCCCGCATCAGAAGAAGTGGTACTGATGAAGATTCTTCAGGTTCTTCTGGCTTGTATGAAAAGTAAAGCATCAGTTATGTTGAGTAATCAGCATGTTTGCACTATAGTAAACACTTGTTTCCGTGTAGTTCATCAAGCAAGAACAAAAGGTGAGTTGTTGCAGCGGATAGCTCGCCACACCATGTATGAACTTTTTAGGTGTATTTTTGCACATCTTCCAGATGTTGACAACACTGAACATGCATTGGTTAATGGAGGCAGTGTTGTCAAACAGGAGGTATGTTGCATGCTCTTTTTTCCTATTTTGGGTGCTATATCTTCTCCCTGCTCATGCTTGTACTGGTTAATGCAGAGTCAGTTTTAGAGTATTTTTCTATATGAATATATAAAGGTATTGTTTTTTCTGCAGGTTGGTGGCCTAGATAATGATAATGGTTTTGGGAGCAGACAATTAGTGAATGGCAATGGCAGCTCTGAGTATGATGGTCAACCATCCTCTGGGAATCTTGCTTCTAGTGCTTCCACAGGTCTTATAGCGACTGGGATGGATGAAAATATTATTGGGGCTGGTAATGGGAAGGAAGCTGTTCCATATGATTTGCATCTCATGACGGAACCATATGGGGTCCCTTGCACGGTGGAGATTTTTCACTTTTTGTGTTCACTATTAAATGCTGTTGAGCATACAGGAATGGGCCCTAGATCCAATACTATATCATTTGATGAAGATGTGCCTCTTTTTGCCTTGGGTTTGATCAATTCAGCTATTGAATTGGGTGGGCCCTCTATTTGCCGACACCCAAGGTTATTGAGTTTGATACAGGATGAACTATTTCGTAATTTGATGCAATTTGGATTATCAATGAGTCCAATAATTCTTTCGATGGTATGTAGCATAGTGCTCAATTTATATCAGCATCTGCGTACTGAACTCAAACTTCAGCTTGAGGCTTTCTTTTCGTGTGTGATTTTGAGGCTCGCACAAAGCAGATATGGGGCTTCATATCAGCAACAGGAGGTCGCAATGGAGGCTCTTGTTGACTTCTGCAGGCAAAAAACTTTTATGGTGGAGATGTATGCTAACTTAGATTGTGACATAACTTGCAGTAATGTGTATGAAGACCTTGCTAATTTATTGTCAAAGAGT
Source organism: Liquidambar formosana (assembly GCA_039720395.1). Lineage (NCBI taxonomy): Eukaryota > Viridiplantae > Streptophyta > Magnoliopsida > Saxifragales > Altingiaceae > Liquidambar > Liquidambar formosana. Next base: position 39,090,719 of record CM077824.1, on the reverse strand, counting down.
GCATTTCCAGTGAACTGCCCTTTGTCTACAATGCATATTCTTGCTTTGGATGGTCTGATTGCCGTGATTCAGGGAATGGCTGAGAGAGTAAGCAATGGATCGCTTAGCACAGAACCTGCTCCAGTGAATCTCGAGGAGTATACCCCGTTTTGGATGGTGAAGTGTGACAACTACGGTGATCCTAATTACTGGGTCCCTTTTGTTCGCCGAAGGAAGTACATTAAGAGAAGGTTGATGATTGGGGCCGATCACTTTAATCATGATCCAAAGAAAGGGCTGGAGTTTCTGCAAGGAACACACCTCTTGCCTGACAAACTTGATCCCCAAAGTGTGGCTTGCTTTTTCAGGTACACTGCTGGGTTAGATAAGAATCTTGTTGGGGATTTCCTTGGAAATCATGACGAGTTTTGTGTTCAAGTTCTTCATGAATTTGCTGGGACTTTTGATTTCCAAGACATGAATCTGGACACTGCATTGCGGTTGTTCTTGGAAACTTTCCGTCTGCCTGGAGAATCACAAAAGATACAAAGGGTGCTTGAGGCATTTTCGGAGAGATACTATGAGCACTCGTCACAGATTCTAGCTAACAAGGATGCTGCTCTCTTGTTATCCTATTCACTTATATTGCTCAACACAGATCAACACAATGTACAGGTTAAGAAAAAAATGACAGAAGAGGATTTTATCCGGAATAATAGGCACATCAATGGAGGCAATGATCTCCCTCGAGAATTTCTGTCAGAGTTGTACCACTCAATCTGCAAGAATGAGATACGCACAACCCCAGAACAAGGTGCTGGTTTTCCTAAAATGACCCCAAGCCGTTGGATTGATCTAATGCACAAATCCAAGAAAACCGCTCCATTCATTGTGGCTGATTCCAGAGCCTTACTTGACCATGATATGTTTGCAATAATGTCAGGTCCAACAATTGCTGCCATCTCAGTGGTATTTGATCATGCAGAACATGAAGATGTTTACCAAACATGTATCGATGGATTCTTAGCGCTTGCAAAGATTTCTGCATGCCATCATCTTGAAGATGTACTGGACGATCTGGTTGTGTCTCTCTGTAAGTTCACGTCGCTCTTGAATCCATCCACTGTTGAGGAACCTGTGCTAGCCTTTGGTGATGACACAAAAGCCAGGATGGCAACTGTGACAGTTTTCACCATTGCAAATAGGTATGGAGATTATATCCGCACAGGTTGGAGAAATATCCTGGATTGTATCTTAAAATTGCACAAGCTTGGTCTTCTTCCTGCTTGTGTGGCAAGTGATGCAGCTGATGACTTGGAGCTCTCTGCTGACCCTGGCCATGGGAAGCCTCTTACAAATTCTCTATCTTCAGCCCACATGCAGTCCTCGGGTAATCCAAGGAAATCCTCTGGGCTGATGGGCCGGTTCAGTCAGCTCTTGTCTCTTGACACAGAGGAGCCAAGATTTCAACCTACTGAACAACAACTCGCTGCTCATCAGTGTGCCCTCCAGACAATACAAAAGTGCCACATTGACAGCATATTTACAGAGAGCAAGTTTCTACAAGCAGATTCTTTGTTGCAGCTTGCACGGGCAGTCATCTGGGCTGCAGGGCGACCCCAGAAAGGAAACAGCTCTCCCGAGGATGAAGACACTGCAGTTTTCTGCCTGGAGTTGCTGATTGCCATTACCTTGAACAACCGAGACAGGATTGTGCTTCTGTGGCAGGGTGTTTATGAGAACATAGCGAATATTGTTCAATCTACTGTTATGCCTTGTGCCCTGGTGGAGAAGGCTGTATTTGGACTCCTTCGAATTTGCCAGCGATTGCTTCCCTATAAAGAGGACCTGGCAGATGAGCTTTTGAGGTCACTGCAACTGGTTTTGAAGCTGGATGCCCGGGTTGCTGATGCATACTGCGAGCAAATCACACAGGAAATCAGTCGCCTCGTGAAAGCAAATGCCACACACATTAGATCCCCAATGGGTTGGCGCACTATTACATCCCTACTTTCCATCACAGCTCGGCACCCGGAAGCTTCTGAAGCAGGATTTGATGCGCTATTGTTCATCATGGCTGATGGTGTCCACTTGTTGCCAGCCAATTATGTTCTCTGCTTAGATGCGTCAAGGCAGTTTGCTGAGTCTCGTGTTGGACAGGTAGAGCGGTCTGTGCGCGCACTTGATCTTATGGCTGATTCTGTTTCTTGTTTATCACGGTGGGCTCATGAGACTAAGGAAGCTATGGAGGAGGAGGATGCAGCAAAATTGTCTCAGGATGTAGGGGAGATGTGGCTGAGACTTATACAGGGATTGAGAAAAGTTTGTTTGGACCAGAGAGAAGAAGTTAGGAACCATGCTCTCCTATCATTGCAAAGGTGCTTGACAGGAGTGGATGGGGTCCACCTTCCACACAGTCTCTTGTTGCAATGTTTTGATTTAGTTATCTTCACGATGCTTGATGACTTGCATGACATTGCACAGGGACACTCCCAAAAAGACTACCGAAACATGGAAGGCACACTTATCCTTGCTATGAAACTCCTGTCTAAAGTGTTTTTACAGTTACTTCATGATCTCTCACAGTTGACGACCTTTTGCAAATTATGGTTGGGTGTTCTTAGCTGGATGGACAAATACATGAAGGTGAAAGTCAGAGGAAAAAGAAGCGATAAGCTTCAGGAACTAGTCCCTGAGCTTCTAAAAAACACCTTGCTTGTAATGAAGACAAGGGGAGTGCTTGTGCAGAGAAGTGCCCTAGGTGGAGATAGCTTGTGGGAACTGACATGGTTACATGTGAATAACATTGCTCCATCTTTGCAATCTGAGGTGTTCCCAGAACAAGATTCGGATCAGTCACAGCAAAAACTGGGCAATACTGGGGGAAGTCTGGTATCTGATGAAATGGGTTGTGTTCCTTCAAATGAAAAAGTGGCTTCAGAGAGTACTCCTACATGAGGCTAACAGATTGTACAGATTCTTGACAACGGAATTGGTCTTGTTAATGTATGCTATATAACACGCATTGCCATGAGAGATGACTTGATATTATAGGCAGTATCGTGCGTTCAGATATTGGAATTTTCTGGTTAGACTGATAAAGACCACCAAATCTCAATATTGTTGGAGCTGCAAGATGTGATTGGTGCAATGGAAAGAGGACTGCAAGATGCGAGCTGACGTAAAAAAGGGGAACCGATAGAGTGGGAAAGCTTCTTCAGGATCTAGACAGAGCTGGCCAAATTGTAATTGAAGTATTAAACTTCGACTTTTCTCTGGGTGGATTATTGGTTGTTACATCACATTTTACTATTTAGTGGTTAATACATTGTCTGTGATGATCTTGAAATATTTCTTGTCTCGGGCCTTTGAAAATCTGAAATCTTTCCATCGGGTTATTGCATTTGTTGAATCGTTAAATCCATGGACTGTTTAGCCCCTTTCTCTCACACGGGTAGAGTTCTCGCACGCCAACGCTGTCCTTTGCCTTCCGCTGTTGCCCTCATCAGGTAACAGTAACACCCGTCTCTCTCTCTCAATCTAGGGCTTTGCTAATAGACATCTTCTTCACATACCATGATGTAGAATATCCTTGTTCTTGTCTTTGCAAGTATGAGATCCTTACATAGACACCTTTAATAAGGCGTTGGCAGGTTCTCTTTGTGAGGACGCTAAATGGAAACTGAAGATATGGGAGGATGGAACTTCTCGGATGGATGCCCTGTCCGAAGTGTGGAAGCAATGGAAGAAATTTCACAATTTTTTTGGTTTAGTCCTCAAACCCAGCAAACTGAATCTAGGCTGCAATTTTTTGTAGGGAAAAATTTCACAATTTCATTCAAATTTGTAATTGTGATTTGGCTTTCCTATCCTACAGACAGTTCTCATCAATGGAGCTATTTTCATTCTAATCAATTGTGTTTTATTATTTTATTATTTTATTATTTTTTACACCAGACCAATTCTAATTTCTGAGAGAATTAGATATTATGTAGAATTTTAAAGGCATCTCACCTATCTACATGATTAACTACCAAGCAGTTGCCGCACGAAATTTAAAAAAAAAAATTATATATTAGTATTTATTGCATGAGTAAAATCTTATGAAGTTTGTATCAATGTACCTTACCTTACCTGCACGTCCAAATTATGCTACATTGGAAATCCACAAGGTAAAACTAGATTGCTCGTAGTATCTAATTTTCTTTTGAAAAAATTGTAATTATTTTCATTTGGGAGTGGAAAATGAGATAGATAGAGCAAGGACACCATAAATGAGTTTGTTGTTAATCTTTCTTGATGATTTTATCGGATATGGTTTCCTTAATCGAAGCCTCTAGTCTAGGGGTTTGGACATACCCCTACGATCAAATGGAGAAGTTAGCTGGGGAACTCCGAGCATAATTCATAGCAATTAGAAAGAAATAATTGAGAACAATTTATTCATATATAGACTTCTGAACAATAATGTTAGGGATCGGGTATTCCCAAGATAATATACAGGTTATCAAGCTATCATTCATTGTTTGGGTATTTCGGGAAGTTGCCAATGTAGCTGAACCTTTTCTGCATTTTTAAATTTTACCTATATAAATGAAATGATTTGTGTGTATTTTGACTAAACCTAGTGTAAATACACTAACTTATAGGGATCCATTCTCTTATGTAAATTTCTATTTGTCAAAGCTGGCCAAAGCCATCACACATCCCCTTTTCGAAATTACCATCACGATTGCCATTGTAATTATTGTTGTTTTTAGGTCTCTATATTCCCATTGTTATTTGTTTCATTCTGTCTTTATTTTTTGGTTTCGGAAAACTATTATGAAGATTGCGTTGTTATATAGGCATGCACATGTCTATTTGTCAAAGCCCAGTGAATTTTGCCACTTTGTTTCTAGTCTTGTATTACTTTGAATGTGCTCAACTTGGTTGTGTCATGATATGGTTGATTGCTGGTTCGTTGCAGCACATTTGGAGACCAGTAGCGAATAAAAAATGACATTAAAATACATCTGGACTTGAGGCTTGGCGATCCGAGTGGAAGGTTGTGGCCCCTAAATGTTGTTGTTTGAGAGGATGGTTGGATTGCCGTCACCAGTGGGTGGATTAATTTCCCGAAGGAAATGAAACTGAAGTTGCGAGACAAGTGCTTGTTCGAGTTTGTCATCAGAGGAAGAATTATCAAAGAAATGCGAGTGCAAATTTCCTGAAAAAAGGCTAGAACTCAGAAATACTCAAATACAGTAGCTGTGGGAGAAGTAGCCTAATGCCTTAAACATGAACTGCAGTCTCTCTCTCTCTCTCTCTCTCTCTCTATATGACCTAAATGATGTTTTGCATGGTAATTGGTAGGAATAGGAAGGTATTGACTATTGAGAGCTTTTGTTACTAGTTCTGCATTCATGTTATGGCAAGTTGGCTGTCACTACATATTGTTCATGTTATATTGGCCAAATTGTAATTGAAGTATTAAACTTTTCAACTTTTCTCTGGGTGGAATGTTGGTTGTTACATTGAAATTAGTGGTGAATAAATTGTCTGTGATGATCCTGAAATATATTTGTCTTTGTGTCTTTGAAAATCTGAATTCTTGCTGTCGGGTTATTGCATTTGTTGAATCGTGAATACTATGGACTGTAATCTTTCCTTGACACTAGATTAGTACTTTCATGAATCATTGCCTTCTCCAGCTCTAAGAACTTCCAACGTCTCACTTTCTTAGCACAACGCCTTATTTGTAGCAGAAATTAACATCTTCAATCCCATGATCCTAAATCACCAAGCAGCCATCACAATTAACTTTGAATATGCTCATGTGGTGACTATATTGATGCTCTTTGTATGACAGGCAATTGTTTTATTCTATACTCCTAAAACCAAATCGTAGCCCTCCATCGTGCAGCAGAGCTACACCTGCCGCTATTCACGTATCTTTTCACAATTCCTCTGTGTGCGGCGTTGTTTTTTTTTTCTTCTAATTTTCATATTTCTGGGCCAACATTCCTTTTATGGGATGGAATACAATATAATTCAGATTTTTTTTTTAAGAATTATATTATGAAAATTTAGTAAGAAAAATGGAAACGAAAAAAATATATATACGAGAATATGTAGGTACAATACGAAATTTAATAAAAAGTTTAGGATAAAAAAAATGTGCAAATATGTACTTTGTTATTTCATTTAGTATATTATCATTAATCATAATTTTTATCTTGTTTTATTTAAATTTCTTATATATATATATATATACTAGATATAACACACGTGCGTTGCACATGAAATTTTTTAAATAATATTAGTTATACAAAATAATAAATACATAAACATTTTATATTTTTTTCATTAATATTTTTAAAGATAAACATTTTATATTTTTTTATATTTTATACTTTATATTTTTATATTTTATATTTTAAGGTATGTGTTTTAGAATTATAGTTTTCATATTCCTATATATTTCTATTTATCATATAGGAACTATAGTTTCCGTTTCCTTTGAATTCCTATTTGTGTTTTATATATTAAGGTATGTGTTTTAGAATTATAGTTTCCATATTGCTATATTTCCTATATATGCAGAAGGGTGGGTAGTTGTGTATTTAAAAATTAAAATAAGGGTATATTAGTCAATCAAAAGTTTTTCTTACATTCATCTTTTTATAGGTAGTATAGATATACACACTAGTTGGTGCCCACGTGCGTTGCACGTGGCTAATTTTCTGCGATTTTGATTACAAAAAAGGGGAAATTAGCAATAACCTCTATCAGGGGATTGCTATTAACAAAAAACCCACCGTAAGAAGTTTTAACTCTAAAACCCCTTTTTTTAAAGATTCTTTAAACAAAAGGAAATATTTTTAAAAAAATACCCATTTTAACCTTTTATATTTACAAACCGAATAATGGGTTTTATATTTACAAACTGATTTGAGAGAGAGAGAGAGAGAGAGAGAGAGAGAGAGAGAGAGAGAGGGGGAAGGAGGGAGAGGAGCAGCGATCAAGCTCATCGTCTCTGGTGGTCGAGGCTTAACGGTGATCGTCTTCGGTGGTTATGGCTCGATGGTCAAGGATTCGGGAGTGAGGAATCGACGGCGGAGAGGAACGGGATCAAGCTCCAACCATCAGATCGGACTGGTTGTTGATGGCGACGGGGATGCGGCGGGGCTGGTGGTGAGTCGCCGTTGTCGTTGTCGGCGGCAACCGGAAAAACCTGGTGGTCGAGGCTCAACGAGGATCTGGTAGTGAGGAATCGACGGCAGAGAGGAGCGGGATCAAGCTCCGACCACCAGATCGGACTGGTTGTTGATGGCGACGAGGATGCAACGGGGTTGGTGGTGAGTCGCTGTTGTAATTGTCGACGGCAACCGGAAAAACCAGATCTGGTTTTTTTTTTTTTTTTGGTTTGACAGTTGGTTTGAAGGGAAAAGGATTGTGTTTTTTATTTGGGTTTTTATTTTGTTGCATGATGATGGAGATATTACGGTGAGGATGGTGTGGGTTTGCTAGAGTTTGATGATGGTGGTTTTGGTGGTTATCAGCAGGTTTGGGGGTTTATGGCAGGGTTCACAGTGGTTGGTTTGGTGTGGTAAATGGACGGTGGTTGTCACGACCCAAATTAATTAAGCCGTGATCAATAATAATAAAACAAGCCTTTTTCTTTAATAAATCCTTTGATAAAACATGGATGACACGTGTTAAAATCTCAACCATTTTAAAAATTTTCGGCATGACCCATCTGTAGATAGGATATACCATCGTGAAAACCTGTTATAAAAATCCATACATAAAAATTTCCTGTCATCCATGGAAGTGGTATCATCCCATGCATCGCATTCCACGTATATACAACATTAAATAATTACAATTACAACCCCAATTAAATTTACATTTACACTAACCCAATAGAAACCCAATTAATTACATATTCCTTCTCATGAAAAATACATTCATTAATCCTATGAAAATATATTAATAAATCCCAAGAAAGCGTGCCTCCGCATAACTTCGTATCCTGTAATACTGAAAAACAATTAAAATAATAGGCGTGAGTCCAACGACTCAGTAGATACAATTTGACATAGTAAACTAAAGCAATGATATAAATAAACCCATTATATCATTTAAAGCAAAATATACTAACCAAGTATATTACAAATCCCAAAATAAGTTATAACTCATAATTTAAAATAAATAATGCATAATGGCCAATGCATGTGACCCATGTCCAATTTACATTAAATCTATTTATTACCAACCACTCCCGCAGGAGTCTTCGCGCGGAAACGGAGGATTTAAACCCAACCTCCAAGAGGACAACACAAGGGTTCCTACCTGGAACCGGAAAGTAGCCTCTGATTCGGGAACACAAGGGTTCCTACCTGGAACCGGAAAGTACCCCAGAACCAAAGGAATAGAAAACACCGCAAAGTCTCATTGACTGCAAGTAGTCCAGTTCCAATGATCCCTTTTATGCAATACTTTTACCCAGTATTCATTAAGTCCATTTAATGCATGATTATGCCCAACATGCAGTGCGATAAACTATAAAATGATTTTTAACCAAAATCATCTCCCAAAATATACCACATAAACCATAGTGGAAAATAAGCACATAATTATACCAATTTATGTTAACAACATAAATATCCATAAAATCTATACAATTATATTCCATAGAAAGTATAAAACAAACCAACTCGTTAATAAACGTAATTTCCAATTTACGTTATCAAATACCCAGATTTCCATTCGAGATTTATTCCATAAATCATTTATATACGTATTCTAGGCCCAAGAATACTAAATACTATGATAATATATATACCATATTATCATGTCAATAGTTTAAACCTATGTAAATTGTACCTACCTCAACCGAATGCGTAGAAAAATGTAACCTTTGATGTTGTGGGTATGAACTCCAAGCCCTAGGATGCAAATGCACGCTCCCAATCCGAGTCCTAGCTCCCAAATGACTTGGTTAATGAAAATAATGGAGGTCGCAACTCCAAATCACCACCAAAGCTCCCCAATATGCATGAATAACCCAAAAACGTAAGAATGCGACGATAACCCAAAATAAATTACAAACCCTAACTCCAAAATGTGAGAAAATACCTCTAGAATGCAAAAGAGTTGGTGAGGATGACAATCCATGCCAACACCCATGAAAATCCAAGCTCAAATCACCGTGAACAAGCTCCAAGCTCCACCAAGAGGTTGGAGAATATGAATCCAACCATAATAATGCATTCCCAAGCCTCAAAGAGAGAGAAAAACCCAAATCCACCACCATACACGCGTAGATCGGGCTAAAATACGCTAGATCTGAGCTTACCGGCGTCGGATCGAGGTCGCCGTGCTCTGGTTAGACGCCGTCGAGCCTCCGCCCCCTCTTCTCCTTCTCTCCCTCTCTCTCTCTCTCTCTCTCCATGCTCAAAAAGACCAGATTTTGGTCTAAAATTGTGTAGGATGGGTTTTTATAAGGGGTGAGGGGCATTTGCGTCATTTTACGCAAAAAAATTTGCAAAATCCGCGATGCACGATCGATCGTGGTCTGAGGGCACGATCGATCGTGAAAAACAGAAGCAAAATCATGTTTCTGGGACACCCACGATCGATCGTCCCCAAGGCACGATCGATCGTCCCTTGCTGAAAATGCCCAGTAACTCAGGCAATTGTGTATAAACTCACACAGTACACATCCCTGCCTTATTTTCATTAAAAACATTTAAGTAATCTTCTCCATTCTTTTCTTCTTCCTTTTACTTTAAGTTATTTAATGAAAATAAGCAAATAACCCCCCCATTTGAATCCAAATAAAATATCAAAAAAAATCAAATACCCAATATATCAAAATATCATTTCCAAGTTTTAGTACAAAATCCGTCGCCCGACAGATTTTCCGAAAACAAACATGCGTGGAACCCAATCCGAACATGCTAATAAAATCCCATAAAATCACCAATGTCTTATAATATTATAAACTCCCATTACCGCCAAAAATTATCTTTCAAAACTAAGATTTATGAAAATTCACTTTTTCCCAACACTTAGCCAAATTTCAGCAATTTAAACCCTTGAGTTGCAAATAAGGCTAAACGCACCCGAAAGATGCTCAATGCACCAAAACAAGCATCCAAACACATCCAACATCATAATATCATACACATGCATTACCCATGCATGAAATCATTCGAAAAATCAAGGGATTAACTACGTTAACCATAGATTAAACCCTTGATACCCTATTTAAAAATTACGGGTATTACAGTGGTGGGTGGTGGATTGAGGGTTGTAATGTTATTATGTGGTATAGGTACACAATAGTAAATTGATACTATTGTATGTGTAATTTTTTCAAATCACACAACAGTAAATTGATACTATTGTATGTGTAATTTTTTCAAATCATACAACAGTAAATTGTTACTATTGTATGTGTAAATTTTTCAAAGCACACAACAGTAAACTCTTACTATTGTCTGTGTAAATTTTTTAAAGCATACAATAGGAAACTGTTACTATTTGTCTGTGTAAGTTTTTCAAAGTAGACAACAGTAAACTACTACTATTGTTTGTGTAAATTTTACAAAGCACACACCGATAAACTGTTTACCGTCACCATGGTTGTCAATGGCAAGATAGAGAAGGTAGATCGAGCGGAAGGGGGAAGGAGAAGATGAGTTGTTGCAAATCTGGAAACCAAATCTGGTGATAGCACAATAAAAGGTAGATTAAGACGTTTTTTCTTTTCTCCTAGCCTGTTCGTTGCAAATCTGAAACCAACAAATATTGTGGTGTTTTGGACAGCCACTTCATAGTTGCTAGAATCACATATGTAGCTTGATTGGCAATGGCTAAAAATGGGATGCGATGAAACCACAAGAGAGAAGGAGAGAACGTGGGAAAGTGGGGAAAAAATGGCCCAGTTTGTAATTTGATTTAAATTGTAAAACAGGGGTATTTTTGTCACTATGGGGTCAAAAGGGGTTTTTACAAAACTGTTTTTCATTTAGGGCCTATTGTAAAAGTATTCTTATACTTAGGGGTTATGGCCAAAAATGCCTAAAAAAAATCTAGAAATTTAATTAAAATTTTTAATATAGAATTATAATTTAGTTTTTGGAATCATATTTGGACTCAATTATCCTAGCCCGTTTGATTTTCATGGACACTTTCATCATTTGGTAAGAGTATCATAGCTATAAAAGGGTTTTTAGATTTTTTTTTTTTTTTGAATAAATGCATTTTCGTGGGGTTGCTAACATGAAAAAATTCTTGTAATTCCAATAAGATGAACATCAATATTTCAAACTTGTGTGTTCGAAAAATCTCCAATAACTACCACTGCCAGATTGTGTAGACAGTACAACTACCCATAAAATTTTTTTACGATATTAAGATAAACAATTTGAATTACCTTTTCTAATCCAATTGGTAACCGCAATCACCCAAGGGTTTTTTAAAAATACAAGAACTGATACGACATAATTCAGAAAAATTCTGAGCTCATGGATCCTCCCAATCATTTTGCAAAACTATAAAAATTGTACTTGAGCTCATAAACATTAATGTAACACCATTATCAGAGATTTACAACCAATCAATGTTGGTAAATTGCTTCGCTGTCAAATACAGTACAATACTCATACTACCAGATAACAAGTGAAGTGTTATAAATTGATACTGCTTATCAGAAATGATAGCACAAAAACTCTTCAGCCTTTGCGTGCAATGTTGAAGTTACTATAACAGAAATAGTTGTTGCTTCTATTTAGTTCTTGTTAACTCCATATGCAACAAAACCAAACTGCGTCCAAGTAATATCATTTTCCAAGCGCAAACTACAATGTTAGGAATCCAGGGAAAGCTTCAGGTTTGAAACTACGAAGAATAAGCACCAAAATTTTAAAAAATTTCATGGACAACATGTTTATATGAGTGACTTCATAAGTTAACATCATTTGAATTTTATTTTTTCTTTTTAAATTAGACTAGGACTCTTAAACAAAATTTATTTTTCTTTGATTTTTATTTCAAAATAGAACCTGACTTGATTTACACAAAAGTTTTGATAAAGTAAAATTTCAAAGGAAATATTTCAACATTAAACCCATTCAGGCATTTTGTCAAACATTGTCTTTGCTAAATTGCCAATAGCTTGAATAATATCTTCATCGTCTAACTTCACTATACATTATAATGCACATCATACAACAAATAAGAATTAAAATACGTATTCTAAAACTCAGTTTTGATCATAATGTATGGGCAGTGGAAAAGAGTCGAAGAATGAAAAAAGCATCCAAATAAAAATAGGAATTGGGGACATGTTAACCAAATAAACTTACATATTCGTGTGGCTCTATGCACCAAATTCGAATTGTTTGAGCCACGAAACCTATACAATTTAAAGTCACTGAATGTTGTAATTAGTCGATGTAAAACTATGGAACACAATAAAAAAAGCTAGGGTTTCACGTTGGATTTGAATTAACTTGTAAGATAGATAACCTTCTTTTAGTGACCTTGATATTCTCTGCTTTGGAGACTCTCGAACGACATCGATTATGCCATCTTTGTAACCTAAAAAAATAAAAGGCAGGACAGATTATGTCTATTCTGTAGACTTCTTCTGGAGATTATGCCTGACTGAAAAGAAAAAAGGATGAAAGGAGCAACAAATATCAATATATTGAGAACAGAAGAAAGGACATCCTGTAATTGTTTATACTCTATATTATGGAGTATAAAGGGGAAGACGAAAGGAGGAATGAGTAGAGCAATGGTTCGGAGAAAGATAATGTTTAGAGCAAACGTTTGGAGAAAGCATTAAGTGTTTTAGAATATATTAAAGTATATGTTTTAGAATTATAGTTTCCATATTCCTATATATTTCTATTTATTATATAGGGATTATAGTTTCCGTTCCTTTGAATTCCTATTTGTGTTTTATATATTAAGGTATGTGTTTTAGAATTATAGTTTTCATATTACTATATTTCCTATATATGTAGAAGGTTGAGTAGTTGTGTATTTAAAAATTAAAATAAGGGTATATTAGTTAATCAAAAGTTTTTCTTACATTCATCTTTTTATAGGTAGTATAGATATATATATATATATATAATTCCTTTTTTATGATATTAACCTAACTTAACTTTACGTTAGGTCAACTTTCAAAACTCTATATCTTATTTTCATTTTTCAAAACCAATCGTTGGATTAGATTTACTTCATGTGAAGGTCATGCATACCAAAAATCAAACTGATCTGACGACTGTCATTGATTAAAAAAATGTAATTTTTGGATTGAATAACAATCAATCTCAGATCAACTTGATTTGTGGTATGTATCACCTATATGATAAGGTTATCTAATCCAACGGTTGGTTTTATAAAATATGAATCACATGTATAGTTTTGGAGGGTAACCTAACACAAAGTTAGGTTAAGTTAACCTCATAAGAAGGGGAATAATATATATATATATATATATATATATATATATAGGATAATGATCAGGTAAATACGTGCAAATATAACTTATATCAATACTCGCATTGAGACTTATGTATTGTGCATTAGTGAGATATGAAGGACATTGGACCAATGCAAGGGGTACTACCTCTAATGTATAATGTTGATATAACTTCTATCAACACGTGCTGATAAGAACATAACCGTATATATATATATATATATTTTTTTTTTTTGGGTTAGAAAATTCTTATAAAATATTGTTAACAAATCAATTACATTAAAAATAATATTTTGGACATGAAACCTTCTTTTTTAAACTCATTTGCTTGGACTGAAGGAGAAATTTTGTTCTAAGTTCTAATATGTGTCATATGAAATATGATTTGTATAGCAAAAAAGTAGATCTAATCATGGGTATAGAGTTCAAATCTCCGCTTCTTTAGTATCGGATATACAAATTTACGAGTAGTTTGTATATCATGAAGGATTAGTATAAGTCTAATGCTTTGGGATACCCTTGTTTAATAAAAAAAATTAAATGAAGATAAAAGATTAAATGAAAAGCTCGGAAATTAGGCCTTGACTTCACAAAATAAATTTTTTGGGAGTTAAATTTGGACTCTGTACATTAAAAATTACATATATATATATATATATATATATACACATACATTATACGAGTATTTAGTAAGTAGGTAGAGAAGTATAGTATGATATGATATGACATGAGATGATCTTATGATATGGTGGTATGATTTTCGCCCATTTCGGGAAGAACCGTGGAACAGACCGCGATCTCTCTTTCTTGCTGGAGCCCAAACCTCGGGAACTCGTCGGCAGAGGTCAGGTCAGTCGGGTCACCAATATCAGCCCACCTAGCCGTCGATCGTCGCCCTATCTCGCCGGGTTCCAACGATCTTGCCGGAGCTCCACGATCTCGCTTGAAAACTCGCCGTCGTTCGTACTGGTACACACTTCTCTCGTCCTCTTTGACTCTTTGGTCTCTCTCTCGTCCTCTCTCACTCTTTGATCCTCACTTTCTCTCTGGTTTTGTGCCAAATTTTTCTTCTGTTCGTTTTCCTATGATCATGGATTTATACATTTTCATTTTTTTAGGGATTTCTCTTTTTGAAGATATCAGTGTGTAACTATTTGTATGTGTAGGGTTTTGATGCATCATTTTGGCAGGGTCTCTATCTTGCTGTCTCTGTCTCTCCCTCTGCGACGTTGTATGTAGGGGTTAGGGTTTCATTTTTTTGTAGGATTTCAGTTTATGATGCATTTCTGTGTATTGGTAGTTATTGTTTGTGTTATTTCATTATTACTGATTTTTTTTTATTTTTTTTTGGTGGGGTTTTGAACACCCTCATTTCTCTCCATTTCTTTTCTTTTCTCTCTTCATTAAGCTCACAAACAAGGGAAAGTAGACCCCCTCCACTCCATTTCTGTTTTCTTCTCCAAATCACTCCATCCAAAACGATAACATTTTTCACTTTACTTTCAGAGTTTCAGATGAACAATATAAAAATTTTCCTGTTTGCATTACATTATACAAACTTACCAGTGGGTAGTGAGGCAGTTGTGGAATTGGCATATAACATGCCTTTAGTTGGGTTAATTTTTCCTTGAACTTTGCTTACGAGTCACACCTTGGATCCACGAAGGTAAGTCACTCCTCTCGATCTGACGTTCTGCAACACAATCATCTCCCTCGAGCTCTCCAATTCCCGGCTTACTTCATATTCCGTGGTTACAATCTCTGTGGTTTTGACAAAATCCCCTTCTGTAAATTTTTTTTCTTCCGTTTGGTTACTTAGAAAATGTAGGTAAGGGAGAGGACAATATGAGTTTGAAAATTTGATGTTTCATGTTGTTTTTAGTTCCTCAAGAAAATGAAAAATTGACCTCAAATAAGCCAAAACGTTGCTTTAATGGCATTGGTGGAAAAGGTGGTTGGGAGGTGAGGTTGGAGGTGGTGGTTGGAGTTAGTTGTGATGTGGTGGCAGGGGTGTTGACAGTAAAGGGTGCCTGGTGGTGGTATCATGGTGGAGTACTGGTGGTGTTGCCTTCCCGGAATTGTGGTTTTTTTTTTTTGGTGGTAGTGTTTTTATTTCAAAATTAAAATTACTATATGAAAGCTTAGTTGGTACAGAAGACTATTTTTCATTGAAAACTATTGTGCCCATAAGGCCATTAGGCTTCATTACTGAAAGAGGAAAGAAGGGCTTGCTTTATATATAAAATTTTGAGCCATTTTCATGTTTTTGCATGCCTGCAGCCTCAGTAGTCATTTGTAACTTCTCAGGCTCTTTTTATATGTTTGCAAGAGTTGCCTACTTTATGTTAGTTACACATATACGTGTATGCCTTTTGATATGTTTGCAAAATTTCTTGGGTTGCGTTTATATTACTTCTTGAGTTCTTGAGTTTAATTCGGCTTGTTAATTTACATGAATTTCTTAATGGGTTTTCTTGTATTAATTATCTCTTTCAATTGTGTAGGGTATACTTTGGCCAGGTGCCAATTCCATTTTTGCATAGCTGTTGGTAAATTGCAGACAGAACTCGTTTTCTCACCAAAGAATTCCGTACAACTATGGGGCGTCTAAAGCTGCAATCTGGAATCAAGGCAATTGAAGAAGAAGAACCTGAAGACTGTGACACTACCTATTCCAATAAAGCTGCTTTGGCATGCATGATTAATTCAGAAGTTGGTGCTGTGTTGGCTGTAATGAGGAGAAATGTAAGATGGGGGGGCCGTTATATGTCAGGTGACGATCAACTTGAGCACTCTCTTATTCAGTCATTGAAGACATTGCGGAAGCAAATCTTTTCATGGCAGCATCAGTGGCACACCATCAACCCGACTGTGTATCTTCAACCATTTCTTGATGTGATTCGATCTGATGAAACTGGTGCACCGATCACAGGCGTTGCTTTGTCATCTGTTTACAAGATCTTAACTCTTGATTTGCTTGACCTAAATACTGTTAATGTTGAAGATGCTATGCACTTGGTAGTTGATGCTGTGACTAGCTGCCGATTTGAGGTGACTGATCCCGCATCAGAAGAAGTGGTACTGATGAAGATCCTTCAGGTTCTTCTGGCTTGTATGAAAAGTAAAGCATCAGTTATGTTGAGTAATCAGCATGTTTGCACTATAGTGAACACTTGTTTCCGTGTAGTTCATCAAGCAGGAACAAAAGGTGAGTTGTTGCAGCGAATAGCTCGACAAACAATGTATGAACTTGTTAGGTGTATTTTTGCACATCTTCCAGATGTTGACAACACTGAACATGCATTGGTTAATGGAGGCAGTGCTGTCAAACAGGAGGTATGTTGCATTCTCTTTTTTCCTATTGTGGGTGCTATATCTTCTCCCTGCTCATGCTCCTGTTGGTTAATGCAGAGTCTGTTTTAGAGTATTTTCTTTATGAATATATAAAGGCATTGTTTTTTCTGCAGGTTGGCGGGCTAGATAATGATTATGCTTTTGGGAGTAAACAATTAGTGAATGGCAATAGCAGCTCTGAGTATGATGGTCAACCATCCTCTGGAAGTCTTGCTTCTAGTGCTTCCACAGGTCTAATAGCAACTGGGATGGATGAAAATATTATTGGGGCTGGTAACGGGAAGGAAGCTGCTCCATATGATTTGCATCTCATGACGGAACCATATGGGGTCCCTTGCATGGTGGAGATTTTTCACTTTTTGTGTTCACTATTAAATGTTGTTGAGCATACGGGAATGGGTCCTAGATCCAATACTATAGCATTTGATGAAGATGTGCCACTTTTTGCCTTGGGTTTGATCAATTCAGCTATTGAATTGGGTGGGCCCTCTATTTGCCGACACCCAAGGTTATTGAGTTTGATACAGGATGAACTATTTCGTAATTTGATGCAATTTGGATTATCAATGAGTCCACTAATTCTTTCAATGGTATGTAGCATTGTGCTCAACTTATATCAGCATCTGCGTACTGAACTTAAACTTCAGCTCGAGGCTTTCTTTTCCTGTGTGATTTTGAGGCTCGCACAAAGCAGATATGGGGCTTCATATCAGCAACAGGAGGTCGCAATGGAGGCTCTTGTTGACTTCTGCAGGCAAAAAGCATTTATGGTGGAGATGTATGCTAACTTAGATTGTGACATAACTTGCAGTAATGTGTTTGAAGACCTTGCTAATTTATTGTCAAAGAGTGCATTTCCAGTGAACTGCCCTTTGTCTACAATGCATATTCTTGCTTTGGATGGTCTGATTGCCGTGATTCAGGGAATGGCTGAGAGAGTAAGCAATGGATCACTTAGTACAGAACATGCTCCAGTGAATCTCGAGGAGTATATCCCGTTTTGGATGGTGAAGTGTGACAATTATGGTGATCCTAATTACTGGGTCCCTTTTGTTCGCCGAAGGAAGTACATTAAGAGAAGGTTGATGATTGGGGCCGATCACTTTAATCGTGATCCAAAGAAAGGGCTGGAGTTTCTGCAAGGAACACACCTCTTGCCTGACAAACTTGATCCCCAAAGCGTGGCTTGCTTTTTTAGGTACACCGCTGGGTTAGATAAGAATCTTGTTGGGGATTTCCTTGGAAATCATGACGAGTTTTGTGTACAAGTTCTTCATGAATTTGCTTGGACTTTTGATTTCCAAGACATGAATCTGGATACTGCATTGCGGTTGTTCTTGGAAACTTTCCGTCTGCCTGGAGAGTCACAAAAGATACAAAGGGTGCTTGAGGCATTTTCGGAGAGATACTATGAGCAATCGCCACAGATTCTGGCTAACAAGGATGCTGGTCTCTTGTTGTCCTATTCGCTTATAATGCTCAACACAGATCAGCACAATGTACAGGTTAAGAAAAAGATGACTGAAGAGGATTTTATCCGGAATAATAGGCACATCAATGGAGGCAATGATCTCCCACGAGAATTTCTGTCAGAGTTGTACCACTCAATCTGCAAGAATGAGATACGCACAACCCCAGAGCAAGGTGCTGGTTTTCCTGAAATGACCCCAAGCCGTTGGATTGATCTAATGCACAAATCCAAGAAAACCGCTCCATTCATTGTGGCTGATTCCAGAGCCTTACTTGACCATGATATGTTTGCAATAATGTCAGGTCCAACAATTGCTGCCATCTCAGTGGTATTTGATCATGCAGAACATGAAGATGTTTACCAAACTTGTATCGATGGATTCTTAGCGGTTGCAAAGATTTCAGCATGCCATCATCTTGAAGATGTACTGGACGATCTCGTTGTGTCTCTCTGTAAGTTCACAACGCTTCTCAATCCATCATCTGTTGAGGAACCTGTGCTAGCCTTTGGCGATGACACAAAAGCCAGGATGGCAACTGTGACAGTTTTTACCATTGCAAATAGGTATGGAGATTATATCCGCACAGGGTGGAGAAATATCCTGGATTGTATCTTAAAATTGCACAAGCTTGGTCTTCTTCCTGCTCGTGTGGCAAGTGATGCAGCTGATGACTTGGAGCTCTCTGCTGACCCTGGCCATGGGAAGCCTCTTACAAATTCTCTATCGTCAGCCCATATGCAGTCCTTGGGTACTCCTAGGAGATCCTCTGGGCTGATGGGCCGGTTCAGTCAGCTATTGTCTCTTGACACAGAGGAGCCAAGATCACAACCTACTGAACAACAACTCGCTGCTCATCAGCGCACCCTCCAGACAATACAAAAGTGCCACATTGACAGCATATTTACAGAGAGCAAGTTTCTGCAAGCAGATTCTTTGTTGCAGCTTGCACGGGCACTCATCTGGGCTGCAGGGCGACCCCAGAAAGGAAACAGCTCTCCTGAGGATGAAGACACTGCAGTTTTCTGCCTGGAGTTACTGATTGCCATTACCTTGAACAACCGAGACAGGATTGTGCTTCTGTGGCAGGGTGTTTATGAGCATATAGCAAATATTGTTCAGTCTACTGTTATGCCATGTGCCCTGGTGGAGAAGGCTGTATTTGGACTCCTTCGTATTTGCCAGCGGCTGCTTCCCTATAAAGAGAACCTGGCAGACGAGCTTTTGAGGTCACTGCAACTGGTTTTGAAGCTGGATGCCCGGGTTGCTGATGCATACTGTGAGCAAATCACACAGGAAGTCAGTCGCCTTGTGAAAGCGAATGCCACACACATTAGATCCCCAATGGGTTGGCGCACAATTACATCCCTACTTTCCATCACGGCTCGGCACCCAGAAGCTTCTGAAGCAGGATTTGATGCGCTATTGTTCATCATGTCTGATGGTGTTCACTTGTTGCCAGCCAATTATGTTCTCTGCTTAGATGCGTCAAGGCAGTTTGCTGAGTCTCGTGTTGGACAGGCAGAGCGGTCTGTGCGTGCACTTGATCTTATGGCTGATTCTGTTTCTTGTTTATCACGGTGGGCCCATGAGACTAAGGAAGCTATGGGGGAGGAGGATGCAGCAAAATTGTCTCAGGATGTAGGGGAGATGTGGCTGAGACTTATACAGGGATTGAGAAAAGTTTGTTTGGACCAGAGAGAAGAAGTTAGGAACCATGCTCTCCTATCATTGCAAAGATGCTTGACAGGAGTGGATGGGGTCCACCTTCCACACAGTCTCTGGTTGCAATGTTTTGATTTAGTAATCTTCACGATGCTTGATGACTTGCATGACATTGCACAGGGGCACTCCCAAAAAGACTACCGAAACATGGAAGGCACACTTATCGTTGCTATGAAACTCCTGTCTAAAGTGTTTTTACAGTTACTTCATGACCTCTCACAGTTGACGACCTTTTGCAAATTATGGTTGGGTGTTCTTAGCCGGATGGAAAAATACATGAAGGTGAAAGTTAGAGGAAAAAGAAGCGAAAAGCTTCAGGAACTAGTCCCTGAGCTTCTAAAAAACACCTTGCTTGTAATGAAGACGAGGGGAGTGCTTGTGCAGAGGAGTGCCCTAGGTGGAGATAGCTTGTGGGAACTGACATGGTTACATGTGAATAATATTGCTCCATCTTTGCAATCTGAGGTGTTCCCAGAACAAGATTCGGATCAGCCACAGCAAAAACTGGCTGATACAGTGGGAAGTCCAGTATCTGATGAAATGGGTTGTGCTCCTTCAAATGAAAAAGTGGCTTCAGAGGATATTCCTACATGAGGCCAACAGATTGTACAGATTCTTGACAACAGAATTGGTCTTGTTAATGCGTGCTAGCATTGACGCGAGAGATGACTTGATATTATAGGCAGTATTGTGCGTTCAGATATTGGAATTTTCTGGTGAGACTGATAAGGACCACCAAATCTTTATATTGATGGAGCTGCAAGATGTGATTGGTGCAATGGAAAAAAGGACTGCAAGATGCGAGCTGGCGTAAAGAAGGGGACCAATAGAGTGGGAATGCTTCTTCAGGATCTAGACAGAGTGGACAGTTTCATGATTCTGCATATTCATCTTTACGCTGGTGTTCTTTTCATCTTTGCTTCCATGTAAGTTTGGTACATTGTATTATCATGATTAAAGGGTAGGGTTTTTGAGGGAGAGTTCTTTCTGTTCTACAATGGTGCCTCTGTAGGGAGTGGGGTTCATTTTTTTTCTTTTTTGTTTTGTTCAGTTCAAAAATATGAAGGGAAGAAAGTAGCTTATTTTCTGTCCCAAGAAGTAAGTAAAATCCTTTAATTTTGTATTGGCTTCCTCATATATGTACAGAACTCAACATTGCAGTCTCTTTTTTTTCTTTAGTCCTTTTTTACTCTGCATAAACTTGTGAGTGTGAATGTGTAATGGACAAGGTTAACAATTCTCCACAGGGCAGAAACCAATGAATTGCAAACTGGTAGCAAGTGAAGCTTTGCATGTGGTATCTTTTGTAAATGGTGGATCGTGACTATTTCTGCGCAATATCTCTCTTTACAGAATGTATTTAGTGAAATATTCCTTATATAGGAGCACCAGTGCCACTTTAATGTAATTCTGATTTTAAGGTTCTGTTTGGTTGGAAAGCATTTTCCTCCCTAATTTTTTATAACCAAACCAGAGATAAAATTTCCTCCCCAGTTGTAAACTCTTTCTTTCTCCAGTGTGAACCAAGGTGCTGGATTCTCTCCTCAAAATTCCAAGAGGGTGTTGCTAAATCTTTTGTGTTGGTAGGCCTAATGATCCAAGAGCCTTGCTAAATCTTTGGTGGCACCTGCATGTGCGTATACAGCATTACAACACTTGAGATATGCAACCAAGGTCTAATTATTCCATGCCGGTACTGCACTATGCCCGTTTCTCATATTCAACCCCACAA
Source organism: Liquidambar formosana (assembly GCA_039720395.1). Classification (NCBI taxonomy): domain Eukaryota; kingdom Viridiplantae; phylum Streptophyta; class Magnoliopsida; order Saxifragales; family Altingiaceae; genus Liquidambar; species Liquidambar formosana. The sequence goes on along the minus strand of CM077824.1, from coordinate 39,068,971 downwards.
GTAATCAGTTTGGAAATGAGTGAATGCGAGAAACTTAAGAGGTAAACTGGTTAGCTGATTTCTAGAACATACGTCTCAAGAGCTGAAAGAACTTCGATCGACTTTTCATTCTCTTTTGGAGTTGGTTATACTTTGGGATAACTGACATAAAATGGATGATCATTATATATATCTATATCTATATCTATATCTATCTATCTATACTACCTATAAAAAGATGAATGCAAGAAAAACTTTTGATTGACTAATATACCCTTATTTTAATTTTTAAATACACAACTACCCACCCTTTTGCATATATAGGAAATATAATAATTCTAAAACACATACCTTAATATATTCTAAAACACATACCTTAATATATAAAACACAAATAGGAATTCAAAGTAAACGGAAACTATAATTCCTATATAATAAATAGAAATATATAGGAATATGAAAACTATAATTCTAAAACACATACCTTAATATATTCTAAAACACATATTTTAATATATAAAATACAAATAGGAATTCAAAAGAAACAGAAACTATAATTCCTATATAATAAATAAACAGTCACTTTCTCTATCAAGAGTAGCTGCAACTTCTCCCTTCTCTAGTTAACGGCGACTTCTTCCTTCTCTGGTTAACAACGACTTCTCCATTCTCTGGTAAGTTTTCTTTGCAAATTATAATATATATATATGGTTCTGTTAGAGAACTGCAAATTATAATATACATATATATATATGGTACTGTTAGAAAATAAATTTGATTTTTGATGAATTTATAAGTTAGATAGATAAATTTATAATCATAATAGGTACTGTAATTAAAGAAAGAAAAATCATTTGAAACGAAATACCCATAGCTCTGAGAAACCGTTTAAACTCATTAAACCGAAGAACAAAATACAATACATACCTCAAGAGTTCTAACCGAAACCCAAAAAAGATGTATGAAACCCAAAAAGGATGTACTCTGAATACATGAAAAACCCTTCAAAATTGATTTTCCATTGCAAGCATATCTAAACAAAAATACATAGATTAGTGAAAAAAAAAAAATAGAAACTAATATTATTTTAAAATATTCACGTGCAACGCACATATACTATATCTAGTATATATATATATATAGCCTCCCTTTGGTAAACCAGTTACCTGATTTCTATTTATTTTTTTATTTTTTTTTCTTTAGGAGGAGGTGAAATTAGAATTCATCTAATCCACGAAAATAGTATAGAGGACAAAAAATCTTGACTCAGGAATTGGAGGTCACGAGTTCCAGTCTCCATTCCTTTCTTATCAAATGCATTGGCTTGTGAGTTGTGATGGGCTTTTGCGTCACAACTTCAAGTACTAGTCTTTGGGCCATTGGCTGATACCCTAGTTGGGCCCCAAAAAATTAAAAATCGTGGACCCATCTTACGAGATGCCTAGTTTGGCCTCTTTGGGCCACTGGCTGATACCCTAGTTTGGTCCCCCAAAAAAAAAAAAATTAGGGACCCATCTTACGAGATGCCTAGTTTGGTTCCCCCCTAAAAAAAATGGGGAAATTAGCAAGAACCCCTATTAGGAGACTACTTTTAACCAAGACTCCACCATATGAGTTTTTAACTCCATAATCCCTTTTTTAAAAGTTTTTTTTTTTTTTTTTTTTTTTTTTTTTTTTTTTGTGATAAGGTAAATAGCATTTTTAGTATACAATTTTTATCATTTTTTTTGACTTTTCAATATTGTTTATACCAGATTTTTAGGAAGGGCAGATTCCATGCAAGATGTGTAACGGTTGGGAAGGGGGGTTTCCATTCGTGGGAGATAAATCTTTGGAATATTGTCTCTCTCTCTTTAAGTTATTGTATTCTTCAATCGTCGGCAACTGTTGTCAAAGCTTGATGAAACTTTAATGGTGGTTTTGCTCAAAGTACCAATTCCAGCAACAACGATACAGTGAATGAAGTGTACTCAATCATCAATAGAGGATTTTTTTCATTATTTGGCTCTAGTTTAGAGTGTTCGGCAACCCTGGTTTTTTGTTTCCCATAGGTGATTCATTTTCTTTGAAACTTCATTGTTCTAATATGTTTTCAAATAGGTTTCAGATTTTTCCTGATTTCTTAGAATCATATCCCCATATTTTGTTTTCATTTTTTTCTTTTATGTTGTTTGTAGTTGATTTTTTATACAACTTGACAAATAGATTCAAACATTTTGAATTTTGCTGCATTTTTTTTGGTTTATTTGTTCTAATATGCTGATTTTTTCTATATTTTTTCCGATATAAGTGTAATTCAGTTTTATGTTGATGATAGTAGCACGATACTGTCATCAGTTTAGTTTATAATTATTTAACTTATGAATGGTAACATGATACTATTGGGATTATTTTACACATGCTAGTATGTATCTATATATATCTATATGGTTATATGATTTGATTTCTATATATATGCTGATTTTTTCTACATTTTTTCAATGTAAGTGTAAGTCAATCTTTTACTGATGCCAATAACACGATACTGTCATAATTCAGTTTTATGCTGATGATGGTAACACGATACTGTCATTAGTTTAGTTTATAATTATTTAACTTATGAATAGTAACACGATACTAGTAGGATAATTTTATGCATTTTAGTATATTTCTATATATATTTATATGGTTATATGGTTTGATTTCTATGTATATGCTGATTTTTTCTGCATTTTTTCAATGTAAGTGTAATTCAATTTTTTACTGATGACAATAACACGATATTGTCATCAGTTTAGTTTATGATTATTTAACTTATGGATAGTAGCACAATACAGTTAGGAATATTTTACACATACTAGTATGTTTCTTACCTATATGTTTATATGGTTTGATTTTTATGTATATAGTAAGTCATTTTCATTTCATACTTTTGGAATGTGATTTTGTGCTTTTGGAAGGTTGTTTTTTTATTGGGATTCTATTTTTATATAAATCGTCGAAAATTATGATACGTTTGTTAATAATATTCCTGATTTTGAGGTATGAAGAGTACAATGGCATGATTGTAAATACCTCCAGTAATAAAATGAGGGACTTTTTAACTCGTATGAGATTGAAAGGGATTTTTATAAAATTGATTCTTACATAGGGTCTATTATAAAAAGAGTCAACAATTCCAAAAAAATAAAAATGGGAACCCATCTTACGAGATGCACGTGATTACCTGCACGTCCATCTTGAAACGAATAATAAAAAAAAACAGCCGGCCGGCGGATACAGAGAAGGCCACCGTGGATACTGGTTCCCCGTATCTCTCATCATTCGTGTCTCGAAGTGGAGTTGGACACGCAAGAGTCCCCCCCGTGATAAAAGTCAAACGGATCGGATGATGTTGACTTTGACCCACCAGACGTGCTGTGGATGAAGGAATGAATTCTTCGAAAACTCTTCTTCAAGAGGGAAAAAGATCCTCTCCCATTTTGAAAACGACAACCGCGAAATAATCCAATCCCACCCACCGGCCACCGGCCACCTCCGCTCCAAAATCTTCTTCGATTATTTCAACATATATATTATATCGATATTCTTTTGGGTTAATTCCTGATGTGTCCTCGGTTGGTGAGAGCTATGTACTCCACAAGTGGGTGCACCAGATCCGCCGTGGACGCGGGGGAGCTGCGCCGATACGGTAAAAGTGGCGTCTTGATTGATGGGTCTTTATAGGACTTTACGGTTTCGTCGTCGTTTTGGATCCAAGCCTCTGCTTCCGAGAAATTTGGAAGCCATGAAGTAAGTCCTCGTTCACGTTTTTGTTTTTTTTGTTTTCCATTTTTCCCATGTTTTTCGTTTATGGGTTTGTTTGGATATTGTCATTTGCGTTCTCTTTGTATCGATTTGAAGGCTTAAATTGTTTAGTTTTTACTGTTTTTATTGACAAAGACTATGGAATTTCGAGGGTTTCGATAAGGTTCAAATTGCTATTAGATTTAGTTATTAAGGCGGAAAATTGCAATTTAGAAAGTTTGCTGAGGAGTGATGGTTTCTGTCACCCACCGTTTGGTTGCTCAGATAATGGAGGAACAGAAAAGAATGAAGTAATTTTGAATATTTTGTTTTATGTTGTTTTTGTTTTTCGAATAACGATATACCTTCGCAAGGTTATGGAATTTAAATGTCTTTTCTTTTCCTTGATTTGCTAGTAACCAATCAGGCATTAAAGATTTTTTGCCGGATTGATTGTTCTGTTTGGAAGAATGAAATAATATCTGTATACTAGATTGTAGTCTTGTAGGAATTGTTGTTGCTGCTGCTCATTGGCTTTTGTTTCTGCTTTCTAAGATTCAGTTTTGACTACTCATGTTAATTGCATTAGAACTTCAATATGAAATTTGCATTAAATGCTTAGACTTGGAGTTTATGGCATTGGAGTGATTATGCATTATTGCAGTTGCAAATTCATCCACTATCTCTCTCTCTCTCTCTCTCTCTCTCTCTCTCTCTATCTATCTATATATATATATATATATATAATTTTATTCCCCTCCTAGAGTTCGGGAGAACTAGATAACTAATAGCTACAATGGTTCATATGATTTTTCGTTCAAATGATAGGCCTCACGGTTGGACACTGCCTTTACATCTTAATCATTGTGTCTTTTATCGTATTTTTGGGTAGACACGGACAACTTCACACTAGAGAAGGAATATTAGAGATACAAATATACAATATAAGAATTAGGAGGACAAGGTAAACTTTCTCTCAGGGGAACAATTTTTCCCCCCCTTTTTTTTTTGTTTTTTTTTTTTTTTTTTTTTCTGGGAAACCTTTCCTTTAGCTGCCTAAGAAAAAAGCCCACATGATTGGTATCCCTTGCAGATCCAACTAAATTCCAGACTAACTTTTTGATGCTCTTTACACTTAAAGCTACTATTTCATCTTAAAGTGATCAAGTTACAGCTGAACATTTTAAATGGGATTTTGTTTATACATTTTTTCTTTTAGTGAGGATCCATATATTCAAACAGCTAAGATCTTTTTAGTGCTTGGGAGTGTTATTATTTTTCGTCATAGAACTTCTTTAATATGCTCTTATATCCACGAATGCTAACGTTGAAATTTAAGTTGCCCATGGCGTTAATATTAATGCTTATTCTATTCTGCCAGTTGTATCATCCTTTGCTTGATCAAACCAATGACCATTGAGATATCTATCCCATGCCATTTTCCCATTTCTGTAGTTTCTCTATTTAGAAGAGTTTGATTTTGTGCATTGACTTCGTATTCTGTACTCTGGCAATATATTTTTTCACAGAACTAGAAAGATTTTTGGGATTTCTCTCTCTCTCATTCTTATCAATATGGCCGCTATAATGGAACGTGCTGATGAGAATCTCCTCCCAGCTGTCTACAAAGAAGTCAGCGAAGCTTTCAGTGCTGGGCCATCTGATCTGGGGTACCTCACATTCATAAGGAACTTTGTGCAGGGTCTCGCATCACCCTTGGCAGGTGTATTAGTTATTACCTATGATCGCCCTACAGTTCTTGCAATGGGAACTTTGTGCTGGGCCTTATCAACTGCTGCAGTGGGTGCGAGCCATCAGTTTCTGCAAGTTGCAGTCTGGAGAGCAGTAAATGGCTTTGGACTGGCGATTGTAATACCAGCACTCCAGTCTTTCATAGCTGATAGCTATTTAGATGCTGTGAGGGGGACTGGATTTGGGTTGCTAAATGTTGTTGGAACTATAGGTGGCATAGGAGGTGGTGTTATGGCAACAGTTATGGCTGGTCAACGATTCTGGGGCATACAGGGATGGCGTTGTGCCTTCATTATGATGGCAACATTGAGTGCACTGATTGGGTTCCTTGTTTTTTTGTTTGTGATTGACCCAAGGAAAACAATTAAGACTACTCGTGATACTGGAGAAGATTCTGAAAGGTATTATTTGCTTTATTTATTTTCTTTAGATTCTTAATCTGTTTCAAATGTTCCACTTTCGTTGACATTCATTTGTCAAATCTTTTTCTAATTATCTGAACAAATGATAGCCTTGGTGGTAGTTAACTTTAGAACATTGTACCAATTGGCATTGTAAGTTTTGCCAGTGTGGCAACTCAGCTGCTCTTTTGTTGCAGGAATGATTTAATGGATAAGGGCAATTTTAGTTCAACATCAATTTGGATGGAGTCTTGGACAGCCATGAAAGCTGTTATAAAAGTGAAAACATTTCAGGTCATCGTCTTGCAGGGCATTGTTGGTTCACTACCATGGACTGCCATGGTTTTCTTCACGATGTGGTTTGAATTAATTGGTGAGATTTATGCAAATCACAAAGTGTTAACCAAGTTTATTAATTCGAAAATATGTTGGAATTGGAGATGACTTCCCACAACTGCATCAGTAGGCCCTCAGTTGGAATAAAATGCCACAATATTACTTTTGAGATACTCAAATTCCAATAATCTTAAAAATAAAGGGTAATTTAGGGTCTCTTTGGATAAAATTCTACTTCCTGTTTTTTACTTCCAAAAGTTAAAATTTCTTACTACCTCAACTTTAAAAAGTAACAATCAAAATTTTGTTCTATCAAAAATTTTCATTTCTTTACTTTTAAAAGTAAAAAAACAGGAAGTAGAAGCTAATCCAAACAGGCCCTTAGTTTTGCATGTACCTTTCACTTTTTCATATTATTATCCAACATAATTTGATTGAAAATGATATACCATATTTGAAATGCACTGGCAATCATAGTAGGACATAGCGATAATTATATTTTGGAGGTTGCATTCCCCTTTTACTTGTATGATGTATGATTTTTGCCGGTTCTGTTTGCAGGTTTTGATCATAATGGTGCAGCTGCCCTCCTTAGTATTTTTGCCACCGGATGTGCTATGGGGTCCCTGATTGGTGGACTAGTAGCAGATCGAATGTCACACATCTACCCTCACTCTGGCCGTGTCATGTGTGCGCAGTTCAGCGCCTTCATGGGCATCCCATTCTCGTGGTTCCTCCTTAAAGTGATCCCACAGTCGGTGAGCAGCTATTATACATTTGCTGCCACCCTCTTTCTGATGGGCTTAACCATCAGCTGGAATGGCACTGCTGTGAATGGCCCCATCTTTGCTGAGGTGGTCCCTGCTAAACACCGGACCATGATTTACGCATTTGATCGTGCTTTTGAAGGATCCTTCTCTTCTTTTGCTGCCCCCATGGTGGGAATTCTTTCAGAGAAGATATATGGCTATGACCCAAAATCTGTTGATCCAAATTCAGGGTCTGTACGGGAGGCCTTTGCACTATCGAGGGGGCTTTTTACAATGATGGCGGTTCCATTTGGTTTGTGTTGCTTGTTTTACACTCCATTGTATCTGATTTTCAGGCGGGATCGTGAAAGTGCTAGAATTGCTAGTTTGAAAGAGGCTGAGATGATGTAAGAAACCTTGTTTATGTTGGCTGTCGAGTAATAATTATCATGACGAACATGTTTTAAATTTCTAGGACTTTGATCTGAGGAAAAAGGACTTACATGCTGACGGGCCTGTGGCAATTTTGTGTAAAATTATATTTCTTTTTTTTTTCTTCCTCTGATCCTAATAGTTTTGCTGTAGTTAAGTCAGTTTGCATTGAAGACAGTTGGGATTCATTGATGGTCAAACCATTTTATTGAGTAATGTTGTACGATCTAACTTTTACAGTTTTACCAATTAGATGACCATCATCACTCCGTTTGCCTCGAAACTGTGCTTGGTCGTTGGCAATCAGAACTGGGCTGTTGTTAACTTTGTGTATGCAGTCAGCTTAGCTGATACGATTTAAATGCTGGAATAAGAACAAATGCCCTTTACGGATTCAGCCCTGCTTTAGTAAAGCTGGAAAGAACGAAAACAGGGATGAGATCATGAGAAGTAAGCAAAGAATCTGTATGTACGACTCACAGAACTTGGATTCTAATGGAAGCAGGGATGCCATCTTAACATGGTAACATATTGGCAAAACTAGCATCAGGGAGCATGGTCCTTGTTCATCCTCGTTGGCATTGGACTTTCTATTGTGTAAATCTTGTAGCCTAGTTAGTATCTCTTCCTTTTTGGAAAGGGATGGTCAAGGGTTCGACACCACCAACTCAAAACAAGGCACAAACAAACGTACAGCCTGGGTTGAAGCACTTTGTAAAAAACAATGCCATCATCAGAGTTGGTAGCAAAAAGAACTAATAAATCTACATTGGATGTCCAAACTCCAAACAAGCTGTTACAATCACAAATATGATTTCAAGTTCAACTCAATGCAACCAAGCCTTTCAAGTGTAGTGACAAGAATAAATGTGAAGGAAAAAAGTTTCTTTTCTTCCTCCAAGCCAATGCACACAGCCTAGTCCATCCTTCACCCAAATAAAAGTATATAAATGAAATGAACAGCATGAAAGGCATAACATAAGTTACAGTAACGTACACGCCTTCTTCTAATCCCAGTTGCTTGGTCCTTCAAAAATTAACACCCCAGACTCCACCAAGAAAACCAAAATATGACAAAATGTAATTTGCAAATACGATTTACAGCTCCTGGGACTTCAAACATTGATAGCATAGGTGGATTGACACTACTGCCAAGCAAAAGCTACATACACCGTGGGAAGGAGGTCTGTCCCACATACCCACCAGCCATAGCCCTTCTCACATTGGATTCAAACATCTTTGGGTTATCCCTCAAAACTGCAGCTGCATCGTGATTGAGGGGATCCTCATGATTTGGTTGCTGCATGCAAGATGAAAAAGGTAATAATAATAATGTAGATAACAGATGGCCTCAACGTTAACACAGATCTACTTACAAAAGAATAATTTCATACCGTGAAAAGATGATACAATCCATAAATAATAGTGTTTATATTGAGGACAGGTTTCCAATCTTCTCGTAAAATGTTGAGGCAGACATTTCCTTCCAAGTCAATATTAGGATGGTAGATCTGCAGGTTGGATGAACTATGTAAATAAGATAATCTTACAACATAGCTAGATTAAAATACTATCAATAAACTTAAAAAAAAAAAGGCTCAGCTAAAATGTAAATCAAATTTGCTTGTCTACCTTAGTCTTGCACTTGACCTTTGGTGCCTCGTGCGGATAGATGGGGGAAACTTGGAAAGAGAACAAAAATGTGCCACCTCTGAGGAAAACAAAACGGAGATAAATGAGAAGTCACAGAAAATATTGAAACAAAAGCCAGATAGAAAAACCCTATTTCCCACATCTATGGGAATACGTGACATATTTGCCATAGTATAAGTACGCTTATTTCAAGAAATTCAAAGACAAGATGTGCATGTCAAAGATTACTTACAAATAATATCCTTCATCAGGTCGAATTGACACCTCAAAGTTCATCAGGTCATCCTTGCCATTGGGGAATGATAATGTACAAGATTTGGGTAGGTTCAGCTCACTGATATCTGCAAGATGTAATATGTCAAATGTAACAAGAAAAAATTCCTATATCAGAAGGATGGTGAATTCTAGGATGAGAACCAAGTTCAAAAATCAAATAATTCCACATCAGGATAGTGATTTCCAACTTTCGTCAACCAAGATAGCTGCAGAGAACACAATCATGAACAAACCCAGGATGATAAAATGCCCAAATTACCCAACTGGCATTGTTATGTATATTATGGAGCAAACAAAGGTCAGTCTCACATTGTACTCCTGAATCTTAATCTTAAATAAAAAACCCTGGAATATTAGGGACCAATGAAACTGTTGGTGAATGGAACTCTAGGAAGCAAGGAACAACAAAATTAAGTGAGTTATTACTTATTACAACCAATAGATGACTAATGGTTTACTGCCTGTCGGCCAATTCATTAGTCAAAGACCAAGCTTGCCCCCAAAACCAAATTATAAAATATATGGAAAATAATAATCTCAAAGTAGTAGCAAGCAGCAAACAATATAGAATGTTGAAACAGTCAATTGTCACTCTGTCTCCTGCATATTAATTATTGGCTCAGAATACCAATCATGAGAACCACCAACAATCACCATTTTCCTATAGTGTAACCTCTTGGATCGTCTAAGTCCACCCTTGCATCCCCTAATACATGAAGTTTGTCTATTCTGAACACCTCCACATAATATTATTCTATGCCTAGATTCTTCATATGACATTAAATGATTCCAGCAGATGCAATCTGCAAAGCTCTTTCCCTCCATGTTTCTTCCTGACACTCCCACATAATTGCCCCTCAAACCCCTAATGCCAAGATTAAGACTGCCTGGAGGCAATGATTATAACACATCTTCTATTTACATAATATATTTCGCCCAATTCTTAACTTACCAATAACAGAAGAAAATGAAGATTGGTAATTAACTAAAAATCTAATTCCCACATCACAACACCAACACAACCATCATTGACAATCAACTCTAGAAAAAAATAATACAATAAAGTAGGAAGTTCCTAAAATTCTGCTAGTATAAAATTTTGTATAATGCACTAGACATTGGAAAAAGTAGGTGAATGGGGATCATCTATGGACATTATAAACACCATCAAAGCTGAAATGAATACCAACATATAGCATCAGAACAAAATCCAATCTTGTTCTGTAGACATGGATCTCCAAGAAATAATAATAGTTGTAAAAAAATAGTTCAAAACCAATTTATGATTTCTGTGGCTTAGATTAACTAAAGTCAATCCTAGACTAACTTTAAGTCTGTCAAGCCCAAAGAAACAAATAAAGAAACCTTTCTTAACTAAAAAAGAACTTTTTAATTTATTTTATTGATTCGCTTTTGTGTCTTCTTTTCCCAATTCTTGCACAGGTGCACTTCAAAATTAAGGTAACTCCAATTACAAAATTGAAAACCAAAGGTCAATAAAACTTTCCAAAATTTGAGCACTCTAATATGAAAATAATAAAATTAAATACACAACTGTTCAAGTCATTAAAAACTGGAAACAACAAAGATGTGCCCTCGTTATAATAGGAGAAAAACCTTTATGAAGACGCAATTCCCCAGCAGTTTGCTTCTTGATGGGCGCCTTTCCATTGGCACTCTCAGCAATTTCTCTTTGCTTTTCCTTTACTTTAAATAGCTTAATCATTCTTCCTACAACAGAAAATTATGATTAGCCTCCAAGTCATATGTTATGGCCTTTCTTTTTTCCACAAAAATGCCAGGCATCAACAATATTGGAAAATTAAGCTAGATAAACAAATAGATCCGTGACATTGTACACTGCAATTCAGATCACAACACACAAGTATCACTCTAGTTAATAATCATTTAATTAATCAAACTACCAAACAAGACACCAAATCCTTGTGTTTAATCGGTCCCTACTGACTCCCCCAAGGGGCTTTTGTGATACAATGTTTGTCTGCTCAGACTTAACCAAGTAAAGTAAACAATCAGTTTGGCTGCAGAAGATTGAGAAGTTGGAATGCTATTTCCTTAATATCAGCAGCTGTCTTACCCCAACTTTTGTGAGGCCAAAGGTAAAACACTATGTTAAACAAGATCAATTAGTAGAGCAGCAAAAAGCACTTGTCAATGGTGTTGAGCTCAGCTAGCGCAAGCGTGCTTTATGTGCTTTCAACCACAAGAGAAGATAGTTTTCTTTTATCAACCAGTATAATCACTTGTTTAATTCCCCACCACAGGATTAAAAAATTTTATAACAATTATTCACCCTCTTATCTATTTAGAACTTGTGAGAGCATGTATCCTATTATCGTTTGATCTGATTCTCTCAAGACATTTAAGTATGTTTTTCCCACTTGGGTCTACAACCGCTCCCAGCCCTACATGTAAAATATGCTTTAAAAAACTCTCCCTTACAGCTTATGCTCAATCACCACCCGGCAACACCCCCCCAACCCCCCCTACTTCTCGTACTACATATCAGTATGAGGAATTCCTTTATCTAGCAACAGAGTTCAAATCATTAAGGGCCTGTTTGGTTGTCCCATGGAAATTGAAATGGCTTCTTTACCATCGAAGGCACAAATTCATATACTTGAATGAGGTCATTTGAAAAAGTTGGACCAACACAGCGACACCATAATTTTGTGTTATAGGATCAATTTTAGAAAAATCATGCTATGCCACTGTGTTGAGCTTTAATTCTCGTTTGCAATGAGGGTTGTCATTCTCTTTAATTGAACTATACAAAGGTATATGCAAAGCACATTGAAACAATTCAATTCACATGGGTCATCCAAAAAGGCCCTAAAAATATTTTTCTAGTCCTTGAATGCCCTATATGATCAAATTCAGCAGGAAATCGTAAGAGAAAAAATTATACTCGAAACGCACGCAACATAAACGCTAAACCAGGATGCCAGAACCCAGTAAAAATCCATTATAAAAGGTTTAGATTATAAAACAATAGCAAGGCGTCGTTGAAATTATTCAGATATATTGTTGATTGGTGATAAATCCGTTGATCGAAGGAGCAATAGCATAAGAAATATGAGATAAGTGAATATGTAAGGATATGACGCTAACCTGTATGAGGAAAAGCCGCAGACAAACGCAGAGTAATATTTGAAACCGATGAAGAGAAGGGTGGACGGGTGGGGAAGTAAAGGAAAGAGTAGAGCTTGGCTTCAAAAAGCAACAGGTGAGAGGACTGGCTTCTCTTCTTGTAGAAGCTAGTGCTGATCAAGAATGGTGGACGCAGCTTCTACCCAATTTTTCGAGATTGATTAGGGCACAGATATGCGTGATGAAGGCAGGAGAGACTTTTGCACAAAAATATTGATGAAAACTAGGTTTAATTATTGGACTAATTGTTTAGAAAGAAAAAGGGAAGTAACGTAAGCCGTAGGACCTCTTCTGTCCCTTCACCTCTCATCACTTTGTTTTATGGTGCGTTGGGATGAAAAATTTAGAAAACGATTTGAGCTACGATGAGGCTGTCGTTACTCTTACGGTCATAATTTGGTACTAAAATACTATTTTAATCGAAATTAATTTTACAAATTTTTCATCCAAGCACACCTTTAAGATCACCTTTATAAATTATCTCTTAATTGTTTAAGCCATTTTTTATAAATTATCTTATAATTGTCTGTGTATGTGAGACGTAGACTATACATACTTAGAGCCAAAGGATTAGTCGGGTGGTTAGACAATTCAAAACCTTAAGTCATGCAAAAAATAAAATAAAAAATAAAAAGAGGGAAGTATCATTTGGAAATAGATAATATTTTTAATGGTTGCATTAGGCTTATAATATTTTAACGAAAGCAACAAAGCTAAAAATTATTTAATTAATTTAGGTAGGCGATGTGATTATTTGGACCATGATTACCATGGGCATTGGTAGATACCATGGGCATTAATGGCATGGGTTGGTTACTGTCAAATATACGTGGGTTGCTCGTAATCACAGTGGGCATTAATTGACTTCGGTATGATAAAGGTATTTGTCTACATTGTGCCTTGTTGATGAATGCTAGACAATTTAGTGGCATGGGTTGGCATCTAGACTTAAATATTTAGGGCTGGGAGTTTTCCCCCAAAGAGTTAACGACATTGATCAAACACTCAAACCCTTAGCCAATGTACTTGATGAGAAGAGAGGGACAAGGCTAGGGTTTGAGTTTTCCACTCAAATGTTGGTGAAAAACAACTATGAAGTGAGGGGAAGTTGATAGGAACCAAAAATCTCACTTCCTCATTCTTGCGGACGCTTGCGTAAGGTATAATTATTCTTTACCTCTCGTGTAACAAATAAGTCAAACTTGTCATCTAAATGAGATCCATGTGTAAGGACATTTTTATGTTCACAAGAGAGAAGGATAATATTATCATAATCTTTAGTCGACTAAAGACCATCCAATAATGACATCATCCAATCCTTTTCCCAATTACTCATTCAATGCACCTGAAAATATATTTATTCTCATCTATAAAAACCCAAAGGAGAGGAGAGCAAGGTAAGCCATTCTCCCCTACAATGTTCATCTACTATCTTTTTATTAACTAGTTTATATCGTTAACTTGGGGTTTTGAGTGATGGACCACTCGCTCACTCTCATTAATCATCAACTTCATGCACAAGCATTGGTTTGATTCAAGTAACATAAAAAAACTCTTGAGCATCTATCAATTGAACATAAGGTGCAAATTTTTTTCTCTTAGGGTTGTGTGGATAGTGGGTCTCCTTCTCAATGATTAGGCTTATGTTCGCCTTCAATTGAACTCAAATTGCAAGGTAACATTAATGAGACCAGTTTTGGGATCGAATTGTAAACCCTCTAGTAAGACTTGTAGAGGCAGATCAATTATATGCAATAGAATGTAAGGACATTAAATAATATAGGGGATTATGATGGATTCATCATGTGTTTCTACGCACAAAAAGGAAAAATTGACTTTATTTTTATTTGATATTTATTTTCTCATAAATCAAATTGATGCCATATTTGTTTAGTTGGAACAAGAAAGATGGAAATAAAATCTAATTAAGTAGTTTGGAATAGGTTATGCACAATAAAAAAAATTACTACGGAGTACATAATATGTTCGTTAAGATTATTTGATTTCATTCATATTTCTTCGTTTAAACAGTAAACACCCTATTTTAAAATAAATTAAAATTAAAATAAATTAATAACATGATAGTATAATAACATTCCACTTACTTGTTAAGTAAGTGATCTTGAATATTTGTTGATATTGGAGATCAAAAAGTTTGGATTAATTCAATCAATTGTGACAAAAATAATCAAAAATAAAAAATAAAAATGTGATTCCATTCCCACCTCCGATTCCGATTCCGATTCTGACCCGAACAGACCAGGCTCTCGCTAGAACGAAGAAATAGAAAGGGAGGAAAAATAAAGGTTAATGTAGTAAAAGCACAATTTTTAACGTTATAACCCCTCGAAGTCAATACACAGTCGTCTTCGACCCAACTCAGTAGGGGGCCAAACCAGAAGCTCTCTCCGATTCACGACCCGCATAAACCCTAGAGCGACGATGACGAATCTCTCCATCTTCATCACCTTCATTTTCGTCCTCCCCTTCCTCTGCCACTCCTTCTCTCCCGAAAACCCTACCGATCGACGTATCCTAGTCCTTCTCGACGACTTCGCCTTCAAATCTTCTCACTCCATCTTCTTCAACTCCCTGCAAACTCGAGGCTTTGAGCTCGATTTCAAGCTCGCAGACGATCCGAAGATCACTCTTCAAAGATACGGCCAGTACTTGTACGATGCACTGATCTTATTTTCGCCGACGGCGGAGCGTAAGTTATAATATATATCAGCATTTGCAATTGCTACTTTTATGGAATGTTCACAATGTGATTGAGATTCGTGCCATTTTTTGTTTCTAGGGTTTGGAGGATCACTGGATTTGGCTGCCGTTGTAGATTTTGTTGACTCGGGTCATGACTTGATATTAGCGGCTGATTCTTCTGCTTCTGATTTGATTCGGAATATCGCTGCTGAGTGCGGTATAGATTTCGATGAGGTGAGTGAAATGTTTACATTTCATGAGATATATATATTGAATTGTATATGTACCTGTTGTTAGACATTTTTATTTTGATTTTGTTTGTTTCATGGAATAGGATCCCTCCGCTATGGTGATAGATCACACCAGCTATGCAATCACGGAGATTGAAGGAGATCATACATTGATTGCCAGTGATGATTTTATTCAATCTGATGCGATTTTGGGAAGCACAAAAATTGAGGTCAGTTCCATTATCAACAATGTAGGTGGTCCACTAGTCCGTAGGTATGATTTATTTTTACATATGCTCGAATTTTGCACATGCACCAGTGCCATACACACACACACACACACACACACACACACACACATATACACTGATACAAATGATTGGGCATTGTCCCATTAAAATGGATGACTGCATCATTTTGTCTGTAAAATGATGGGTCTATATAACAATTTAGATCTTTCACTAGATTGAGGATGTCTTGAATAAGTAATAACAGAGAAACTTTTTGAATTAAATAGTCTCATCATATAAAATAAACTTCTTATTATATATATATATAGAAAATTTTACTCAAACCATATGGTTATACCATTTATTTCAAATAAAAGCAAAACACGTATAACATCTTGTATCACTGATCCTTGTGAAATTAGGATTATATATCTATTTCAATGGTCTTGATCAATACATGGTCCTACCATTTGTCTATTAAATGATGTAACCCCATCAGTTTTGATGGGGGGCAGTGTACCATCATAGATTCTCTCTCTCTCTCTCTCCATACACACACCCACGCGTGCGCGCACACACTTTTTCAATCTTATCTGAATTTAAGGAAGTGATATTGCTAATTGCCATAGTTACACAAATCTATTACGCTGTTCTCTTTTCATATCAAGACTTGCATTATCAATCCTTAGACAACATATCTGAAAGTGGTGCTAATCAACTCAATGTTCACAATTCTGAATAGTATCCTTGTTGCATGAATCAGGCCCCTGTACTTTTCAAAGGGATTGGACATTCATTAAATGCAGCAAATAGCCTGGTAAGGTCAAAGCTATCTGGATATATCTTTTGTTTACCATAGCCTGGCAATGCTATATTTAAAAGCATATACTGATTAAGCTACTTAGAGTGTTACATGGATTTTTGGTAATGAATTATGCATTTTATGATTTATGATCCACTTTGTAGGTCTTAAAAGTTCTCTCAGCTTCTCCTTCAGCATATTCTGCTAACTCAAACTCCAAGTTGTCAAATCCTCCTTCTTTGACTGGTTCTGCTATCTCATTAGTATCAGTTATACAGGTAAGTTGATTCCTCCCCCACCCCCACTTTTTCCTCACTCGCATCTCCCTAAGTTTGCTTAAGTTCTTGTGATAATGCTTTATTCTTAAAACCTTGAATTCTGTTTTTGATTTTTGTTTAACGTGTTTCCATTATTTATTTATTTATTTATTTTTGATGATAGACAATTGTATTAATATGCAAGGAAAATTGTGAATGAATAGGACCATCTGGAAATTTTATACCTTACTAACATTTAGTTATTGTGCATTTTACCATTAGAACAAAATATATCCCCCTCCCTCTTTGAGGAATTATCTTTTGAATTTGTTTGTTGGGATTATGCCTGGCAATTGGGTGGGTTTAGATGGGTTTAGTTAAAATGTCACCCAAACCCAACCAACCCATTTATGTAAAGAACCCATTTAAGCAAAACCAAACCCACCCATTTATTGAAAACAGAAACCCAACCCAACCCAACCCGCAGCAAGAAAATAAGCCCATTCTCCCACCTTTATAAAGCAGCCAACAACTCTTCTCCCACAATCTAGCTCAAATCTTCCACTCCACTCTTCCTGTTGCTGGTCACTTCAACCATGGTCGATGAAAACCACCACCACGATGTTCCTACGCTAGACCCTTTCGGGTTTATTTCACACCCAATAATTTTTATGTAAACCTGATTAGACCCAATTATTATTTGGGTTCCTCATGGGTACCCATTTACAACCCAATTAATAAAATTATCTGTGCACACCCATTTAACTTGGGCGGATTTGGGCGGGTTCGTGGGTTTGGGCGTAAATTGCTAGCCTTAGTTGGGATCAAGTAATCAACTGATCTCTAATGTCCACAATGGATTTGTTTTTTGTTGCCTGTTAAAAAAATTAAATGGTAGCAATGGTGGATATTTTTCTCTTTTCATACTAGTTCAAAATTATTCAACTTACCACCTTCAGTAGACCTATCCACTAGATGCTGTAAACATCATTTTAGATGTATTAGAGAATCATTAGTTAACCAGTTTTCTCCTTTTTGTGTTATCAGGGACTAATAATCTATCTTCTATTGCTGATTATAAATAATAGTAAAAATTCTCTTCTATTGTGACCAACAAGTTAGTATCTATTTTGATCGATTTTAAAATAACTAAAGGGCTCTCTATTTATTCCTTTATAAAATAAAAAAAATAAAAAAATGGTTTACATTGCATTAATATTTTCTATGCTGGCTTCTATGTCCATGATATACTTATGTTTGAAAATAATACCATTGTTTGTCTTGTTACCTTTAAGTGGATGATTTCTTTGCTTCTTGATCAAAAGGTCCAAACTTGAAATCTTTTTGGTAACATGCAGGCTAGAACAATGCTCGGATTATGATTTCTGGCTCTTTCGATATGTTTAGTAATAGGTACGTGGTGGGTATTTGGTGTTCCTGGGATTTCTATGGAATTTACTCTTTCATTGAATAAAACTTTGTTCTTTATAACAGATTGTTCAAATCAGCTGTGCAGAAGTCTGGGAGCTCTAATAAGTAAGTTGAGATGTGATTTATCTTCTCTAGGCTGGAAGATTGCTTTCATTTGCAATCAGCACTGCATCCTTAGTCCGTTAACCTCCCTTAAATATATGTGGATTGTACGCTCCCCCCCCCCCCCTCCCCCTCTTTTTCTCCTCTCTCTCTCTCTCTCTTTAATTATGTGCATCAATCCTCCCTTCACCACCTCCTTACAAATTGAAAAAATATATTTCATTAATCATTATGTGCTACAACTCTCCCTCCAGCAACTTCTTACTATATATATATTTTAAAATAAAAATGTAAGTCATCCCATTTGGCCTGGCCTCAGTGCTTGATTTTCACCTAGCTCTTGCACCCCAGCCACAACTTCTTGCTCAAAAGACTCTTCTAACCGAGTTAATATTTAGGTATTATGGTCTATATTTGCCTTACGCGAAGAAGCTCTTAATTATTTGCCTTATGATAAGAAGCTCTTAATTACAATTTATGTGAGTCCAACTTACTACATTCAGGGCCGGTTCTGAGTTTTTTGGAGCCCTAGGCGAACTCTTAAAATGGGGCCCTTCATACCCTTTTTTTTCTTTCCTAGTACCAACATAAAGTTTGTTTGCACATCCCACTGATTTTAATTTCTTAAGATTTTAAAAAATATGAAAGGTTTTTAAGAAATTAACCATGTAATCCACTAGAAAACATCATTTTGAACAACTTTGCATAATAAAGTTTTTCTAAAATCTTTTGTTTAAGTGGACTTTTTGGCCAAAAATTAAACATAGATGGTAAATTATAAAAAATTCCACTTAAACGAGAATTTTTTTGGAAAAACTTTATTCTACAAAGTTGTTCACAATGATGTTTTCTAGTGGATTACGTAACAAATTTTCATAAAAACCTTATATATTTTTGGTAAAACATCGATAAATAAAATTAGTGGGGTGTGCAAATAAAATTAAGGGGTTGCAATAACAGTTTTATTTGAAAAATAAATAAAAATTCAGCCTACTACAAGGGTTAATCCAAAATGGGGCCCTCATTTTTGAGCCAAAATGTGGGCCCTAGGCGG